>BTPG01000004.1:139358413-139497065 GCA_036245525.1 Semisulcospira habei | reverse complement strand
CCATTATGCATAAATCTGAAGACACGTTTTCAGCACTATTTGTGTTTGTTATGCCTTGTCGACACATTTAATGAACTTTAACAGCGGTTTGGACACTCAGCAAAACTTCGATCACACATGTTATCGCACTTACTTATCCTGCACTGCCGTTAGCGTGTCAATCTATTTTTAGCTGTTTCTCGCACTGAAAGCGTTGTATTTATAGAACGGAGTGGAGTCATTGTCAGGTTACTTGATATAAAGACGACGTGTGCTGAACTGGATTCTCCTGTGTCTAAATGAACCATAACCTGGATGCCTTGATAACCTAGACCTGCATGTAGCGTTGCGTAACCATCTGTTACAGAAGTGTATCGGAACAGTTACGGCGGTAGTGGGCCTTTAAGCTGAATTGAATACTGCTTTAATTAAAGTTGTTGAAATGCACACCACTCTGTTTTTTTTTACCAATCTGACTCATAAATCTGATTTTAATCTAAAATAACTTTTGCACTAACATCCGGCAAGTTGCTGACGCATATATTGCATGCTATCACACTGAAACAGGGCGCACACAGAACTCATAGTAGGCCCATAGCACACAGAAATACAGTGCGATTAGAGTATACGGCAAGTTACAAATCTAGTAGTAACACGTATCAGACGTAGAGAAGAGTCAAAGCAACCTTGGAAAACTAACACCGACGATCTACCTTGAAGATATCATCAAGAGGCATAGATCCTCACGAGCCCTCGCAATTGCCTCTTGCTAGACATAATCCATCCAACCCTAACACTACGAGGCCGAATGGATCGACCATGACAGTTCTATAGTGGTGCCAGAACATGAGTCCTTCAGGGGAGGATAACACGGCCACACTTTGAAGAGACGGATCTGACTTGTCAGATCGAGGGCTCATGCGCTGACGCCGATCAAATTTTGCTACATAGTTTCTCACATCGATCGAAAGCGGACCTAGCCAGTAATCAAGATCTCTGATTTTTTTGAAAAGTTGATCTAGTCCCACGTGACCCCGTACTGCTCGGGACCAGACACGGAACACTTTCAGCTAACTTTTCTTTTGACTATTTGGCAGGACGACCCATCATGCCAGAATGAATCAAATTTCAACAATCAGAATCAACTCCTTTTAACTCATTCAGCCCCGACACACCACAGCAAGTCATGGATCCAGCATAATAGTTTAAGGACGGTGCCAGAATAGCTTGGCGCCCATAGGCGCCAAGCCATTCTGGCACCACCCTTGAACTATCATGCTCGATCTGCCTCTAGAATTGTAACACAGTCCTTCACAGTCAACTTCAAAATTTGGGTATTTCGGTCTTGGGATAGAATGTGTTAAAGTCAGAGGGACAGGCCTATGCTGTAATTAACCACGTAAAGCTACATTAACTCCTTACGTCCTGAGGACGAAATCATCAAAAATATTTATAGATAAAAGTCTCTGAGGTCCATATCACAGTTCTGGAGACAGATCGACCATGATATTTCAAGGTTAGTGTCAGAATAGTTTTGGTCTAGGCGCCAAGCTTTTCTGACACCAAGGCCAACCTTGGAAGATCACGGTTGATCCACATCATGTCGTAGTCTTTCAGGGCTTTATGGGTTAACTTGTATTGCAAAACGGGCACTGATTTTGCCGCCACACCGCGTTTGAGCACACCGTGAATTCCATCATGGTTACACTCCTCGTCTTTCGGAGAGGGAAGGGGGGGGGGGTATTTGCTCCAGGAAGTCTTATTTGCCGCCGTAATGGGAGCGATGTTATTTTCCTGGCGCCAGTGTATTTTTCCTAGGAAAAGAACACTACCCTTCGGAGATGAGAGTGTTAGTCTTTCCTAGGAAAAAATGCACTCCCAGTGTTTTCTTCCTGGGGGCATTTTCACCTCCTACACCGGACAAATGCGCTGATCCAGGCAGTCACAACGTGGGCACCGATTTTCACACAACAGATGGCTCTGCCATTTCTGTAATGGACATGCTGTCCCCTTCGCGCCTAATGCCAACCTGGCACAAGAGATGGATCGACCATTGTAAATTTTAAAAAATAAGTAGTACCTTAACATCTTGGCGCCTTGTCAGGCGCCAATATATTCAGGCACTGCTCAGTTTAAAAAAAAATATTTTTCAATTATAAATTAATTTAAAATGTTTATTGGTATTTTAACACATTCTGCCCCAGGACCGAAATCGCCAAATTTTTAACTTGCCCTCTAAAGGACTGTATTACAATTCTAGAGACAGATCGAGCATGACAGTTCAAGGGTGGTGCCAGAATAGCTTGGCGCCCTTGGGCGCCAAGCTATTCTGGCACCACCCTTAAACTATCATGTTCGATCTATGTCTTGCTGTAGTGTGTTTGGGCTGAATGAGTTAAAGTAGTATTCATGATTGCTTCCATGATCCCCTGACCTCAGCTCGTGAGTATTATACAGCAGATGTTTAATTTGAAAGTCGTTTGGCGCCCAGCCGCTGCAGCTATGATAATGCCTTAGTGTGTTTTACATGTGTGTCCTTCACACATTTACCCGCAGACCATCAGTCGGCCGCAGTCTAGTTCACATTCAGACTGACCCCATTCAGTCTTCCAGTGAAACTGTGAACTGCTAAATGAATCCAGCAGCAACGGTTGCGGTCTGCCGGACGTGTTTCTGATCCAGCAGGTGTGTACTTACTTACTTACTTACTGCCCGTAACGCCGAAGGCGCATAGGGCAGCAACGAAATCCCTCCACTTCAGCCGGTCGCGGGCCAGAGTGCCTATCGTTCCCCAGGTGTGGTGGTGGTTTTTCAGTTTTTGTTCCACCGTTCGTCGCCAGGTGATCTTTGGCCGTCATCTCTTCCTTTTACCAGATCTGGTGTCCAGTGTAGGACTGTTTTAATGACTTTGGAGCCGTCTTCTCTCCGCAGCACATGTCCAATCCATTGCCAACGCCTTTTCTTGATTGTTGTAGCTATGTCTTCTTGTTTGCAGCGGGACAGTAGGTCTTCGTTGGAGATATTGTTTGGCCAAAATATCTTGAGTATTCTCCTGAGGTTCTTGGTATGGAATGTGGACAGCTTGGTGAGGTCTTGTTGCGTCATTGTCCAGCATTCTGCTCCGTAGAGGAGTACTGGTACAACACAGCTGTTGTGGAGTTTTAGCTTGATGCCCACACTGTATTGTGAGGACTTCCAGATGTTGTTCATGTTGTTGAAGGCACTCCTTGCTTTATTCAGTCTGTTCTGAATGTCTTTCTTGCTTCCGCCATCTGTTGTGATGATGCTGCCGCCCAGGTACACAAAACTTTCAGGAAAGGGTAAATAATAAAAATAATAATTACGGTATTTATAATGCGCTTATCTTATAATAATTATAACTCTAAGCGCGCACTCACAATTCGCACACGCATGCGCACGCTTTAGACAATGACTCACGTGACACAAATAGTGAAAATACATTACGACGGTCAGCTTGGGGTGGGGAGTGTGGTGATATAGTCAGCTAGAACTTTTGAAAGAGGTGAGTTTTGAGGGCGGACTGTAAGGAGGAGAGCGAGTGTTTCTGACGGAGAGAGAGTGGGAGAGTGTTCCAGGTAGATGGACCGTATACTGAGACGGAGCGGGGGCCGAAAGTGCTGAGTTTGGTGCGGGGGACGAGGAGGCGGAGAGGGTCGGAGGCGGAGCGGAGGGAGCGGGGAGGAGTGTAGGGGTGAAGTAAGTTGGAGAGATAGGCAGGAGCGTAGTTGTTCAGGGATTTGTAGCAGAAAGACAGAATCTTGTATTGGATGCGTTGGGGGATGGGGAGCCAGTGAAGGAGCTTGAGCAGGGGAGTAATGTGGTCGGATTCTTTCTTTCTGAGGACGAGGCGGGCAGCATTGTTCTGGGCGCGTTAGAGAGTGAGAGTGGTGGAGTGAGGAAGGCCGGAAAGGAGAGAGTTGCAGTAGTCGATGCGAGATAAGATGAGAGAGACAGCGAGTTTGGTGGCAGCTTCGGTAGTGAGGTATTTTCTGATCTGACTGATGCGGCGGAGGTGGAAATAACATGCCTGGGCCGTGGCGGAGACGAAGCTGGTCATGGAAAGAGAAGAATCGAGGATAACGCCTAGGTTCTTGACCGAGTCAGAGAGGGAGATGGGGGTGCTGTCGAGTTGAAGGTGGAGAGAGGGAGGGAGCTGGGAAAGTTTCTGGCGAGTGCCTACCAGCATGGCTTCCTTTTTGTCGTCGTTCAGTTTGAGCTTGTTTGCTGTCATCCAGTTTTTCACGTCTTCATAGCAGTCAGCCGTGCGAGTCAGTAGTGTCTGAGTGTTGTCGAGTTTGTCTTTGTCTGGTAGTTATGAGTCGTCAGCGTAGAGGTGGTGGTGTATGTGGTGAAACTGGATGATGTTGGACAGGGGGGAGGTGTAGAGTGTGAAAAGGACCGGGCCCAGGACGGACCCCTGTGGAACGCCGCAGGAGAGCCTGACTGGGTTGGAGGAGACGCCGTCGATGGTGACGGACTGCTGTCTGTCGGAGAGGTAGGAGAGAAACCAGGAGTGAGCAGAGTCAGTGATGCCAAAGGAGTGGTGAAGGCGGTGGAGGAGGATAGAGTGGTCTATGGCGTCGAAGGCGGCAGAGAGATCGAGTAGCGTAAGAAGGGAGATGTTGCCCGAGTCAGTGGAGAGAAGCAGGTCGTTAAGGATATGTAGAAGGGCTGTTTTAGTGCTGTGATGTTTGCGATAGGCAGACTGGAAGGGACTGAGGAGGTTGTTGTCGGCGAGGTGGAGGTTGAGTTGGTTGAGGACAACCTTCTCAAGAAGCTTGGACAGGAAAGAGAGATCGGAGACTGGGCGGTAGTTCTTGAGTTCGTTTGGGTCGAGGTTGTGTTTTTTGAGGAGAGGACGGACGATGGCGGACTTGAAGATATCGGGGACGGAGCCATTCTCTAGAGATGTGTTGATGATGTCGGTAATGAAGGGCAAATGTTTTGGGAGGCCGTCCCGGTAGAGGGAAACTGGGAGGGGGTCTAGTTCGCAGGTTTTGAAAGGCATGGACTTTATGGTCTTGAGGACTTCATCCCGAGAGACGGGGCGGAAGGACGAGAGGGGAGTGCCGGAAAAGGGGGGGGGGGAAGGCAAGGCGGAGAAGGCAGAGTGTCGAGTGTGTTGCGCAGAGTTTGGATGTTGTCGGAGAAATAGGAGGAAAAAGCGGACGGAAGTTCTTCTTTGCTGTGTGTGTTGGGAAGAGGAGAGTCTTTAGAAGTGCCTAGGAGTGTGTTCATGGTAGTGTAGAGGG
The DNA here is from genome assembly GCA_036245525.1 of Semisulcospira habei. Taxonomy (NCBI): domain Eukaryota; kingdom Metazoa; phylum Mollusca; class Gastropoda; family Semisulcospiridae; genus Semisulcospira; species Semisulcospira habei. Next base: position 139,491,813 of record BTPG01000004.1, on the reverse strand, counting down.
TTTTGGAAGAAGTGGATTCCAGGAAATCGTTGTTGTTGACTTTGATGGGAGCTTGTGTAGTGGTGCTCATGGTCATCACTTCTGATTTCTTCTGGCTGATCTTGAGGCCAACTGATTCAATCTGTCTGTCTTGTCCTGCATATGTTTATGGGTGTGAGACATTAGTGCCAAGTCATCGGCAAAGTCCAAATCTTCAAGTGTGGAGAAGAGCGTCCATCTGATGCCGGTATGTCTTGTCTCTGTCGTGCGTTGCATCACCCAGTCAATGACGAGATTGAAGAGTAATGCAGACATCACACAGCCTTGCCGGACACCGGTCAAACCAGATGTCGCTTCCTCCCATGATACAGCAGCTGTAATTGTTGTAGAAACTCTTGATGAGCTCTACCATGTGGTTTGGGATTCCGTAAGCCCTCAAGATGCGCCACAAACTGTTTCTGTGTACGCTATCAAAGGCTTTCTCAAAGTCTATGAACACGTAAAGTTGTCTTTGCCATTCTGCACTCTGTTCTATGATGTTTCGCAGGGCGAAAATCTGTTCTATACAGCTCCTGCCTTTTCTGAAACCTGCCTGTTCTTTTCTCAATGTTGTATCAACTGCCGTAGATAATCTGCTTATAATCACACTGACGACTATCTTGCTGGGGATTGACAGAAGGGTGATACCGCGCCAGTTGTTGCAGTCGTTGAGGGTGCCCTTCTTTGGAATCTTGATAATAATCCCTCTGGTCCAATCCTCGGGTACGCAAGTTTCTGTACAAATTGTTCTGAAAAGTGGTTTTAGTATTCCAGCTGCTGTCTCTGGATCTATCTTGAATAATTCTGCATCCAGGTTGTCTTGTCCTGGGGCTTTGTTGTTCTTCAGTTTCTTGATGGCCGCTATGATTTCTTCTTTAGTAGGGGGTTCAACGCTGATGTCAAAATCTTTCTCTTTTTCCGGAATATCAGCGTTTTCTTCTGGTGTTTCTCTGTTCAGTACTTCTTTGAAATATTCAGCCCAGCGTGCGTCTTGTTCCGCTTGAGTTGTGAGAAGATTTCCTTCCATTGATTGATGGGTGGGCTGACTGTAGAGTGGTATTTGCCGCAGATCTGTTTGGTGATTCTGTATAGCTGATTTTGTTCTCATCGGGCTGCAGCACTCTCCGCCTCTCTCGCTAGTTCTTCAGCAAAAGCACGACGGTCAGCGCGCACCATCCTCTTAACTTGTTTGTTGGTCTCACTGTATTGCTGCTTGCAGTCTTTCTGATCGAGTACTGATCATCTGTCTCTTCAACTTACGTCTTTCTTCTATAACTTTCCAGGTGTTTGTCTTGATCCATTCTTTTGCTCGTTTCTTCTCTCTATAGCCTAGGCACTCCTCCGCACTCTTTTGGTAAACAGTCTTGATTTTATTATAGAGTGTGTTAATGTTGTCTGCATTGATTTATGGGTCTAGATCCTGTTGTGCTTGGAACCTGTTCTTCATTTGTGTGACACAAATGTGTTTTGTGTGTGAGTCCATTAGCTTCTGAGTGTCGAATTCTTGCTGTATGCGGGTCTTGTTCTGTGCCTTCCGTAGCTTGATCACGATTGCTGTTACCAGATGGATCCCTTGCCCCCGCCTATCAGGCACCCATTCGCCAGCCCACAGAGAAATACGCAGGTATAGAACAAGACGATCATCTACATTCTCTGTGGGCTGGCGAATGGGTGCCTGATAGGCGGGGGCAGGGGATCTAACTGTTTGTCTGTCCAGCGCTGAGTGATCCCCTTGGTTTGTGTACAATTCTGCCAGCGCTAGCCTCACCTATCTGGTTTGTGAGTGTTACCAGATGGTAGTCACTTCCAACGTCAGCTCGGCCTCGCTTTACTCTCACATCCATCAGTGATCTCCTCCACATTCCGTTGATAAGTAGATGGTCGATCTGATTCTTGTCTCTGTCTTTGGGCGAGTACCAAGTCAGCTTGTGGATGTCACGGTGTGGGAGTAAGGTGCCTCCAGTCTTTCTCCGTTTTCATTCATCGTCCCGCATCCGTGTGTTCCCATTACATGTTCGTTGTTGGTGTTGTCGCTCCCTACCTTTGAATTCAAGTCGCCCATGATGATCAACACATCGTGCCGTGGTGTTGACTTAACTTCTTCCTCTAACTGTTCGTAAAAAAGGTCTTTTATTTCATCATCGCTGTCATTGGTTGGACTGTAGCACTGGATGATAGTCATTTTCACGTGCTTTCCTTTTACTCTTATTCTCATTAATTTACTGTTGAGGGGTTTCCATTCTATTATGATCTTTTCCACTCCTTTTCTCAAGATGATGGCAACTCCTTCTTCATGCTGATTGCCCACTGGGCACCGGCCTCCACGTGGCGTGGGTGGGTAGTCTCCTCAGTCCCTGACTGAGTGGGCTAGCAGACGGGTGCCATCTTTGTCCAGGATTAGCCGGACTTGATGTCAGCAGATATGTTGGTCAGTCTTTTTCACTGGTCCGGTTTTTAAGGAGCTGTGCTAACCCAGGTCCTACCATGTTGGATTGGTCCTTAAAAATACTCGTGAGCTTTTGGTCCTTTGGATCCCAAGTGTTTGCCGTGCTTGGAGACCCGTGTCGGGGGAGAAGAGGATCTTGGTGGCTGAAACACTCCACTTTGGCCTTGACTTCTGCCTAAACGAGTCAATCGGCTCTTGTCACGTTGAGCCCTATCCCATTGTTGACATGCAGGCTGATATACGGAGCACCATGCTATAGCCTCTGCTGCTGATTAGGTGCTCTACGCCAGTATTACCCTGCATTTAACCGTGTGATAGAAGGCGGTGGCTCAGACGGTTCAATCGGGCATAACCCCCTGAGTATATCTTTCGGGCAGTCTCCATCGTGCGTCGACTGGAGACCCGCCGACGAATGCACTTTCCCTTGTTGGGTTCGGTGGCGGGCGGGGACCCCCGGGGGATGAATATCTATCATACTATAATATGGAAAATGCACCAAAAAACAACAACACAAAACTGGCACCAAAGAGGCACATAGCCACTGACATTGACCTTCAGAATGATAGCGACTCCGATTGTGAGGAAGCGACGCCTCAGGCGTCGGCCGTCTGGCCTCGCTTTCTCATTATCCACAGCAAAGTTAAAGAGAAGCCTGTTTCCAAGCTGCACCCTTTCCTGGTAGGGGAGACCCTCAGGAGCCGTGTTGGCAGGCCTGAGGCCCAGCGCCTCAGGTCTGGTGACTTTCTGGTAGAGTGCCGCCGTACCCGGGCACACTCCAATGGGCTACTGAGGCTCTCCTCTATCGGATACACTCCAGTGGAGGTCACTCCCCACTAAACAAAGAATTCTTCTAGAGGAGTGATTAAAGATCAAGCATTGGCAGAACTGTCTGAAGATGAACTTGTACGGAACCTTAAGTCACATGGGGTGACCTACGTCAGGCGCTTCGTTTCCAAACGAGGTGGTAGGAAGATCCGTCTCCCTACCATCATCCTGACGTTTGGCACCCCCACCGCTCCTACTACCATCTGGGGAGATTACTACTCCCTAAAAGTGAAAAAGTACGTCCCATTCTCCCCCTCCGGTGCTTTAAGTGCCAAAAGTATGGCCATAGGCAGAAGACATGCCGCCAGGCAGAGGCTCTATGCACCCGCTGCACTGAGCCCGGACACTCTGCTGAGTCCTGCACAGCCATCCCCCTGTGTGTGAATTGCCAGGGGGCGCATATGGCTTCGGACAAGAAGTGCCCTCGTTGGATATCCGAGTGCAAGATTCAGCAGGTGCGTGCGGACGCCCAAAAACTGGTTGACGGCCCTGGTGCAGCTGAGGCTGCGCCAAACTCAAATAACACCTCTGTGTATACTTTCAGTGCTGCGATGGCAGGCAAGCGCCCACCAAAGACTTCTCTTGTCAAACCCCAACTTCTTGGTTGGGGGATGAGCCTCGGATCCTCTCGCCCCTGGAGAGTAACCCTCCTCTGGTGGTGATGAGGAGACAGGGAACGCAGAAGGCGGACGATACCGGTCCGGTGGCACCGCCTTCTGCTGCCCCTAAGCCTCAGCCCCCACCCAAGCCTGTCAATCTTACTACAAAGGCTTCTGGCTCTGGTCAGCCTTCTAAGGCCGCCAACTCTGGCGGCAGGAACACTGCCCCGGCCCAAAAGTCTAAGAAAGTTACGGGACCGCTGTGCGTACGGGCCCAGAATGGGGACACTGATGTCCCCCTTCAAAATAAATATGCTGCATTGGAGGAGCAGATGGAGGGAGTGGAGGTTGTCGTAGCTGGTGCTGCGGCAGCTCCTCCCCCCTCATCTCCGAGGAACCAGAGGAGGCCCGGGAGTCGACCCCCCTCTGTTTCTTCGACTACTTCCAAAGCACAGAAAAAGGGGGAAGGAACTCTTCTCCTCCACATAAAACCTAATCATGTACTCTCTGCTTTAGTGGAATTGTCGTGGTTTTCACACCAACTTTGAAGAATTACACCTTCTAGTCAAGTCCTATAGCCCCTCAGTAATATCTCTTCAGGAGACGTACCTGAAGACTTCTGACCCTGTCTCCTTTAATGGTTTTAATGCTATCCATAAAGGCTCTGATTCGGAGAGACGGTCGGATGGAGTGGCTCTTCTCATTAGCAACCAGTTTTTATGTAGCCCCGTTAGTGTTGACACCTGTCTTCAGGCTGTCGCAGCTCGGGTTACCTTAAAGAAGACCATAACCATATGCAGTATTTACCTGCCACCATCCCTGCGGGTCTGTAGTAATGATATTTTTAACTTAGTAGATCAGCTGCCCCCTCCCTATATTTTCATGGCAGATTTTAACGGTCATGTTCACTTGTGGGGTAGTGACCACTATGATGGCAGAGGTCAGATGTTTGGAGATGTAGTTTTTTCTCAACTTAACCTATGTGTTTTTAATGATGGCTCATTCACCTACCTACTTTATCCCAGGTTCAGGATCTAGTTCTGTTCTAGATCTCACTGTGTGTGATCCTTCTCTCATGCTGGACTTTGACTGGAAGGTTCACGAAGACCTGTGTGGTAGTGACCACTTCCCAGTAGTCATGTCATCGGTCAGCTGTGGGGAGGATCCACCGGTGGGGCGCTGGAATCTCAAGAAAGCTAACTGGCCTCTGTTCGCCTCCCTCTGTCAGTCTCGTATTACAGAGGAGGTGGTCATGTCAGCTGAAGAAGCTGTTTCTTCTTTTACTACTATTTTGTTGGACGTAGCGGTTGAAACCATCCCTAAAACAGTCTCTCGGAAGCCGAGAGTACCATGGTTCAATGAAGAGTGCCGCAAGGCCCCAAAAGCGCGCAAATCTGTTCAGCGACGTGCTTTCCGTAATCCGTCGCAAGTGAATATTTTAACCTTTAAAAGACATAGGGCGAAAGCCCGTTACATTTTTAAACGTGAACGCCGTGCTTCCTGGAGACGCTTCGTCTCATCTTTAACTTCTCGGACTCCGTCCCAGATAGTCTGGAAGGCTGTTCGAAGAATTAGGGGCAGGAGTGGCTCGGCTTCTGTCGGCCATCTTAGAGATAATGCCAGCTTGGCCACAGATAAAACAGCTGTGGCCAATTTGCTTGCCTCCACCATTGCCCATAATTCTTCAACAGAGCGTTATTCACCCTTCTTCCAGAGAGATAAGGAGAAGCGAGAGTCTCGTATTTGTGATTTTAAGTCCGATAACTCAGAAGGCTATAATGCCCCATTTACATTATCGGAATTGCAGCAAGCCTTACAAAAATGTAATGACTCTGCTGCTGGCCTAGATACCATCCACTATCAATTCCTAACGCATCTGTCTGAGAGGTCACTCCTTGTACTTCTCAAAGCCTTTAACCATATCTGGAGAACTGGCCATTTTCCGCCGTCTTGGCACCAGGCTGTGGTTGTACCGATCCCCAAGCCGGGTAAGGATCCTTCCGACCCAGGCAACTACCGGCCTATCGCTTTGACATCATGTTTATGTAAAACTATGGAGCGCCTGGTCAACGCCCGCCTGGTGTGGCATCTTGAGTCACAGGGTCTCCTCACAGACCTCCAGTGCGGTTTCCGGCGCTTCCGTAGTACAACTGACCATTTAGTCCGCTTTGAATCATTTATTCGAGATGCTTTTGTCAACAAGCAGCATGTCTATGCAATTTTCTTTGATCTTCAGAAGGCATATGACACTACCTGGAAGTATGGCATAATGTCTGACTTGTTGGACAAGGGTTTTAAATGGCACCTGCCCGTTTTTATTCACAATTTTTTGACTAACCGGTCGTTCCATGTCCGTGTGGGCTCCGCCCTCTCCGACTCCTTTGAACAGGAGATGGGTGTTCTATCTCCAGTTTTATTTAGTATTATAATTAATAACATTGTAAAGGCCGTCAAGGACGATTCTGAATGCTCTTTGTTTGTTGACGACTTTGCTTTGTGCGCACGTGGTCGAGGACTTGCGTCCCTTGAGAGGCGCTTGCAGCTGTGCGTTGATCGCATCCAGCGGTGGGTGTCTCTCAATGGATTCAAGTTCTCGCCCTCCAAGGCAGTCTGTGTGCATTTTACTAACCAGACGAAATTGTTTCCAGAACCTAGCCTGAGCATTGCTGGAGTGCCAATTAAGGTGGCCGAGGAGGCAAAGTTTCTGGGGGTCATCTTTGACAAAAGACTTACCTTCCGCAACCATATTAATTACCTCAGAACCTCTTGTCAGAAGGCTCTCGACGTTCTTCGTGTCGTTGGTCGTACTGGCTTGGGTGCGGACCGTACTGTCTTACTTCTACTTTACCGGGCCCTTGTTCGGTCCAAACTGGATTACGGCTCTGTGGTGTATGACTCAGCTTCCAAGTCTGTTCAACAGCGTCTGAACACAATTCACCATCAGGGTCTGCGGATATGTCTTGGGGCCTTCAGGATGTCTCCAGTTCCTAGTCTGTATGCCGAGGCAGGGAAGCCTTCTCTGAAGCTCCGCCGCATCCGCCTCATGCTCAGCTACGTTCTGAAACTGAAGGCCCATCCAGACAATCCTGCCTATGATTGTGTTTTTAAACCATCGTTTGCAGAGATTTACGGTACCCATCCGGGAGCTGTCCGTCCACTTTCTTTCCGTGTCCGACCTCATCTGCAGGCGGCCGGATTGGACCTGGACAGAGTTTCGGAATCCCTGCAACACATCACTCCACTCTGGCTCTTAACAGTTCTTGACATCTTGCTGGACTTGACTGCCCACAAGAAAGACTCTACTCTACCAGCCATATACCAACAGAGCCTCAATGAACTCCTTTCGAGTTTTTCTGGCTATTGTCGTATCTATACGGATGGGTCAAAGTCTGAGGATGGGAGAGTGGCTGCGGCCGCAGTGTCCTCTCGCCATCCTAGACGCCCATTTAAGCACCGCCTCCCAGACCACTCATCTATATTTAGTGCAGAACTGCAGGCGGTTCTGCTGGCACTCAGGCATGCTTATCGATCTAGAGAAAGGAACTTCCTGATTCTGTCTGACTCTCCTTCTGCCCTGCAGGCCCTTCAGGGCACGGGAAATGACCACCCACTGCTGGTGCAGATCAGAGAGCTCTACGCAGACTTGATGAAGGAATATTATAACATCATTTTTATTTGGGTCCCAGGGCATGTGGGCATCAAAAGCAACAGGATCGCAGATTCTGCTGCCAACGATGCCCGCAACGACCCTGTCCCTGACACACAGACTGTTTATAGTGATTTTAGACATGTGGTTAGTGCGTACATAGCCCGTGAGTGGCAGTCCGAGTGGGACAAAGAGGAAGCTAACAAGCTGCATGAAGCCCTTCCTAAGTTGTCCGACGGTCTACCTTATCGCTGCGGCAGCCGCCGTGAGGAGACTGTCCTTGCTCGGCTCCACATCGAGCACACATATGTTACGCACTTTTATTTACTAAAACAGGAGGAACGTCCATGGTGTTATGCCTGCGACGAGCAGTACTCTCTTCACTGTTTGCTGTCTTGTGAGGATCTAATCGACACAAGGTATAAACATTTCACAGCAGACTCCTTGAAGGTTTTGTTCCGGGATGTGCCCCCGGACAAGATCTTCAGTTTTCCGAGAGTGCCATATTTTTAATAAGATTTGAGCGTTTATAGACTATGATGTTTCTATTATTTTGACCTTTTTGAGAGTCTTTCAACGTTTTCTTTATAGACTTGTGCGACATTTTAGCCTGACATATTTTTAAGGTATATTTACATCATGTCTTAAGACCTTTCTTTTAGTCTGGCTGACCAGATTTTTACCCTTCCCGCCGTGAGATGGCCTTAATTGCCTGCTCGGCGTTAAACACAAATAACTAAACTAAACTCTTCATGCTGATTGTCCTCTCTTCCTGAATATAAAACTGTCTCTCCTGTTGATGTTGTCACTTTTCCTGATCCAGTTCATCTGCTCTCGCTAATGCCTAATATATGTAGATTGTACCGGCGTATTTTTGCTGTTACTGGCGCCAGTTTGCCCGTTTGATACATTTTACGGACATTCAAAACCTTGTCTTGGTTTTGGTGTTCAAGACCTCTGTCTTCCTGTCAGTGGCTTCCACAAAGTGGCTTTCACCACTGCCATTCATACCCCTGGGGTGACTTCAGAGGCCCGTCACACCTGCTCGTGGATGTTGATTCCGTTGCTGTTTCCGTAACCAGGGAATGTTTTCTAGGGCAGTATGGTTAGCCCTGTGCTGAACCCCCAACCTGGAGGATCAGGGACCACGCTTCGTCTTGTCTCTACCCTTCAACCTGTCTGGCTTGGGAGACCCTACCAGGAGCATTAAGCTCCGGCCAGCATAGCTCTCCAGGTCACTGAGACATGCAAGCCCCCCCCCCCCCTCCCACACACACACACCCTCCCAACCACGTCAAGGTGGTGGTCCATTTGGGTACCCATTAGGGTGGTCATGAGACGGGAGCAGGTGTGTGAGTATATGTAAATTGTGCAAACGGTTACGGTCTGTGGTGCTGGACCGTAGAACCGGGGCGCGGTTTACCGCAACTCCACTGGCGCTGTCACGTTAACCCCTTCACTGCCACTGATCGTACATTGAAGGTCTTAAATCTGCGTAATTCAACGCCGGCCGGCCACAGAGCTCCAGACGTCACATGAACCAATGGATACAAAGTGGTGTCAGCAAGATGCCGCATAGACCCTCTTGAGCCCCCGCAATTGCGGGGGCTCATGAGGGTCCATGCGGCCTCTTGCTGACACGAATTTGTATCCATTGTTCATGGGACGATCTATACCTTTTGCAGTAGTGTGGTGTTAATTTGTTTCTCAGCAGTGAAAGGGTTAAAGATATCTGCTCCATGGCAAGGCTTTGGTTGCTTATAATCGCCGATGCATCAGGTTATCAATGTTAGTGTCTCGGCTTGCATAATACATTCTACCCTCCTTGTCACAGTCCATGTGGGTAGATTCACGTACTTTAGAGCACCACAGAAGGAACTCACCTGCGAACAAAGGAGAAGACGAAGAGCGGAAAAGTCTTTCAGTGTACGACTGACATACAAACTGACTTCAGTAATTTCAAGTGGTAGCCCTTTTGTCCAGCCTTATCGTAACCTGTTTCCGATTATTCCCGCAAAAAAAAGGTCACATTAAATTTTCTTTTGCTCGTCACTGAGTATACAACGATGTGCACACACAGGCGCACTGCTTTCGCTTTAGACTAACCCGGAGACTGAACTGGCCGCAGTTCACACGTGCCTTCATAGAAAAATCCAACAAGGAAAGAAACACGCTTTGAAAGAACAAGTACAAACACAGGCGCGGTTTATCAAATTTTCCGTCTGAATTTTTTTCTTTCTTTCAAAATAGGCATACAAAGAAATAACGGAATAAATGTATAGGCCTGCTGACGAGCAAAAGAAATGCGACATTATTGTCATCGGAATCCGATGATTCCAATAATGTCGCGTTCCTTTTGTTCATCAATAGTATTTACTCACTTTGTACAATGTATAGATCTACTTTAATACTTACTGCTAGTAAAACTTACTAATTTCTGACGTGCCCACGGTTGTCGGTAGACTGCGAGGATGTCGGTTACATGAGTGGCGTTGTTTGCAATTTCAGTTGCCGATGTCTGGATATTTGGAAACTCTCCTCTAACTCATTCTGCCTACGACACACCACAGCAAGATATGGCACTACCATGATAGTTCAAGGGTGGTGGCAGAATTCTGCCACCACCCTCGAACTATCATGGTCGATCTGTCTCCTGAATTGTAATGCACTCAGTCCTCAGAGGGTAACTCCAAATTGTGGGCATTTCGTACCTCGGGCACAATGAGTTAAAATCTACTCCTTCCTGACGTGAGGCGGAAGGGAATGGAATTTTTCAATTAACTGTCCCCTTCATCTGCCTGCAAAGCTCTCTGAGGACACCGTGCAAATACTGGAGGCCGGAGACCTCAGTAGCATGGAATGTCCCGAGTCCCTCTAGACTGTCTCTGCAAGAGACATAGATTCTATGCCTCTTGCTTGTAGGCACAGATTCACACGAACCCCGAGTATTCTGGAACTGATCTGCTGTCTCCATCAGCTACTCACAGTCTCTGAGCACATCGAGTGAACCCTTTTCATCCTGATGCACCTTTCGCTTGAAATAAATTTGACTATGATAGTTCAAGGTTGGTGCCAGAATAGCTTGGCGCCTCAGGCGCCAAGCTATTCTGGCACCTCCCTTGAACTAAAATATTTGATCTGTCTCCTAATCTGTAATATAGCCTTCATAGGACAGTATGTAACTTTTAGAAAAGTCAGCCTCAGGGTGTAATGGGTGAATACTAAACTAATACACAGAAGGGGCGTGAGAAGCGTGGAAACGAGTAGCATGCAACTGTGTATCGGCCCGGAGAGGCGTACAACTGCATAGGCCGGCTCATGAGAATCTACGCCTCTTGCTTGCCTAGACTGGCCTCATTGGCTAGCGTCTCTTTTCCTCAGACATAGGACAATCCATAGGGGTTGAGCTCGAGCCTGCGTGTGCCGACGGAGGGGACAACCCCAATACAAAACACAAAATCCCAGCGGAGTCCAGATCTAGTCTGTTAGTGGCGTTCGGTTCAAATCGACCGTGATAGCTCATTGAGAGGAGAGCAAACTGTCCCGTGCTCCATTTGCTGATACAACCTCTTCTTTTTTTTCTTTTTTTTTTTTTTTAATATCATCAGACTTTTCTACCCTTTTTTCACATCAGGAGGGTCTCACGAGGTTCTTTGCCTCTTGCACTTGGGTGCATAGCGTTCACACAATTCTTTCCGGCTGTGGAGCGGTCCTCGGGCCCAACGACGGCCGCAGTGGGCCCGCGCACGACTGTGCGCGGGCCCACTGCGGCCGTCGTTGGGCCCGAGGACGTGTTACTATTACTGGGGTAAGGACGGACCGTCGGAACATGTCGATCGTATCGGTCTGACTTGAAAAGGGATTGAATTTTTCAAGTTCTTTCAGTCGTTTCTTTTGACATTCTGGGGAAGGCGGAGAGAGTAAAATTGCCAGTGAACTTCAGTTAAAACTCAATGCTGTGAAAACCGGCTGCAACCGGCTAAAGACAGATTGCACATTACCACCCCACCCCCCTCCCCCGCCCCCCCCCCTCCTCCCCCCCCACACACACATTTCCATTTTTGTGCGGTTTCTCCCCAAATCCAGAAATGATGACTGTTACTGTCAGATCGTGAAGAAGTACCCAACGGAGAAAGAAACACGCTTAGAAAAAACGGTACAACACAATTTATTAATATTTCGGGTAAATACCCTTTGTCAAAATAGACAAACAAACAGAGACATTATTTGCTACTTATCTTCAGATGCAGAAGGAATGTGGCAACTGAAGGTGACGTAAAAAGAAAAAGAAAAGAAAAGGAAAGGAAGAACAAAAGTAAAAATGACGTCAAAGAAAAAAATCGTAAGAGAAAGACTCCGAGAGAAACTAAACACGAGAGACAAGAGTGTGTGTAAGCGCGCGCAGGAGCGAGCAAAAGTAAATGCGCGTGTGTGAGGCCGGGGAGAGAGAGAGAGAAGAGAGACAGCGAGAGAGAGAGAGAGAGAGAGAGAGAGAGAGGGGGGGGGGGGAGGGGGGGAGAGAAAGAGAAAGAGAGAGAGAGAGAGAACGAACGGGGAGTACCCTTGGGCACGAAGTAGGCGGAGTGTCTAATACACAAAGCCAGCTAAACACCAACCCGAAGGCAAACCTTATATCACCATCGAGTTGAGGACTACCTCGGGGAAAAACGGGAGGACCCCGGGAAAAAAAACCCAGCATTTAGCATGGTACACAACAAGGAATATCGATGAAACAAAGCAAATAATCAAATTCAGTAAGAGAATAATGGTATAAGAGGAGAGTAGGTAGTTGTGAAACCATCTTCAAGGGTAACTAAAAAAAAAAAAAAAAAAAAAAAAAAAAAAACCGGGTGTGGGGGGAGAGAAAGACAAAAGGGGCGGGGGAAGGGGAGGGGGAAAGTGAAGAGAGAGAGAAAGGGGGAAGAGAGAAAGAGAGAGAGAGAGAGAGAGAGAAAACAAAAAGGGAGGGGGGGGGGGGGAAGGCAAACAAACAGAGCCACCAGCCCCACCCAACAGGCACCCTCCAGCCCACGGACGAACGCACAGGCATGCGAACAAGACGACCACATACATCCCCAAGGGAATGCACACGATCGCTCCCCACACCCGCGCATAAATCCAAGGACCGGCGACCAGGCGCCCGACAGGGAAGGGCAAGGGATCCAACTTAACGTATGGCCAGCGCTGAAAAAGTCCCCATGGGAGGCACAAAGTACATATCAATCAGCGCCAGCCGCAACTATCTGGTTAGTGAGTAGTCAGACAGAAGCGACTCTTTGACAAAGGGTATTTACCCGAAATATTAATAAATTGTGTTGTACCGTTTTTTCTAAGCGTGTTTCTTTCTCCGTTGGGTACTTCTTTGCATTTCACACGCTTGGCAGTCACCTTTTTGGTCTGGATTGTCAGATCGTGAGTATGCTAATTCTTCTATACTGATCATAATTAATGCCACGCTATTCGGTCATACCGTGATAAATCAAGTAAATATACATAAATGCACACATTAATACAATAAAATAAATAAAATACAATAAATGAATAAATATAAGAATATATAAATTAAATTTAAAAATACATAATATAAATATATAAGTAAATAAATGGACAATCAAGGATCGCTTATTCCATTTTTATGTCTCACCAGTTTCGCCTGCTGAGGACTACCCTCGGGCAGTCATACTTATTCTGTCTAACGCAATTGACGCTGAAGGCGAAATAAATTTGGCGGTTCGATCTGCGTGTTGGCACATCAGTGCTCACAGCAGACTGAGACAGCGGGCATCAGGGCCACCTGGTGCCGAACACAATCAATGAAAAACGCATCCCAGACGGAGCGGTCTGCAAGAGGCATAGATTCTCATGGGCCCCTGCAGTCGCAGGGGCCCATAAGAATCCATGCCTATTGCTGGAAGGCTCAGATCGTGCTCAATACACAGTTAGGTCTCCAGGCCCCAGATTAAGGGGATATATAGTCGTTAGATTCCTGGGAATGTTCGAGTCCTTCACTGAGTTGCCGGTCTGCTGGAGGCATGACAGACTTTTTTCGGAAATCAGAAGTAGGTTATAATTTGCTCGTGTTTTACCGTAAACAGTGAATTAAAACCTGATATCGCATGTTTGTCCGGATTTTTAATCCACTGTCTCTCTCTTGGCTTGACTTCGCGAACGAAGATTTTATAGGAGTTGCCCACGACGTCTGCAGGCTTGTTCGTGGCTGCGGAGGCCAATCCGAGACAGGCAGGTTCGACCGCAGTGGCTGCAGGGGAAGGTATGGCCAGGGTTCTGAGCTGCGGCATCTCTGTTTTTTCTCCTGAGCCGCTTGTCCTTAAGGCTAGCTCTGCGAGAGTCCTCAAAGGAGACAGCTGCCTTGTAAATGGTGGAGCGCCAGGTGTCACGGTCCGCAGCAAGCGAAGACCACTGGTGGTGGTCGATTTGGCAGGCACTAAGTGACTTCTTGAGACAGTCTTTGTATCTCTTCTTTGGTGCCCCTCTGTCACGGTGTCCAGTAGCAAGCTCGCCGAACAGGGTGATCTTTGGTAGGCGATGATCCTCCATCCTGGAGACATGCCCCGCCCAGCGGAGCTGTGTCCGCAGCAGCAAAGCCTCGATGCTCACAGTTTCAGCCTGTTCAAGGACCTCGACGTTGGTGACATAGTCACTCCAGTGAATGCCCAGGATGGTTCGCAGGCAGCGCTGGTGGAAGCGTTCGAGGAGTCGTAGTTGGCTGCGGTAGAGGGCCCAGGACTCGGAACCATACAGCAGGGTGGTGAGGACCACAGCTCTGTACACGCTGATCTTGGTGCCTGTTTTCAGCTGTTGATTGTGCCACACCCGCTTGAAAAGTCGCCCGAAAGCGCTGTTCGCTTTTGCCAGCCTGCTGTCAAGCTCCTTGTCCAGCTTGGCGTCCGACGTGATAATGCAGCCAAGGTAAGTAAACTGGTGCACTGACTTTAGTTCAGACTCGCCGATGGTGATGTGAGGAGGGCGGTACACTGTCTTGGGTGCCGGCTGATGGAGGACCTCTGTCTTTTTAAGACTGACCTCGAGTCCAAAGAGCTGGGCAGCATCTGCGAAGCAAGACGTGATGCGCTGCAGGGCTCTCTCTGTGTGTGCAACGAGGGCAGCATCATCAGCAAAAAGCAGCTCACGAATCAGTTGGTCTAGGGTTTTCGTGTGGGCTTGCAGTCGTCTGAGGTTGAACAGGCTGCCATCGAGACGATACCTGATGTACACTGCATCGTCATCATCGAGGTCTACTGTGGCCTGCTTCAACATCATGCTAAAAAAGATGGTGAAGAGGGTCGGTGCCAGCACGCAGCCCTGCTTTACACCGTTGAGAATAGGGAATGGTTCTGAGAGGTCATTGTTGAGTCTGACCTGGCCTTGCTGGTCCTCGTGTAGCTGGACAATCATGTTGAGGAACTTTGGGGGACAGCCAAGTCGCTCCAGGATCTGCCACATGCCTTGCCTGCTCACAGTGTCGAACGCTTTTGTTAAGTCGACAAATGTTACATACAGCCCTTTGTTCTGCTCGCGGCACTTCTCCTGTAGCTGTCTCAGCACAAAGACCATATCGGTGGTGCTCCTGTTTGCTCTGAAGCCACACTGGCCCTCTGGGAGTTGGTCTTCAGCGATGGCAGGTACCAGCCGATTCAGGAGCAGCCTTGCAAGGATTTTCCCAGCAATGGACAGCAGGGTAATTCCCCGATAGTTGGAACAGTCAGACTTCTCGCCTTTGTTCTTGTACAGGGTGATAACGACTGCATCACGGAGATCTTTTGGTAGTGTTCCTTCCTCCCAGCAGCAGAGAAAGAGGTCATGGAGCTTGTTGTGCAGTGCTGTGCCTCCATGTTTCCAGATCTCTGGCGGTATTCCATCAATGCCTGCTGCTTTGCCACTCTTGAGCTGGTGGATGGCTGTGAGGGTCTCTTCAGCGGTGGGCGGTTCGTCCAATTCAACCTTTACTGGGAGGTGTGGGATTTGTAGGACGACTGCTTCTTGAACAGTGCGCTCAGCGCTGAAGAGGCTCTGAAAGTATTCCGACCAGCGGTTCAAGATGGAGGTATTATCTGTGAGGAGTGCCTGGCCGTTCGCGCTTCGCAGGGGACTTTGTACCAGGTGCCTGGGGCCATACACTGCTTTCAGTGCTTCGTAGAAACCCCTGTAGTCACCATTGTCAGCGCAAAGCTGGGTCCTCTGTGCAAGTCTGGTCCACCACTCATTCTGGAGATCTCTGAGCTTGCGCTGGAGACTGCTGCAGACGAGGCGGAAGGCAGACTTCTTCACAGGGCAGGAAGGCTGGGCTAGGTGAGCCTGATGGGCGGCTCTTTTTTTTGCTAGGTGTTCCTGGATCTCTACATCGTTTTCGTCAAACCAGTCTTTGTTCTTCTTTCTGGCGAAACCCAAGACTTCCGCAGAGGATTTTGCAATAGCAGTTTTTAGTTGTTCCCAAAGTGTTTCAGGGGAGGAGTCTACTGGGTCTGCTGTGTCTTTGAGCCTGCGCTGTAAATCTGTCTGAAAGGCAGCTTTCACATCGTCACGCTGAAGTCTGGCAACATCAAGCTTTTTCTTGGGGGGCCCCCATTTCTTGGGTTTTGGCTTGAAGTGGAGCCTGAGTTTGCAGCGGACAAGGCGGTGGTCAGTGTGGCACTCTGCGCTGGGCATCACTCTGGTGAGGAGGACGTCACTGCGGTCCCTCTGACGCACTAGGACATAGTCGATAAGGTGCCAGTGTTTGGAGCGAGGATGCATCCAGGTGGTCTTTCGACTGTCCTTTTGCTGAAAAGTAGTGTTGGTGATGACCAGTTGCTGCTCCGCACAGAACTCCAACAGTAGGCGGCCATTGTCATTGCAGTTTCCCACGCCATGCTTGCCGAGGACTCCTTTCCAGGCTTCAGAGTCCTGGCCCACTCTGGCGTTGAAGTCGCCAAGGATGATGACTTTGTCGTCTGCTGGGGTACTCTGTAGGAGGCTGCGCAGGTCAGTGTAAAACTTGTCCTTTTCAGCAGGCTCTGCCAGGAGGGTTGGGGAGTACACACTGAGAAGGGTGACGTGTTGCTGGTGTCTCAGTGGGAGGCGCATGGACATGATGCGGTCTGAGTGGCCCGTTGGTAGGTTTTCCAGCTTAGTCGCAATGGATGTCTTGACCATGAAACCCACGCCTGAGAGCCGTCTTTCTGATGCAGGCCTGCCTGACCAGTAGAGTAATCCACTGTAGTTTGCGTCAAAAAGCGCAGCCGCGTTTCTGGTTTACCGGAAATGGTCTATTTTCATGCGTGGCCAATGTGCGCAGTGTCTTGTTGAAAAGGATCAGGCTTAACTGCATCAGTGCTCCTTAAGTGGAGGACCTGTTTCGGGTTTTAAGTCAGAATCAATCACAGAACATTTTTGGCGGGTTGCCGGCATCAGTCGCACGTCTGCTTCAGTTTCCCCTCCCTATGGGAGGAAAACAAGGAGGACAACTCCTTCAATAAAGACTGAACCGGAACTCTTAGAATTTTGACACGCTTGCCTAGCCTGGGAATCAAAATTTGAATTAACGTTTTCAAAGCTATAAAACTGAAACCAAGGCTTGCGTTTCTTTTGGAACTGATAGTGTTGTATGGTCGTGTAAGCGACCTTTCCAGACAATAACGATTAACAGATATACTGACGAGCAAAAGAAATGCGTCAGTTTGGGAATCATTGGAAACACTAAGTATAGTTCGCAAATGCTCTTGATATGTCTTTCGAAATTGCTGCGCAAAAGGAGCGGCAGCACCTCTGTCGAGACCATTTAGTCCCTGGCTGATGAAAAGACTGATGGGTTAGAAAGTCTTAGTTAACGGCAGGTCGAGCAATGTGCACACGTTCTCGGGTGTGTACGGGTGTACGGTTCTCGCAGGAGTTGAAAAATTCTAACGAGAACCGTACACCTCAGTACACCTTCTTAAAACCGTTCACCATGCATACTTTTTAGAGTGCAGTGCCGTGGGGGACTTTTCCTGAGCTGTTTATTATAGGTCTGGACTATTATTTAGAGTGTCGTCATAAAAGGAAGTGTTGTCATAAAAGGAATGGCCAAGGCTAGTCAGTCTGTTGGTCAAAGCCATGGGCGCATTGTGATGTTGGAATCTTGCTCAAGAGCGTAGATTGCGTAATGTCATCATCATCATCATCATCAGTCCCTTGCCCGAACTGGGCGTTGGGGGGACTGAAAGGCAGCAGCAACAGACAGTGCTCTCCACTGAGTTCTATTTTGGGCGGTGGCAAGCAAGTCTGACATCTCGCGTAATGTGTGGCTGTGTTAATCCCTCCACTGTCGAGAGAAAATTAACACAGTCTATCTGCAAGAGGCACAGATCCTCATGAGCCCCCGCAGTTGCGGGGACTCATGAGAATCTATGCCTCTTGCTGACACCACTTTTGTATCTATGCTCCGTAAACAGCTAGGTTTATGGGTGGGTGGGTGTTTGGCGACAAAGGAACACATGTTTCTGAGGCACAATGTGCGGCCGCTGGTAGCCAAAAGGTTTTAGATCTGTTATCCCACATAGCGTATGTGCTATATATTAGCATCTATGCTAGTTACTAGATAAGAAGGGTAATGAGCTTCTATTGGCCTACAGACTTCGACCCCGGTTTGGACTGATGTCGTCTGCTGAGACCGGTGCACATGACAGTGACAGAATTTATTTCGACAGCAACATCAGCTGCTGTTCACTCTCTTCCATCTCCAGCACCAGTTGGCTGGAGATGGATTGACCATGACAGCTCAAGAGTAACTGATGCATGATCGGCTTTTATCCGCTGCAGCGGTCGATCTAGCACTACCTGTTAGCTATATCGTTGTCGATTTGTGTTGCCGGCTTGTTGCTGCAAACGTTATATATTGACGTACATACGTAATATTACACTGTTCAGAACCGCAGCTTGTACTCTTACACTGTACAAATAGTCTAGGACAGTAACCATGCCGTTATTTGCCGAAAGCCAGTATGTCCATGTTTTTAAAAAGCGAGATTTGCATCGTATAACAATGAAAATCTCGCTTTCTAAAAAAAAATTATTAAAAAAAATGGTCAAACTGACTGTCTTTTGTCAAATAACGTCAGAAGTTCATAACCGAGTTTAACTCTTTCAGCCCGGCGGCCGTATTTCCCAAATTTTGGAGGCGTCGTCTAATGACTATGCACCAGTTGCAGGAGATGGATCGACCATGATAATTCAAGGGCAGTGCCAGATTAGCTTGGCGCCGACAGGTGCCAAGCTAGTCTGGCACTACCCTTGAATTATCATGGTCGACCCATCTCCGTCAGGGCTGAATGGGTTAACCTTTTGGCTGTCGGTAGCTGTTCTTGTCGCGATGATTCCTGTCGGAATCATCGCGACAAAAAAAACGCTACCGACAGCCAAAGGGTTAAAACGTGAGCTAGCTACGAAGAGGAACGTTTGTTCACTGCATGTGTCATGGATGTGCAAAGGGCGTTGGTTTGTGTGGGGGATGTGCTGGGGGGCAGAGCCGGCATGCACTGCCCATCTGTGCGCGGAATGACAAAACTACAGTGGATAAACTAAAGTGCTCACATCTGACATACACTTTTGGGGAGAAGAACCCAAGGAAGAATTAAACACGCTTAGAAAGGATAGTTACCTCACAATTTGTTGATATTTCGGGTTAAAACCTTTTATTCAAAATACACATACACACAAGTTCACAATTTGGAACTTATCTTTTCGTGATGCGAAGATGCAACTCAATCACGACTTAAACATATCTTCCCCCCCCCCCCTCGCGGTAGGGGTTAAATCAGTTGAACTTCCTATATACACACGAGACCGACACAGAGGTAAACTGAACTTTCTATTGACATAGGAGACTGACTCAGAGGTAAATTAAACTTCCTGTAAACATGTGAGACTGGCAGAAAGGTTAACTGAACTTCAAACCGTTTTTGTCAGTGTCATCATCTTCAACTGATTGATCCACATTGTTGACGGCTATTTAACTGCTCTTTTGTTAAAATTCCAAACACAGTTACACACGCGGATCGTGTGCAGCGAGCCATACGGGCCCAGCTGTTGATTCAATCGGACTGATTGCCGGGTTTTTTTTTGTTGTTGTTGTTGTTTTGTTTGTTTGTTCCCCCCCCCCCCCCCCTCTTCTAGTATACATGTATAATGGTGGATGTTAGCATTCATTATGACACGTTCGAACTGTACACATTATCCGTGATGCTCTTCGCTGTTATCCCCATCACTTCTGAGATAAAGTGAACACGATCCAACGGCAAGAGACATAGATCCTCATGAACCCCCGCGACTGCGGGGGCTCATGCGGATCTATGCATCTTGCTGAGACTACTTTGTGTCCATTTTTGGGGGACACTTGTGGCTTTTAGGCGTTCAGTGAACACATATTTCAGAATGTACGTACAGTGGCAGGGGAGGAGTTCAAAAATAATTGCATGCGTCACAGCAGTTGGCGGTCTGTCAATATTGGGTGGGCCTATATAACCGATCTACAGTTTTCAAAATAAATAAATACATAAATAATAAATAGCGTCATTTTGCTGCCAAAACGATCCAACACGGGATCTATCCCATCCCAATCCTGTTATCTCATTCAGCCAGGCGCACGTATTTCCCAAATTTTGGAGGCGTCATCTAACGACTATGCACCTGTTGCAGGAGATGGATCGACCATGATAATTAGTGCCAGACTGGCTTGGCGCCGACAGGCGCCAAGCTAATCTGGCACTGCTCTTGACTCGAATTATTAAGGTCGACCCATCTCCTGCTGTAGTGCGGCAGGGTTGAATGGGTTAACCTGACAACCCTTCACGGCAGAAGGATCCATTTAATTTTGGAAACAGGATTAACGCTTTCAGCCCCGACAAAATACAAAAAGACAGACTATGGATCAGCCGAGTTCAAGGGTGGTGCCAGAATAGCTTGGCGCCTCTTGGCGCTAAGCTATCCTGGCACCACCTCGAAATACCCTGGCATGGCCGAACTAACCCAAAAACCGTAATCTAGTCTTTAGAAGACACGTTTCAGTTCTAGTTTTGAATTGCGAACCTAGGGCTTAATGTGTTAATGAGGGGTGCGTCAAACTGAGATCTTGTGACTTCAATGTGCAAGGGACATAGATTCACGCGAGCCCCAGCAGCCTGATATTGTCAAAGACCGGCCTTGTGTATATTTCTTTCCCTCAGACGGAGAAACACCGAGTCGTATGATAAAAACGTACCAGCCCTCGAGGAGTGAGCGAGGACTGAAATTAACTCATTCCTGGCGCCGTGCTGCATCCAGATGCGCGGCATAAACCCGCTTATCTGAGTGCAGCACGTCTCGAATGTGTTAATTGGCTCCTGCGCTCGTATGGTCGCTCATGGAAATAGACAAAGAAAATAAATATAGACGAAATCAGGCGACGACCGGTTGCAACACATGTGCAACGAGCATACAGCTTCATGAGCCGCTGCGAAAGCATGGGCTGATGACAGTCTGTGGCTGTGGCTCTTGTTGACAAAGATCATAGTCAACCTCATTTACATTTTGTTGTTGTCGTTGGCGGGTTGGTTTCCCCCCCCCCTCCCCCCCCCTCAAAAATGCGTGCCTTTGAATCTGAGTGGGTGCTGAACACTGACGTACATGCTTCAAGAGGCATAGATTCTCATGAGTCCCCGCTGTCGCAGGGACTCATGAGAATCTATGTCTCTTGTCAACGATGAGGATCGGCCACATTTGTGCTCTTTCTCCCCTTCACAGTTCTGCATGTCATCGAATCGCACTGGATGCTGAGAGCGTGGAAACCACACGAGACTAAGCGAGGACATCATAACTCCTTGTCCGTCAGTCAGTCCTTCCAATCGATTAACCGCTCATCACGTCAGTCTGTGACGTCACGGAGGCCAGATCACGTGACACCGGGAGGCGACTTGCGAGCGAGTAAAGCGAGAGGACAGCATGGAGGGACACTGTTGGCTTCGAGGTTTCGCCGTTACAGGAATATGTCTTCTGCTACTCGGCATTTCGGGTGAGATTGTTTTTCTTGAGAAAACTGTGTTTTGTTTTGCAACCGGCTTCTGCCGCTGTAATTCATAATTTTTGTTAGTTCTGTTACAGCGTGGATATACATTTATTATGTTATCATTACATGTTCAGACGCTGGTACGTTTCTATACATGTATAAGCTTATCACCAACAGCTCTATATAAAATGTAACATAGTAGTAGTCATTAATTTATCAATCTGCAGTACATATGCACAAACTCAAGTTATCACCAACAGCTCTAAACGTACAGGCTAGTAGTGATTATTCCATTAATTTGTGTTTCAAAATTGGAAATGTCATCTTTTACTCTACACTGAAACCTATCGGTGCTAAAATACACAGTTTGATGTTACTTGTTCAAAGTTATGTTTTCCTGATTTACAACTGTGCTTAATGATTGGGCTTTTATGTGAACCCAGCAAATATTCGGGAACACTTCAATAAAGTATTCATATTTGTACATTCGATTCAACGTTAGTCAGATTCCCTTAACTCCTTTCCTGCCAACATACGTGTATTTCGTTTCTGACATCTATGTTCACTGAACGACCAAAAGGCAAAACTGTCGGCCAAAAGAACATGGACACAGAGTGTTCTCAGCAAGAGGCATAGATCCTCATGAGCCTCTGCAGTCGCGGGGGCAGTGAGGATCGATGCCTCTTGCAATTAGCCTATCGCCTTCACTTTTTCTTAAGGGGTTAATTTGCACTTCATGGGAAATTTCGCATTTGGCTGTACTGTGACACCTAGTTCTGGTTCAAATGTACTCTTCCCCGTTTGTTCTGCAGCTTACATGGTGCGTGTCCTGATGTACATCGAAATGTTCGTAAACACATTTGTGTGGGTAATGGTTCAATGTAGGCGTGCAGTAATGAGCTAAAAGTCCTCGGGACGACTGTCGGCCGCAACAACCCGCGCACGGCTGCGCCGTGCTCGGGTCAGTTGCGACCGACGGTCGTCCCGAGGACCTTTTGCTCCATGGGACTGAATAAGGCAACATCTGTCGACGGCCAGCCCTTGTTTATTCCCCCAGCGTTAATGACAAGGGCGTGCAGAGGGCGTTCAGGATGACAGAGAATACGGTATACTGATTATTCTGAGTGCCATAGTTTGATTTACATGCATCAACAAAAGAATCGGGCTTAACTCATTCAGCCCGACGGCAGTATTTCCCACAATTTGGAGGCGTCATCTAATGACTATGCCCCAGTTGCAGGAGATGGATCGACCATGATAATTCAAGGGCAGTGCCAGATTAGTTTCGCGCCTGTCGGCGCGAAGCTAATCTGGCACTGCCCTTGAATTATCATGGTCGACCCATCTCCTGCTGTATGCGTCAGGGCTGAATGGGTAAAGAAGACAATTAAAACACAATAAACTGTGTTGTAATTGTCCTTCACATAAACAATCTTATATCATTTATGTACTGAGTCTTCTGTCTCTAGTCCTAGTGGACAACAGGAGCTTGTTATTGTGGCAGTATGAACATATTTTGCGTTTTGGTGTGAATAAATGCAAGTACCCAGATTGTGTCTCCATGGGCTGCAAGGGCTTTTGGGAAGGAAATATATCAATCAAATTTATGAACATTAATTTGCTTGTTATACAGCATATCGATGCATGTGTCAAATTAGGGAAAACGTTACGGAGTTTACATACTAGTTTGTTTTTGTTGCTACGTCACACGACCAAACCCGTTAACTAGCACGAATGATACCGCGTAACCTCGCCAGTAAAACCCGGACTAATGGCAGACTTCATGTAGATGACTTTGTGTCTCGTTATCACGACCTCATTTTCGACGCTTCAGTAACAGCTTTGTTCGACAAACAGAACAAAATCACACTCTAAACGACGATGTTTCCTAGGATAGTTCGAAACAATATGGCGCACTCTAGCGTTGCTGTTAAGATGACCACGCCCAATTTTCAGCTATATTTTCCCTCGAAACACGCGAGACTAAAATTTGAACGGAACGGGCCATAAGGTCAATGTCACATGATCGTCGCTTAAATGTCGAATACTAAAAGTATGTAACATTTTAAAACTATTTCTTTAAACAGTCGGAAGAAGACTCACTGTTCCATCGCATTACTCTGATGACAACACGTAAACAATGCAGTTCGAAACATTCAAACTGAACCGGACAGGATGTCAGTCGTGTTTCCGCTTGACCCATTGCAACTGCAGGGTCTCGGTCAAATCATGTATTGAGTTAGTTATTTGGGTTTAACGCCGAGCAGGTGACTATGGCCCTCTCACGGCGGAAATCATGTATTGAGGTCAACTATAGCGCATAGTTCGAAGTTTCATCAACTTTACTACTTTCATGAATACAGCGGAGGAACGAAAGCAAAACTACATTATTGGTAGCAGGGTTTGCTATACGGACCCTTGTAAGTAAGTGGAAAGTCAAACTGAATAACCAATTGTACCCCTCAGGCCGCCTTCGGCCTTCGGGATACAATGGTTACTTTGACCTCCCTCAGGCCTACAAGTGTCGGGTAGCAAAACCCCCGCTAACAATAACTTGTAATATTTCGAAGGTAAATATATTCTTTACCAATAAGAAGAAAACTGGCAAGAACAACTTTCAGTCCTCTACCGAAACCCGACCTGGGACATGGGTTTAGCCAGATGAGTTCAAGAGTAGTGCGAATAGACGATTTCGGGGAAACAGAAGTAGGTCGATATTGCACGTGTTTCGACGAAAACAGTGGATTAAAAACAGGGACAATGCTTGTCCGTGCTTTTAATCCACTGTTTTTGTCGAAACACGTGCAGTTCAGTTTGTAAAATTGTATCCGCCTGGGCTTTTAAGCTGAATCCACTGTTTTCGTCGAAACTACGTTTAATTTTGACCTACTTCTGATTTCCGAAATCGTGTATCAGGGTGGAACATCTCCAGACGACAGGCTAATCCGACACTGCCCTTGAACTGTCACGGGGATGTATATGACCGTTTGGTATTTATTTGCGTATTTTTTTCTGTGGGCTTGCGATTGTGTGCCTGACCGTAAGGGGGCAGGGAACCTAACTGTTTGTCCGCGCTGAGTATTTCCCTTTGGTATGTGTACGGTTTCTACCGCTACCTCACCGACTGGTTAGTGAATGTGTGTATCAATGTACGGTGCTTTTAAATTAAAAAAAAAAAATTCTCTCTCTCTCTCTCTCTCTTGGCTTGACTTCGCGAACGAAGATTTTATAGGAGTTGCCCACGACGTCTGCAGGCTTGTTCGTGGCTGCGGAGGCCAATCCGAGACAGGCAGGTTCGACCGCAGTGGCTGCAGGGGAAGGTATGGCCGGGGTTCTGAGCTGCGGCATCTCTGTTTTTTCTCCTGAGCCGCTTGTCCTTAAGGCTAGCTCTGTGAGAGTCCTCAAAGGAGACAGCTGCCTTGTAAATGGTGGAGCGCCAGGTGTCACGGTCCGCAGCAAGCGAAGACCACTGGTGGTGGTCGATTTGGCAGGCACTAAGTGACTTCTTGAGACAGTCTTTGTATCTCTTCTTTGGTGCCCCTCTGTCACGGTGTCCAGTAGCAAGCTCGCCGAACAGGGTGATCTTTGGTAGGCGATGATCCTCCATCCTGGAGACATGCCCCGCCCAGCGGAGCTGTGTCCGCAGCAGCAAAGCCTCGATGCTCACAGTTTCAGCCTGTTCAAGGACCTCGACGTTGGTGACATAGTCACTCCAGTGAATGCCCAGGATGGTACGCAGGCAGCGCTGGTGAAAGCGTTCGAGGAGTAGTAGTTGGCTGCGGTAGAGGGCCCAGGACTCGGAACCATACAGCAGGGTGGTGAGGACCACAGCTCTGTACACGCTGATCTTGGTGCCTGTTTTCAGCTGTTGATTGTGCCACACCCGCTTGAAAAGTCGCCCGAAAGCGCCGTTCGCTTTTGCCAGCCTGCTGTCAAGCTCCTTGTCCAGCTTGGCGTCCGACGTGATAATGCAGCCAAGGTAAGTAAACTGGTGCACTGACTTTAGTTCAGACTCGCCAATGGTGATGTGAGGAGGGCGATACACTGTCTTGGGTGCCGGCTGATGGAGGACCTCTGTCTTTTTCAGACTGACCTCGAGTCCAAAGAGCTGGGCAGCATCTGCGAAGCAAGACGTGATGCGCTGCAGGGCTCTCTCTGTGTGTGCAACGAGGGCAGCATCATCAGCACTGTAAAACAATACTGTGGCTCCTCTGACTAAGACCACCGCCAATAACAAATGACCAACAAAAGTGCGTTGGTATAATTATATTTATGGATATATGGATGATAATCTGTTATTGTGGAAGCCTTGCAGCTCAGGCCAGTGTGATCCAAAAACACACACACGCAGCGTCATTTTTTTTTTCTCGCGTTCCATCTGTTTCACCAACATAAATTTCGCAGGCGGACAGACGATTCATTAAGGTGATTTAATAGCCTTTGTTTAAAACGTTAAGACGTGTAAACATTGTGTGGACTAACCCAAACCTTAATACGTTTAGCCTACCTGACTTTACAGTACAGTCACAGGTTAAACCTCTGATTACTTCCTTCGTGAGAGGAATGGAGATGCTGTTTAAAGGGCTCTACCCTCTTCCAGCAAGACTGAGGTATACATTCTCACTATTGCTCGAACCTTCCATGGCTCATTAAACTGAGGCTCCATCCTCTTACAGCGAGAGGTAACAATTCTCATGAACCCTTGCAGCTGCAGGAGCTCATGAGAATTTATTCCTCTAGCTGGAAACTGCAGCGGCTCATCAGACTCTATGCCTCTAGCACATGGTAGAGGCTGGCTGACAGACTTATCTCGGGACGATGAATCATAAGGCAAATATGATTAAAACAAAGAATTGATTTACCGTAGGTAGTATTGATTGTTTGGCTACCTGTGCACATCGACTGTCATACTTACTTACTTACTTACGCCTGTCACCCCTACCCGGGTATAGGCCGTCGACGAGAGACCTCCAGCAACTCCTGTCCTGTGCTTCTCCTTCGATTCTACTCCAGGTGGTTCCCAGTCTCTTGATGTCTGCTTGGAGGTCTCGACGCCAGGAGTTTCTCGGCCTACCTCTTTTCCTCTTTCACTGGGGGTTCCATGACAATGACTGCCTAGTGATACTGGAAGCTGGCTTTCTCAGACTGTGACCGATCCATCCCCATCTTCTTCGCCCAATTTCATTCTCTGCTGTTATCTGTTCTCTCCCAGAGTCTGACGTTGCTGATCTTCTCTGGCCAGTGGATTTTCAAAATTCTTCTAAGGCAACTGTTCACGAAGGTCTGTACTCTGTTGACTGTGGTTTTTGTCAATCTCCAAGTCTCTGCTCCATATAGGAGAACTGCTTTTACATTGGAGTTGAAAATCCGGACTTTGGTGTGTTGTGACAGCTCTCTGGAACTCCACACTTTTTTCAACTGGAGAAAGGCTGCTCTGGCTTTACCGATTCGTGCTCTGACATCTGCATCAGTGCCGCCTTTTTTGTCTATGATGCTCCCGAGATAGGTGAAGGACTCCACCTCCTCCAACGGGGTGCCAGCAAGCAAGACTGGTTCTTCCCTGGTTGCGTTCAGCCTCATTGTCTTTGTTTTCTGTTTGTGAATGGTGAGGCCCAGTTGGGACGAGATGTCAGCAAGCCTCGTGGTCTTGTCCTGCATTTGTTGATGAGTGTGGGACAGTAATGCCAAGTCGTCTGCAAAATCGAGATCGTCAAGCTGTGTCCACAGTGTCCACTGTATTCCACTTCGTCTGTGCTCTGTGGTCATCTTCATGACCCAGTCTATGGCCAGTAGGAAGAGGAACGGAGACAACAGACACCCCTGCCTGACACCAGTTCTGACCTGGAGCTCCCTGGTGAACTGCCCTTCGTGGATCACGCGACATGTCATGCCATCGTAGCTGCTCTTGATCAGGCGGACGAGCTTTGTGGGTACACCGTAGTGTCGTAGGAGTTTCCAATCGACTGTCATGCCACCACACAAAAGCAACGTCCCGAAGCCTGCTACAGGTGTCCATCCCACCAACATTCGATAAACCACTTTACTGCTGGGACGATGCGAACATATAATTAACCAACCGCAAGAGGCGAGCAACCTCATGAGCTCCCGCAAATGCGGGGGCTCATGAGGTTCCTCGCCTCTTGCTGGCCCTTATTTATATCCTGGCGTGTTCCGGCCTTGGACATAATGATTTATAACGTATGCGATTATTTCTGTAGAAGCGAATACGTTCGAGCGTGCGCATGAGTAATCACCAAACATCGCCATTCATTTAGCCTCTACGCGTGAGACAGCTAGAGCGGTCACTGACATCGACTTTCAGCTTTCTTTTCTTTTCTCAGTGTGCTAGCTATCGCTGAAGCGATTTGATTTGATAATTTTTTTTTATTTTTTTGGAAGGAAAACTACATCGTTTTCACTTCATGCTTGAAAAGTCTGCCTTTGTTTTACAGAGGGAGGTCAAGGACAGGGGGTCAACCGATATTGGACGAGTCAAGTCCGATATCACTTTAATTAGTACTGCTGTCAGCCAGTCATGAGCAGCATATGGGGTCATTAGGCGTTAAATGTGCCATAGCTTTTGATCTCCATTTGTGTCTGCGGGCAGCGATGAGTTTAACGTTGCCGTTGAATCATTATACGGCGCTCACTCACGGTCACACTGGTCATAGTCCACACTGGTTGGATTCCTCGATTCGCTATTGACGCTGATCATTCAGAGTATTTAAACAAAGGAGGGAGGTGGAGGGGGGGGGGGCAGAGAGGAGGCCAGTGTGACCTCGCTCATCGTTGACCAGTGGCGCGAAAAACGATTTTTAGAGGTCTCGCCAAATGTATGTTAAAATGTCGAAGTACCAAAGGTTGAGTATTGGTGGTGGTGGTCCCGGTGGCGGTGGGAGATGGCACCGATACAAGATTTAACCCATTTAGCCCCAACGCACAACACAGGGAGGCTGATGGACCATGATAATTCAAGGGTAGTGCCAGATTAGCTTGGCGCCTGGTGGCGCCAAGCTAATCTGGCACGGCTACCCTTGAATTATCATGGTCGACGAAACTCCTGCACCTGGTACTCCACAAGACACGCTCATTAGACAAATGCGGTCTTGGGGTTAAATGGGATAAAACTAACTGTATGTGTGTGTGTGTGTATGTGTGTGTGTGTGGGGGGGGGGGGGAGGGCATGGATATCTGTACCTCACTTAGATAGCTGGGGAAGTGTGCGAAAGAACACACTTCACCTCAGTGGCCGGTCACGCCAGACCTGAACGAATTCGTACATCTGTGGCCGTAGAGCCAGAATGCTGCCCGCTCCCTTCCCTCATCCCAGTTAACCCATTCAGCCCGACGCACGTATTTCCCAAATTTTGGAGGCATCATCTAACGACTATGCACCTGTTGTAGGAGATGGATCGACCATGATAATTCAAGGGTAGTGCCAGATTAGCTTGGCGCCGACAGGCGCCAAGCTAATCTTGCATTACCCTTGAATTATCATGGTGGACCTATCTTCTGTTGGAGTGCGTCAGGGCTGAATGGGTTAACCCTTTAGCAGACCGTAACGCTGTTTGTTGAGGTCATTGATTAATGCATGAGTAAACTCGACAAGAAGTGCTCCCGACAACCAAAAGGGGTTAATAAAGGCAATTTCAATGATAATAAAACTATCAGGCCGTTAAACAAAAGCACAACAATCCTTGTAGTTAAATTCAGCACAAAAAGGTCGTAGGGCCGACATCGGCCCGATGACCATTTGTCTGTCGGGCAGAGATTGTTACGGGATGGAAATTTTTGATTTTGGCACGTTGGCATTTGTTAGTCACCTGTTGGTTTGGATTTTTACTGTTAC
Source organism: Semisulcospira habei (assembly GCA_036245525.1). NCBI lineage: Eukaryota > Metazoa > Mollusca > Gastropoda > Semisulcospiridae > Semisulcospira > Semisulcospira habei. The sequence goes on along the minus strand of BTPG01000004.1, from coordinate 139,462,413 downwards.
GGATAGATCTCTACAGATCATAGTCGAGCTTAGAACACTGGAACACGATAAAACGCCACACACCCTTCCCCTCCCCCATCTCCCCTGCCCCCAACAACAAACCAAACCAAATATATATTTAGCAACATTTTGCTTGATATAGTGCCCATAACAGGCAGATGTGATAACGAGGCCCGAATCAAAATGTCCGTGTCGTGTGACAAAGACATTTGATTCGGGTCAAGTAATCACATCTGTCTGTTTATCGGCACTATAATATAAACAAATACTGTTGCTCAATATAATTTATGTACCCAGTCCAAAACAAAACTATGCTTCGCGTCATTCATTTTGCTAGCTGATTGCGATGTTCAGACAAAACACATGAATGGCAGACGACTGCATATCTCTGTCGACTGAGCGCGTAGATTTAGACATCAGTTCATTGTATAACCGTACGTGTTACTGTAAATTCTTCTTGTAACTAGATCACGCATAATTGCGGAAAATGTCAGTAGGTTTGTTTATTTAGTTCTTTTTTCATGTTGTCAATAGCACCAGGTAACGTCTCGTCAATTTCTGTTGTCAGTCCAGCGACTCGCACGTTTCCTGGTTTCTATTCTCCGTTCGTGTGTGTGTATATAGGATATTATTTTCGAGTGTTCATACACACTAAAACGTATTTAATTACTACTACAAATAAGGAGCTTGTAAATGTTGCATTGTGAGCATATTTTGCACTTCCTTCTGAAAATGCAAGTATCATCAAGATCGAGTCCTCTTGCCGCGCAAGGGTTTTTGGGAAGAAAAGTATATCACTAGGAAATTCATGAATATTAATTCGCTTGTTATACAATATATCAATACATGTGTCAACGAAGGGGAAACTTTATGGAGAGGATATATATATATATATATATATATATATATATATATATATATATATATATATATATTATATATATATATATATATATATATATATATATATATATATATATATATATATATATAATATATATATATATATATATATATATATATATATATATATATATATATATATATATATAATTTTTCATTAAATTCTGAGACTGCTGTGCTAAAGCCATGGAATTCCAGGCTGGTAAGATTGCATTGTGTCATCAAGACATCACCTGCCCTTTTTATGACTGCATCGCTCACAATACCTTCTGAGCCTTCCACTGAACACCTACTACATAGGCAGTAGGGACTACCCCCAGGCGCCGCCATCCGCTGGAGAAGGGACGTAATTTTTCATTAAATTTTGAGAATGCTGTGCTAAAGCCATGGAATTCCAGGCTGGTAAGCTTGCATTGTGTCATCAGGACATCAGCTGCCCTTTTTATGACTACATCGCTCACAAGATCTTTTGAGCCTTCCACAGCATTCTCAGAATTTAATGAAAAATTACGTCCCTTGGAGCTAATCTGAGTGCATTTTTTTTTTTTTGCTTTGGGCGATGCCTTTGTTAAAAATAAAGAATATATATATATATATATATATATATATATATATATATATATATATATATATATATATATATATATATATATATATATATATATATATATATATATATATATATATATATATATATATATATATATACATACACATACCCGCGCTGTACTAAAGCGACGTGCCTCTAGGTGCAGCTTTGACCGTTGTTTTTATGTTGCCTAGATAGGAGATTATTTTCCTTTCGACGGTAATTTGTTTCTGATGTTAACTTGTATTTTTATGTACTAGCTTTTGTCAAGTAGGAATTTAACAAAAGAACATATACTAGTGTGTTCAGGAGACTTAGGGCTGTCTTAGCATTCTGTTTGTGTCAGGGTGGTTTGGGTCGGGATGAGGCCACTGGCTTCACCCGTCCCGAGTCATTGTCCATTTTGTAGCTCTGTTATTGTAATTTGTAATAATAATAATAATAATAGTATATTTTTTAGGCGCTTTTTCTCAATTTTTGGGCGAATCGACTCAAAGCGCCGCGAACTGAAACCCAACACGCACACTCACGTAACAGACACGGATTTACGCCATTTAAGGCAAACACAGTACAAGACAGACGAAGGGCCCCAGTTCAGCTACTGAAGTTACAGAGATTTTTGATCGCTTATATTTGAAATTTGTAAAGTGGCCTGAAACCGGTACCAAAGTGTGGGGGGTGGGGGGGGGGGGGGGGAGGAGGGGTGGTGGGGGGGGGGAAGAACCGGAGTACCCGGAGAAAGAACCCCCGACGGTCCGCCCGAATTAACGGTGACACTTACCAGAGGAGAAAAGTCCGACGCCGGAACGTATCGAACCTCGCACCTTTGGCATTGGTGGCAGGCACCTTAACCACTGCTCCACGGACCGCCCCGTGGACTATGTGCGAGTGAGTGAATGTGAGCAGCAGCTGCGGTGGCAAGACAATTTTTGCTGTGTATGATTATTTTCTATCACAGCAACAATAAATTCATACTGAATCTTGAATATATATATATATATATATATATATATATATATATATATATATATATATATATATATATATATATATATATATATATATATATATATATATATATATATATATATATATATATATATAATATATATATAATCTACATATATCGAAGGGAGCAAACTTCTCTAAACACTTTTTAACTTTAAAAAAATATGTTATTTGTTTATTTAATTTTAAATATTTATTTATTTATTATCAGGTATTAGATATTTATTATTCATTATTTATTTATTTATCATAAACTCGCGCACACGTGTTTTATAGACACACGAATTGTACGACCACCGTAGGAGCTGACAGCTTACACATTTAGCTTGCTGAAACCGCGTAAACCTGTGTAGCACTTGTGACAGCAAGTGTCAGCCATCTGCAACGGGTACCACGTTTTCTTTACAGTTTTTGCGAGTGCTGGGGGGGGGGGGGGGGGGGGGGTGGGGGGGGGGGGTTGCAGCGAATGAGTCGGTTGGTAGGTTGCATACAAATGAACCCTTTCACTGCCGAGGAAAAATTGAAAACCGACCCCAGAATGCCAGAGGAATAGATGCTCATGAGCCCCCCGCAGTTGCCGGGGGCTCATGAGGATCTATGCCTCTTGCTGACACCACTTTGTACACATGATATGGACGACTCTTTAAGGGTCGAATTAAGGAAGATTTCCGAAACACAATCTGCGTCCACTAGCAGTGAAGGGGTCAACTGATTTGACACGTAGATGTAAATCATGCCCTCCTATTTCTTCTTCCTCCCTCTCTCTTTCTTGTAACCCCTTCACTGCCGAAAAAAAGTGAACCGAAGCCCGGAAAGGTGTACCCAGTCCAACTGCAAGAGACATAGATCCTCACTGCCGAGGAAAACTTGAAAACCAACCAAAATGCAAGAGGTATAGATCCTCATGAGCCCCCGCAGTCGCGGGGGCTCATGAGGACCTATGCCTCTTGCTGAGACTAGTTTGTATCCATCTTCTTTTCAAGGCTGACACTTTTTTTTTGTTTAGCGTTGAATGAACAAAATTTTTCGAGACACAGTTTGCGTCCATTGGCATGAAAGGGGTTAAGATTTGTTCATGTCGTTTTGTTATGGTTCTGTCAACAGGTCACGTGGCGAGAGGCCAGGAAACAGACCCAGAAGCCACACAGCCACCGGACACAACACCAGCGGATGGTTCGATAAAATATTCATTTTCATTGTCTTTTTCAGTTTCCTCCCTTTCCTGCACCTGGCACTGACACTTAACCCCTTCGACTGCCGAGAAAAAGTGAACACGATCCAACTGCAAGAGACATAGGTCCTCATGAGCCCCCGCAGTTGCGGGGGCTCATGAGGATCTATGTCTCTTGCTGAGGCCAATTTGTATCCACGTTTCTAAGACGGTTATGGCTTTTGGTCGTTGAACTGAACAAAGATTTCAGAAATACAATATCAGTGCGTACAGTGGCGGCAGGGAAGGGGTTAAAGACTTTCATACTGTTTTTAGGCCTATTCTGCCAAAAAAAGACAGTATACCTAAGTCCATTTTTTTTGTGAAAGCGAGATGTTCATTGGAATACAATGAAAATATTGATTTTTACACAAATGGACTTAATGTTGGCCTTCTCAGAGCAGTCAGTTAAATATTTGCCACCACTGACAAAACTGGCACTGCATGCATGTATGTTTCATGGATGTGTTGCACCCTTAATAATTTTGTCGTTGCCTATTTCACGATGTGTGTGTGTGTGTGTGTGTGTGTGTGCGTGTGCGTGTGCGTGTGCGTGCGCGTGCGCGTGCGTGCGTGCGTGCGTGCGTGCGTGCGTGTGCGTGCGCGCGCTTTTGGTGTCCTTTTCACACACGCATGAGCAGTCTTGACGTTTCATAACTTGGAAGCGAATTCTTTCACTTTAAAAAAAAAACACTGAAATGTGCTCACATTTTTTTTTTAACAGTCGACAGTAAAATACTTCGTACCAAACGCGGGAGATGGCTCTTGAAACCGTGACTGAAACGACAAGGGTAGTACTACCTGATTAGCTTGGCGACCATTCGCGGTCGATTTGTTTCCAACAGTGGAATTGAAAGTGAACGAGTTAGCCTACTGATGGACCGCATGTACTATGTTGCACAAGTACGACAAACACAAGCTTGGGGATGTTGTCCGCTGTGCGTCCCCCTTGTTGTTAAAGTTAATGTCCGTCTGCGGCTGTTTCATCTGCCAGCCCGCTCCATCTGCAAGAGGCATAGATTCTCATGAGCCCCCGCAACTGCGGGGGCTCATGAGAATCTATGCCTCTTGCTAGCTAGTATTAATTTCTACGGCTGTTCTTAGAGCGAGAGGACCATGATGGGAAAAGTCTACCACTGTGAGGCAATTCTGTAGCATCCTCTTGCGTACCCTCCGCCTTCTCCCCCATACCCCTCCCCCGCCCCTCCCTCCCTACGCCCCCCCTCCCCCGCCCCTCCCTCCCTACGCCCCCCCCTCCCCCTCACCCCCCTCTCCACACACATACTGATTATATCTCCTCACCCTGTCACCACACTGGCTCCCTCCATTGATTCGCTGCGACTGATGCGTAGCGGATCGAGAGAAGAACCAGTGTACCGTATGTCTCTTCATTTCTCATTCCGTAAAGCGTGTAAAGGATGCTAATTTGTCGTGAATAAAGCAGGCGGCACAGAGACAGATGCGGCTCCGAGTGACGCCGTAACGACCTTCTTTCAACCGGAAGTCACCACGACTGCTGAAAAAACGACGGAAGCCCCAGCGCCGATCACAAACGAGGTTATCAATGACACTACGTTGACGCCATCAGATGACACACTCGTTTCGCCCCAGGGCGACAACGTCACAGATGCTCAGCAGAGTGACGTGACGTCATCTGGCGTGAATTCTACAGCAGGAGGCTCTGAGCCAGGGGCAACCAAAGGGAATGCAGAGTCTGGAAACGTCACAGATCCAGTGCTTCCCACCACACCATTTCCTGATGTTGAAACAACAAAAAGCATTGTCAACGGAGAAACAACGGCTCCAAAAGAGGAGACTGCTGCAGTCGGCGGTGAGAAAAATACGCCAGCTCCAAATGCTGAGGCCCCATCCGTGCCTGGCGAGGAAAACACTGAAGTTCCTGGTGGAGAGACGGTACTTTCAGGTGAAAATGGTACCACAGCAGAGCCATATGTTGAGCAAACATCCACAAGCGCCCCCGATGTAACAACGAGTGAGGGCGATGCTGCAAATTCGACAGGTGAGAATGGAAATACCTAGCAAGTAAAGTACAACAGAGCGTATGCACGTACACTCGCGCACGCGCAGGCACACACACACACACACACACACACACACACACACACACACACACACACACACACACACACACACACACACACACACACACAAACACACACACACACACGCACACACACACACGTGCTGGTCTGTGATTCTGGACCTTACGGCTGCATGACGTAAGGTCCAAAGTCACAGACCAGAAGGCACTTTGCTGTGAGCAAGGCATAGACGTAGTTCAGTCTCATCTTCGATGTCAATGCCGTGTGTGTGGCAGCAGCTTACAGCGTGGTGCTTGTCCTTTCGTTCATTTGACACACTGAGGCCCATGGTTGAAATTCCACAGTCCAGAATCTTCATATGAAGGCTACACATCAATTCAGGAGACGGATCGACCGGGATAGTTCAAGGGTGGTGCCAGAATAGCTTGGCGCCAGTTGGCGCCAAGCTATTCTGGCACCACCCTTGAACTACCCCGGTGATCCGTCTCCTTTTGCGGTATGTATGGGCTGATTGACGTCAGTAACATGGCTTTTGCACAGGAAAAGTAGACGCACCGAAATTGACCACAATGCCAGCTGTCAAAGTGACCATAGGCCCTGTTATCGCTCCCAACACCACTGTCACTACAACTACAACGGCTACAGTTGTAACGGTTACTTACGGCGGCGTCAAAGAGATTTTGCCAACAACTACAAAGCCTGTCGCAACAACAAAACCTGTCACGACAGCAACGACTGTCACGACACGAAAGCCTGGCACAACTCCAAAGCCTGTCACAACACCAGAGCCTGTCACGACACTAAAATCCTGTCACAACCCAAAAGCCTGTCACGACACCAAAGCCTGTCACAACACCAAAGCCTGTCACGACACCAGAGCCTGTCACGACACCAGAGCCTGTCACGACACCAAAGCCGGTCACAGCACCAGAGCCTGTCACGACACCAAAGCCTGTCACGACACCAGAGCCTGTTACGACACCAAAGCCTGTCACGACACCAAGGCCTATCACGACACCAAGGCCTGTGCCAGTATCAGAAACTTTGCCGAAAAGTGAAACAGCGTTAAAGAAAGAAACAACAACAACAACCACAAACACAACAACACCCGAAACAACAGTAGCAGGAGCTGACAAAGGGACTACTACAACTACGCCTAAGGCTCCAGCCACACCGAAGTATGATCTCACAACACCAGCTGAGACAGACAACAACGTGAAGCCAAAACCTACGCTTTACAAGACAACAACTATCGTACCTGGTAAATCGTCAGAGAATATGCACTCAATAAACCATAGCATGAAAAATATGTATCAACACAGTGAGCCGTATGACAACAACAAAACAAAACAAACAATATATATATATATATATCAGCCGTCCTGTGAAGTCACCGGAACAGTTCAGGAGACAAAATGGCCATGACAGTTCAAGGCGCCGAGCTGTTCTGGCACCACCCTTGAACTGTCATGGTCGTTTTGTCTCCTGTTTTGTGTTGTGTTGTGTCTGAGCCATAAGTCTATTACTATATAGGGGAGCTGGGTGGCTCGGTGGTAGAGCGTTCGACTCTTGTCCAAAAGGTCGTAGATTCGAACCCAGCTGGGGTCAAAATTTGTACAGGCCTCTTTTCGGTGTCCCGTCTTTGAAATCACCTTCGTGGTGGACAAAAGACGTTAAGTCCTAAACGTTTTTTTCTATAACTATATAGTAATATACTTATGGTCAGAGCTGAATGAGTTTGAAGGGTGTGTATTGTGTAGCGATGTGTATCAAGTACGCAAATTATATGTGTGTTCTTATGGTTTCGTGGAATTGCTTGAGGTTATGACAGTTAAACGCAACAACAGCAGCCACCAATAGGCCTGTATCCGACATAACCGTAGATAACCATGTAATCACTATTTTGAGAGGACGAGTCGATGACACGAAGAACAGGCAAGTGATGCGACGATGAGATCGGAGAAGAACATGAATGAGACGTTCGAGTACACACAAATTAAGGCATCCAGAACAGGTCTGCTGCTACGCACCTATTATATGATAGGCGTATACCCAAACTCTTTAGTGTGTCACTTCTGCTTTACCCAAGGCAGTCCCAGTTTTGTGAAAAGCAAGATTTTCATTGTATTACAACAAAACAAAATCGTGATTTTCGCAAAAATGGACTTACTCTCCTTTGCCTTCATGCGGCAGCATGTAACCAAACTCAGCAAAGTGAACGATCTCTATTTTAAACGCGCGAGTTATTCAACTCCGCCGCAGAATTTATCTATGGAGAAATTGGGCTCATGTCACAAGACGACGGGTGCGTCCAAAACGCATATTCGAGATCCCAATATACTGTACTTCAAAAACGACAATAATTATGGTGTGAATATCATATTTACAGCAAGACTAGAAGGAACGAAACTGTCAGGCAGAGCAAAATTATTCATGGCCTACGTGTTACTAGTAAGCAATAGTCTTCGGGCCCACGACGGCCCCAGTGGGCCCGCACACGGCTGTGCGCGGGCCCATTGGGGCTGAGGTGGGTCCGAAGATGTTTTGCTACTAGGGTATCGGCTCCGCAGCATTTTGCATTGCAAGGATCGTGTGTTTTCGTGATTTACATCTTCAACCTAACCTTTTTGTTCGGTGCTACAGTAACGTAAGTAACAACGCATACCTTATACAGTCTGATGTATACGATTGATCCAGTCCAAAAAAAAAAAAAGATGACTGCTAAGTTTTTAAAAAGAAAAGAAATACCCAGCAACGAAACACGCCTACTCAGGACAAATACGTGTACTTGTCTTTTGTAAGCATGTTTCTTTCTTTTTCGGACATTTCTTTTCTGATGTTCAGTAACACTCATGTTGCACATGGTGTGTCTCTTACATACTGACGAGCAAAAGAAATGCGACATTTAGTGTTTCCGATGTTTCCAGAAATGTCGCTTTAAGTGTTTCCGATGATACCCAAAATGCCGCATTTGTTGTTTTCGCCAGTATATATACTGTATGTGTACTACAATACAGGTACAGTATAGAAATGCACTTTTTTTGCACGCATGTTTTGCTGCATGATGCACGTCACGCATCGTTCCCAGTGTCAAGTTCACAAAAAGTGCATATACCAAAGGCAATAAACTCCGCGCTGGACACAGAAACAGTTAGATCCCTTGACCTTTTGATCTGTTTCTCTGTCAAGTGCATAGTGATTTCCCTTGGTACATGACAAGGGATCTGTTTGAGTGATTTTCCCTTGGCATACGCACTGTCAGTATCAGCGCTTGCTTCACTTTTGGTGTGTGATTTGTTACAAGCAGTATGATTCCTTAACTTATACCATGCATGATTTTGTGTTGTGTGACACCAGTGTGCAGGTCTGTGATTTTGCACCTTACGGCCTGAAGTAATTCTGAACTTTCTTTCTTTTCTTTTTAAAGTTCCGCGTTTGTGACCGGTTGCATTGCACAATGGTCCTTTGCACTCGTGTTGTTGTTTGCATGATCAAGGGTGTGTGTTGCTCTTTGTATTTGTTGTTGTTATTTTTAATCAGTGACCAGCCTGTTAACAGTCACATCAGGTTAATGTACTTTTGAACATTATGGAAACTAGATAGTAGAGCATAACCTGTTTTAATTAACTCATTCTACCCCAACACCGAAATCTTTAAATTTTGCCGTTGTCCTCTGAAGACTGCATTGCAGTGCAGGACACAGATCGACCATGATAGTTCAAGGGTGATGCCAAAATAGCTTGGCGCTCATAGGCGCCAAGCTATTCTGGCATCACCCTTGAACTATCATGGTCGACCCTTATCTTCCTGTGGTGTGTCTGGGTTAGAATGAGTTAAGCGAACACTTTTTTCAATGAAAAAAAAAAAAAGGGACTTTAAACACAGGCGCTCTGTCAAGAGAAGTCTTGTGGGGCAATCAGTGTCACCACCTGTCATTAAATACCATCATTTAGGCGGCCACAGCAACCTAAATAATGGTCTTTAATGACAGGCGATCTCTCATAATGATGGCCGTGCAAAACAGGTTCTGCTGTATGGCCCTGCGTGGAGTACTCTGAGATTAAAAGTCATCATACGTAATAATGTACATTTCTGGAACCCGGCGAATTTGACGAGTTTTACTAAGTCGTTTTATGACGTGCACGGCCGCCGGCTGACGAAATAAATGCACGTGCATAAACAATTCAAGTGTGCTGAATACGATCGATGAGCTCAGGCGTAAACTGCAAAGCAATTAAGGTGCTAATGTCGTGTGTTTATTATAAGAGCGGTTGTTTTTGTTTGCGTGATAAAATTATGATTACATTATTTCAACCCATTCATGCACTGTCACCCAACTGCCGCGGCAAGAGGCGTTGATCCTCGGGGGCTCATGAGGATCTATGCCTCTTGCTGACACCACTTTGCATCACGTTCCTATGATGCCTGGGGTTCTTTGGCGTTGAATTAACACAGATTTCAGAAACACAGTCTGAACCCAGTGCGCAAAAGGCCATCGGGCCGGCCGCCGTTGGCCCGCGCAAAGCCTTTGCGCACTGGGAATACACTGGCAGTGAAGGACTTAGAACACACGTATACAGAGCTAAGTGTCAAGTTATTTCAACAAACATACTTCAAGACACAAAGCGCAGTCCGATGTCAGTGAAACCATAGGGGTCCGTTGATAGTAGCTTTGACTAATGCAAATCCACTGCGCCACCGCGTGCGCGCAAGGGCCTATACTAAGGTCAAGATTTTGTCTTGAGCTATATCTAGGCGCTTGCGCGCACGCGATGGCGCAGTGGATTTGCATTCAGTAATCAAAGCTACTATCAACGGACCCCTACGAGTGAAACATTGACAACATTTACGTCATGTCCTAACAAACTACAGCGGAAGATTTTGACTTTGATAGTGTCAGGAGAGTTCTAGGCGCCAGACTAATCAAGCACTACCCTTAAACTGTCATGGTCGACATCTCTTGTACTACTGAGACTATAAAAGGGACTATTCTGGCATAGGACCGATCGGATTAATTAACCCATTAGGTGTCCGTACCCGTTTTAGTCGCCGATGATTCCTGTAGGAATCATCGCGACTAAAAACGCTACCGGCACCCAAAGGGTAAATTTAGATTGATTTTGTGACAGGCTTATAGCGTGGATTTTTTTCCAAGTAGTGAGGTATCAATGTTCGCTGCATGACATGCAATCATTTACACGTATTCCGGATCCCCAAAAGACGTATCAATATTTTTGATTCCTTGGGACAAATGAAATGACCTGAATCTGAACATCCATTTCCAACAGAGCCAGCACTGGTAACGGATACACCTGGATTACCATGGGAGAACGAGACAACCACGCAGCAGCCTGAGCCGTCAGGTGAGTCTAGACCATGGCTCGTTAACTCATCAGTTCCCGGCGCCCCGCATCAATAGCTGCGGAAGTGTCGTATAGCGTTGCCGAAGGCAACGCTATACGACACTTCCGCAGCTATTGATGCGGGGCCTTCGGCAACGCTATACGACACTTCCGCAGCTATTGATGCGGGGCGCCTGGAACGATTTAAAACCCGCAACAGGGGTGCGAGAGCGGCAGTTGGTGCCCATCTGCGCATTGTGTTTTGTGTTTTTTTTTTCTTTCTGAAATCACATCATAAAAAAAAAAATTAAACGCCAAACGAGCCCCAGCCGTCCAAGGAACATGGACACAGAGTGGAATCAGCAAGAGGCGTAGACATATGATCCTCGTGAACCGCCCACAACTGCGGGGGCTTATGAAGATCTATGGCTCTTGCATGGGGGCCGTGCTCATTTTTTTTCCCTCGGCGGCGGCTGTAGACGAGTTAAAGCATGGTGACCTATCCTTAAATCATGACGCAGACTGAAGCTCGAAGGATGACAGAATCACCATTATAATAACAGAAATACCGATGGTAATAATAATAATAATAATAATAATAATAATAATAATAATAATAATAATAATAATAATAATATAACGTGGTAATCCCAATGTGGATAAATGAATCAGTAAGACGAGACCCATTCTATTGAACCATGGAGCCCTGACTGGACACACCTCAAGTGACAATCTATAGAGCCACGATGCTAGTTCAAGGATGGTGCCAGAATAGCTTGGCGCCTGTAGGCGCCAAGCTATTCTGGCACCATCCTTGAACTATCATAACCGATCTTTCTACTGAATTGCAGCATAGGCTTGCGAGGACAACTCCGAACTGTGGGAATACCAGCCTTCGGACCCAGTTGTCATTTGACAAACGCGTGTCCGCTTTGGTTTAACAGGAGGAGTCTTGCCTTGACAATTCATTTCATTGTTTCATCCTTCGAGCTTTGGTCCGTTTATTCATCTGTCAGTCCGTCTGGCTGAGCCGTTTGTTTGTCCGTCGGTCCACCCATCATTGCATCCTTCTGTCCATTGTACGCCCATCTATCTATCTAACAACCAATGGGGCGGGAGATAGGTTGGGGGGGGGGGGTAGGGGATGTATGGGGGGGGGGGGCGTCCACCATTTTCTTTTGCACATTCGACCTGACACAAAAAGGCCTCCCGACTCCAGCTCCGAGTGGCCCAAAAATTATAAAGCCTAAATATAAAGAAACATTAACTCATTCGAGACGTGCCGCCTCCGGATACGCGGCCTAAGCCGCGTATCCGGAGGCGAGACGTCTCGAATGAGTTAACGCCACAGAAGTCGCTGCCCCAATGCCTGTAGGAGGAAGGACCCCTTCCCTGCCACTGTACGTACATTTTTGTTTCTGAAATCTGGCTTCATTCAACGACCAAAAGCCAACACCCGTCCAAGTAACATGGATACAAATTGATGTCAGCAGGAGACATATATCGCGGGGGCTCGTGAGGATCTATGTCTCTTGCAATTTGGATCGTGTTGACAGTGAGGGGGTTAACTCGTTCAGTCCCCACACACCACAGCAAGCTACGGCTCGACCGTGCCGGATAGTTCAAGTGTGGTGCCAGAATAGCTTGGCGCCTATAGGCGCCAAGCTATTCTGGCACCACCCTTGAACTATCACGGTCGATCTGTCTCCTAAATTGTAATGCAGTCCTCAGAGGCCAAGTCCAGGATGTGGGTATTTCGTACCTGGGACACAATGAGTTAACAGACATTCCCGAAGCTGCCGGTAAGAATAGCACCGGGCGTTGATCGACGCCGATTGCGTTTCTGAAATCTTTGTGAAATTAAACGCCAAAGAACCCTAAAGGTCGTGAATTGAAAGCGGTGTCAGCAAGAGGCATAGATCTTCATGAGCCCCGCAGCTGCGGGGGCTCATGAAGATCTATGTCTCATGCTGTTGAGTAGTGTTTACTTTTTTCTCGGCAGAGAAGTGAGTAAGTCAATAAATCAGTCATTACAATAAAATATATATATATGTAAGAAAGAAACCCGGGCCGACAAACAAACATACCAATGAAAAGAAAGAAAGAAACGGTCAAGTCAGTCGCGGTTTAACCCGTTTCAACCCGGCGCACTACAGCAGGAAATGGATCGACCATGATAATTCAAGGGTAATGCCAGATTAGCTGATCTGGCACTACCCTTGATTTATCATGGCCTGATGACGCCAAGCTAATCCGGCACTACCCTTGATTTTTTCCATGGTAGATCCATCGCCTTCAACTGGTACATAGTCGTTAGTTGACACCACCAAAAGTTTGAGCTTCGGCCATGGAGCTAGACTGATTAACGCATTCAGCCCGGCGAACGTATTTCCCAAATTTTGGAGGCGCCATCTAACGACTATGCACCTGTTGCAGGAGATGGATCGACCATGATAATTCAAGGGCAGTGCCAGATTAGCTTGGCGCCGACAGGCGCCAAGCTAATCTGGCACTGCCCTTAAGATATCATCAGTGGTCGTCCCATCTCCTGTTGTAGTGCGTCAGGGCTGAATGGGTTAAATGCGCTGGGCCCCCATTTGGAAGTTACAGAGACATATAGGGGGCGTATGGGAGGCATATAGACCATGAGAATTCAAAGCCTAGGGGCGGCACGATTTCTGACATCATCCTTGAGCTATCTTGGTCCATTTCTAGCTCGTTGCCACACTGGTTGTTTCCCTCGATTCGCTGCGCAGCGAATCGAGGGAGGTAGTGTGGCTTGTAGCGTGTCTGGGCTGAATGCGCGACACCCTTTTCGCGGAAGCTGTAGCTAAAAGATGGAAGAGAAGCAGACGACAAACAAAAAATTCCGCAGCTTTTCAATTACGTGCCAGCTGTTACCCGCATTGATCCGAGAAGATCTGCGATGCGCGCTGGCCCCTCGGACTGAATTTTTTTTTTAACAGTTCACTACTTAAAGGCCCACTACCGCCGTAACTGTTCAAAGATACACTTCTGTTACAGATGGTTACAAAACGCTACATACAGGTCTAGTTATGGTTCATTTAGGCACAGGACAATTCAGTTCAGCACACATTGTCTTTATATCAAGTAACCTGACAATGACTCCACTTCGTTCTAAAAAATACAACGCGGCTCTCAGTACGCCGAGAAACAGCAGAAAATGGATTGACACGCTAACGGCTGCGCAGAATAAATAAGTGCGATTACGCGTGTGCTTTTGCTGCGTGTCCAAGCTGCTGTTAAAGTTCATTAGGTGTGTCGACAAGGCATAACAAACACATATGGTGCTGAAATGTGTCTTCAAATTTATGCGCAAATGGTACTTTAACCCTTTCACGCGCACAGCCAGTTTTACAAATGATAATCTGCTGTGCGCTACGTTTAAGTTGCGGCATATTAGTTTTCTCTCAGCTCAGGGTAGTGCCTGATTAGCTTGGCGCCCGTCCGGGCGCCAAGCTAATCCGACATTACCCTTGAGCTGAAACAGGTCGTTTCAAGGTCGATCTATTTCGGTTGTTGGTGTTAGGCGTTAGAGAGGTAAAGAGCCTAATGCAACTGCTACCGTATTCTAGACAGAAGCTATTATTGCTGAATTTGCTGTACATTGCCATAGCTATGGTACAATACAAATCGATGAACAAGGTGTGTGTGTGTGTGTGTGTGTGTGTGTGTGTGTGTGTGTGTGTGTGTGTGAGTGTGTGTGTGCGTGTGCGTGCGTGCGTTCGTGTGTGTGTGTGTGTATGGTGCGTATGTGTACGCGTGCGTGGGTGAGTATGCGTATGCGTGAGCGGCGTGTGTGTGTGTGTGTGTGTGTGTCTGTGCGTGCGTGCGCGCGCGCGTGTGCGTGCGTACATGCGTCCGTGCTTGTAGTTTTGTTATTGTTATTGTCTACACGCGCAAACCTATTTCAACATTCCTGCTCTTAACGTTTAGTTTCATGCTGAAATTTCAACACATTTTCCCCCGGAGTCAGCTGGATTGTGTCAGTTTATGTATATAGTAAGATGTCGTAAAGCTGTTGAAGCTAAACATCATCTGGACTGGGAACGCAGTGTAAAAACCATACGACTGCAAGCGCTATAGATCCTCGTGAACCATAGAGCTATAGGGTTTGTGAAAATCTTAGCCTTTCGTTGAATTCAATTTATATCTTTGTTCCTCGCGGAGAACAGTTATCGGGCTCTTAGTCTGATGTTTTTTTGTTTTGTTTGTTTTTTGTAAAAATATTTTTCATGGCCGCTGTCAGTGAAGGGGTTAGCCCTTTGGATGTCGGTAGCGCTTTTAGTCGCGATGATTCCTGTAGGGACCATCGCGAGTAAAAACCGCTACCGACACCCAAAGGGTTAACAAAAACTTCTGATTTTGTTTCAGCGGCTTCTTTCGAGACGATCCACGAGAAAGCCGATTACGTGATACGTGATGCGAACAACAAGCCGTGTCTGCTGGCCACGCTCAACGTCACCATTTCAGTCACGTATCACGTGCAGGAGGGACCCCTCAAAGAGGTCAGTGGTGCTGTCTTGTGTTTAACCCTTTTCATTCTAATACACTTTCGCTGGAAATTAATAAGACTATGATAGTTCAAGGGTGGTGCCGAAATAGCTTGGCGCCAGAGGCGCCTTTCTATTCTGGCACCACTCTTGAACTAAACTAGATGATCTGTCTCCTAATTTGTAATTTCGCCTTCATAGGGCACTAAGCAAATTTAACCCTCCCAAAAATCAGCTTCATTATGTAATGGGTTAAGTTTTATTTCACAAATACGGAACGTAACGTAAAAGCATACCGTGTGTTACTTTAATTTCACGAAGTTGTTTCCAATGTGCTCCAGAGTGAATGCTTCGTCTCCCCTCAGCGTTGAGTCCACACAGGTTGAGTCTGCGTCAGTGTGGGAAGTGAGTGTGTGAATGGGGAAGGGTGCAGGTGCAAATGGAACGTCGAGTGACTGCGGGAAATTGGGAGACACAGTTTTGTAATGTCTCTCGACATAAATTCAACAGAAATGTATTTCCCTCGGGGGCCTGGCATAACCATGAGACATTACCCCGTTTAGCGCCAGCTGACGTAGATTGTGTTTCTGCAATCTTCGCTAATCGAGCACCAAAAAATCCCTAGCTGTCCCAGGAACATGGACTCAAAGTGGTGCCAGCAAAGAGGCACAGACCCTCATGAGCCCCCGCAATTGCGGGGGCTCATGAGGATCTATACCTCCTGCAGTTGGGTGGTGTTGAGTTCGAATTTTCTTGGCACTGAACGGGTCACAGTTTTCTGAATCTGATTGTGATATCGGCCTAGTCAGAGTCGTCTGTAACGACCACGTTTCTTGGTGCAGACGTACGAGACGACATCGGCAGAGATCCCTCGCGATGCAGTGACCACTGGATCCTGCGGAGACAACGACTCTCTCCTCTCGCTGTCATGGGCCAACAACACCTTCACACTCAATATCACCTTCACAGTGACGGTGAGCTACATATATACTACCAACAACTGACCGGTGCATGTGACAAAGAGGCCAGGATATATACGGCCAAACCTGTCTAGGCGACCATTTGTATAAGGCAGGAAACCACCCATGTTCGGTCCCACGGTTTTCTTAGTGTCTCGTGATCCTGTCGAGCAGGAAGCCTACACCATACCTCTCATCGTGGCCTGTACACCACTTTCTTTTTTTACATTCCCTTGAGTGGTCACCGTGTACATGTTAAACTATACTAAATTGACCCAAGGCCACCTCAGGGATAAAGCCAGATCGACCTCGTACGTCATGAGGTTCTATGTACCTTCTGCTAACCTCGGCCGGGGCCTCAGTTATTTCGGGTGGGTGGGTGGGTGGGTGGGGGGGGTGTACTCTGGAACCTTGGTGTACGCTTGGTCTGCCTTTTGCAGGCGCATTTTGTATTCGTGCTCTTTAGGCGGCTTGAGTAGCAAAAGGTTTGCGGGCAGTCGTTGCAGCGGTCCGAGGACCCTTACTTACTGGGAACTGCTGTTGACGGAATTTTACAATGCTAATGGTCGTGAAGAGTTTACCCTCTTTGCTGTCAGTGGACGGAGATTGTGGTGTTTTTTTTTAAATCACTGTAACTTCAACGTCAAAGATCCTCAGCCGTCAAAGGAACATGGATACAAAGTGGTTTAAGCAAGAGGTATAGGTCCTCATGAGCCCGCGCATTCGCGCGGGCTCATGAGGATCTATAACTCTTGCGTTTGGGTGGTGTTCAGTTTGTCTCGGCAGTGAAGGATGAACAGACTATTTTCAAGCACGATACTCCTGTGGAAGTAAGTAAAATCCCGGTTTCTGTCTACAGGACAGAGCGTACAACCCAGATGGAGACCTACAGATGGACGTCATGCCACAGGGAGCTAACTCTAGCCACTCCTGGGTCGTTAGCCAGGTGGCGCTCTCCTACGACACGTCAGACGCAGTTATCTTCCCTGGTGCCTCGGAACGTGAGTAAAACTCAGTCACTACTTTATTCATAGGGTGAGGAAGCTTTTCGAGTTAGATCTGTTAGCGGCTCTAGAAGACGACCAAGCCTGTATAAGTTAGGTCCCCTGGTCAAAGTGGGCCCGGAAAAAACAAGAGGAAATTATATACGTTAGGTCCCTTGACAGCTTCCCCATAGGGTGAGGAAGCTTTCGAGTTAGATCTGTGAGAGGCTCTAGAAGAAGACCAAGCCTGTATATACATATATGAGTTAGGTCCCTTGACAGCATCTCCAAAGGACGAGGAACACGAACAGTTCTCTAAAGGAAGAGAAACACGAGTTAGGTCCCCTGACAGCGGCTCACTGCGACGAGAAAGCCTGGACGAGTTAGGTCCCCTGGCATCTTCTCTGAAGGACCAGAAACATTTACTAGTTAGGTCCCCTGACAGCTTCTCTGAAGGACGAGAAACATATACTAGTTAGGGCCCCTTTAGAGCTTCTCTAAAGGACGAGGATCATATACGAGTTAGGTCCCCTGACAGCTTCTCTAAAGGACGATGAACAAGAGTTAGGTCCTCTGGCAGCGGGCTGTAAAGAACGATAAACCTATACACGAGTTAGGTCCCCTGATACGTTGTTCGCTTAAGGACGAGGAATATAATATGTTCCTTGTCCTTTAGGGATGTCAGGGGACACAAGCTATACGAGTTACGTCTCCTAACAGCTTTATTAAAGGACGAGGAAGTTTACGAGTTAGGTCTCTAGCTTCTCTAAACGACGAGGAAGATACACGAGTTTGGTTAGGTCCCCTGATAGCTTCATTACAGAAGGAGGAAGGTCCCCCCAGCCACCCCACCCCCCACCCCACCACCCCCTCACACACACACACACACACACACACACACACACACACACACACACACACACACACGCACATTGTGATTTTATGTTTGATTTGGGTTGGGTTTTTTTCGAGGTACTTTGTTTGATTTTTTTTAGGCTTGAAAGTAACTTCTCAGGCATGCTGGCCGGCCCCAATGCAATACATAATATCTTCCTACGCTACTGATTATTGTTACAGGCAAAGTACAGACGGTGAGCCTGAAGGATCTACACCTGTTCCAGACACCTGTGGGCAGCTCCTACCTGTGTCAGACGACCGACGCCCTGGAGATGGAGGCCAAGACGGTTCACCTGGGGTTCAACTACGTCCACTTTCAGCCGTTTGGCGTGAAGTCCGACCAAAACACCAGATTCGCTAATGGTAAGCTTGCATGCTTTTATTTGTAGAGCGGAAAAGACATACGCAAGAGGCATAGAGCCTCATGAGCTCCCGCATCTGCCTCTTGTAGTTTACATCAACATCTTCTTGTACGACAAGAGGGGAAATTCGGGCTGCCTTGCACGGGGAGAACGTGTCCCCGCAGTACCACGCCACCCAACTCACCAAACCTTTTTCTTTCTTTTTTTTTCTTTTTTTTAAATTAACATATTTTCTGCCCACCACGAAGGCAGTTTACGGCCGTTTGGCGTCAAAACCGATCAAAACACCAGACTGGTAATTTTGAAACTCATCTTGCATGTATGTAAAATAGACGAGCCAGACGCAAGGGACATAAATCATCATCCATCCCACACGATAAGTTGACCCCGGGGGCACATCAGAGAATCTGTCCTCTTGTGGCCACCGGTATGCGCTACCTTATCGAGTACTGCCTTGACGATACCGCTCAGAAGTAGGTCAAAAAGGGCTGTCTTTTGACAGAATCAGTGGATTACAAGGCCCGGAAAAAATGTGACTACGCATTTTTGTCCCGGCTTTGAATCCACTTCTTTCATCGAAACAGGTGACATTTTGACCTGCTTCTGATATGCGAAGAAAATATATTCACGAACAAAAGAAATACGACATTTTTGGTGTTTCCGATGATTCCAAAAATGTTGCATTTCTTTTTTGCTCTTCAGTATACATACTGATAAAATGGGATCGTTTTCAGAAACTGTGGAGTGCAGCGGAGATCTAGGTGTCGTGCCTGACCAGCAGGAAGCCTACACAGTACCTCTCATCGTGGCCTGCTGTCTGGCCGCCGCTGTCGTCATCATTATTGTTGCTTACGCTTCACATCGTTACGTCACACGCAGACTACGTCAGTCCCAGTACAAACAGATGGAGTGATGAGTGACATTATTGCGGAGGGACTGGCTTCAACGGAAGTCCTTGCCTTACAAAACGGAAGTCAACTTATAACTTTTTGACTTCCAGAACTAAATGACTTCCGTTCTGTAAAATGGAAGTCTGTTAGTTCTGGGAGTTTAAAGCGACCGACTCCAGACAGTAAAGGGTTAATAGCTTGCAATATCTCCTTTATAAGTCTTCTTAGTATGTCTTACATTAACTCATTCGCGGCCAGCCGCATCCGGTTGCGCAGCTTATGCCGCGCATCCGGATGCGACTGGCCTCGAATGAGTTAATGCCGGACAACAGTGCTAGCATAAAGTATGAAATTTGAATGTCGTAAAATAAAGACTTTTCTGCCCTTCTTCAAGTTTGTGCGCAGAAGAATTCCTTCCGTTACGCTCAAAAGGCAGCGGAAG
This sequence comes from Semisulcospira habei, assembly GCA_036245525.1. Classification (NCBI taxonomy): domain Eukaryota; kingdom Metazoa; phylum Mollusca; class Gastropoda; family Semisulcospiridae; genus Semisulcospira; species Semisulcospira habei. The sequence continues at coordinate 139,442,251 of BTPG01000004.1, read as the reverse complement.
ACCTCTGGTACGCGTGTCTACTCTCATGAATTGTGAAAAGAAGGGTAGAAAGTCTTAGATGAGACAAGCCAACATTGAGAACCCGTTGTATCTGCGAACTTTAGCAAAGCCCGCCATGGAACAGGTCGCGTGTAACATCTTGGGGGGGGGGGGGGGGGGGAGGACTTGACCAGCCAAAGGAGGGTCCAGTGAGTGAAAGATCCTTGGGCCGACCTCAAGCCGTAGTTGGCCCGCGCACGTCGCGAGCCAACTACGGCTGACGTCGGCCCGAGGACCGTTTGCATACTGGGGATGGGTAGACGCTGATTTATTCAACACACAGAAAACGTCAGGGAAAAAAAAAAAAAAACCACGTCATTAAATGACACTACAAGGGGCGTTAGTATTTGTACACAATTAAAAAACAAAAAAAACAAAGCCACAAAACAAGCTGACAAGGAAAAACAAACAGGGAAAAAAAATGAAGTGAGCAAAGAAACGTGAATTATTTACTTCGGTAATATTTATACGTCATTAGCAGTGCGTTAGTAAGACGTGTGCAGAATATTTTTTAAAGCGCTACAAAACAACATAACAAGCAAAAACAAGCAGGAAATAATAAACATTGACGTGAAGAAACAAGTGTGAATTATTTACGTCAAGTATCTGTACAAAATAATTGTTTTTAACCGCCAGAAGACAAGCTAACAGACGAAACAAACAAGCGGCGTACTGCTACTTGATTACTGTACAATATAATTTAAAATGATGGAATGGGTGTACGCACGTGCCAATGATTTTTAAAAAATAAATTTTAATGTTTTGATGTAAACTGACTTTTTAAAAAATTGTAATAGGTTCTACCGACGAAAATACGAAATTTATTTCAGCTTTAGCCAAACTTTCTTCTTCTTTTTTTCACATGACGTCATTGATTTCTGAATAGCGTATTTTTCAATTTTATGTCATACGATGTAGAGACTGCTTTTTACATAGATTAGCTGATGATTTGTGTACACCGTTCATTCATTACTTAACCCTTTGGCTGTTGGTAGCGCTTTTTGTCGCGATGATTCCTGCAGAAATCGTCGCGACAAAAAGCGCTACCGACAGCCTAAACGTCTTCCGGTGTCTATACAATGGGGGAGAAAGAGGTAAGGAAAAGATACAGTGAAAATGAAGGAGTCTCATACACATTTAAGTAGTATTATGTACACAGCGTGGAGTTTCAAAGTAGCATACTCAGTGAGCAAAAGGGTCTCGGACCAAGGTCGGAATGCTGCTGGCTCTCGCACGGCCCAGGGACTTTTTGCTCGCAAAAGATATGAAGTTATCATCATCGAACTTTTTTAAAAAAAAAATCGTCTTTATTAAATTCAACACATTGTTGAGTCTTTTCCCTCTCACTGGAGGATACTCGTTACACAGTGATTTTCTGTGATAGGAGTAGTATAAATCCCTAATACCGCAATTTTTCTTTATCTTCATTCTGTGCACGTTTGCACGTGTTCGCCAGTAATTACAGTTAAAAGCCGATTCGTTAACCCCTTCACTGCCGAGAAAAGTGAGAACGATCCAGCTGCACTTGGATGTTGTTCATTTTTGTTGGGGTTATATATATGAACAAAATATCTGAAGATAAAGACGTGGCTTTTTTTTCTTAGTTCAGCATCAACATCGTTTTGCACTTTTTTTTAACCCTTTGGCTGTCGGCAGCCAAAGGGTTGAACCTGCGTAAACCTGAACACCACACTGAGAATAAAAGCATGTCACGATCAAACAGTCCATGGTTAAAGCGATTTTTTTTTTTTAAATCCAGTTTTGTGATCGCGTTTTCCTGATGTTGATCCTCTTCTGTATGGGTTGAACGCCTCGAACACAACGTAAAACATCTCAATCTGAAACTTTGGAATCCTAGTACGCAAAGCCTGTCGGGCCGAAATCGGCCACAGTGGGCCCGCGTACGCGGGCCCACTGCGGCCGACTTCGGCCCAACAGGCTTTTGCGTACTGCGCAATCTTCCTGTGGACTAAAGCAAACCTGTACATAGATGTTTGTGATACCTGTTTCACATTGTAATCTGTGATCATTTTCACTCTTCCGTTTGTTCGTGATGTTACAGCTTTCAGGTTCTGGTAATCGTGGTGTTAGTATTTAGTCGCACCTCTTTCACTTCCAATGCCAGTCGCTGGAGATGGGTCGACCAAAACAGCGCAAGGGTAGTGCCTGAATAGCTTGACGCCTTTACAGGCGCCATGCTCTTTAGGCACTACCTTGTGCTGCTTTGGTTTACTTATTCGGAGCAGCATGGTCACAGTGCTTGAATTACAACTGATGGCTCTGGGAACTGAAGGGGTTGTTTTCTTTTTAACCATCTCAGTACAGATATAGCATATTGTGTGTTTAAACGTGCATAATATATATCTCAGTATGTTTATCTTCTTGTTATGGATTCATGTTGTATGTAAGCGTAGTGAATGGTTTTAGAATGACGAAATGAAGTCAGAGGCGCTCGCCGCAATTATTATAATGATACAGGTTCTTCGAGTGAGTCGAAAGAGTTTTGACATGGAGTGGTTGTACCCATAGGCGCCTGACGAGTACGTGCTTATTTACGAAACTGCGGGTCAGCCCCCCCCCCCCCCCCTTCTCTCTTCCCCCCCCCCCCCCCACACACACACCCCTCGAGCGGGCTGCGAAATTACTTTTCCCAATCGATTACCGTAACGCAAGCTCCACGCATAGTTCTGCCTGTCGGCAGAGCTATGCGTGGAGCTTGCGTTACGGAAATCGGTTGGGAAAAGAAATTACGCGGGCTGGCTAATCTGGCCGAACCGCAGTTTCGTACATACATGTATTACTTACTTACTTACGTACGCCTGTCACCCCTCCCAGGTTATAGGCCGTCGACGAGAGACCTCCAGCGACTCCTGTCCTGTGTTTCTTCTATTTTACTCCAGGTGGTTCCCAGTCTCTTGATGTCTGCTTCGGAGGTCTCGACGCCAGGAGTTTCTCGGCCTGCCTCTTTTCCTCTTTCCCTGGGGGTTCCATGACAATGCCTGCCTAGTGATACTGGAAACTGGCTTTCTCAGACTGTGACCGATCCATCCCCATCTTCTTCGCCCAATTTCTTTCTCTGCTGTTATCTGCTCTGTTCTCTCCCTGAGTCTGACTGCGTCATTGCTGATCTTCTCTCATGTATGTATACGAGTTTATAAACACGCACTCGTCAGTCGCGGTCTATGGTTGTGTCGGGTGCACGAAGGTTTGACTTGAAGAACCGTAATATTGTATATATGACAGGCGCCTTTTTATGAAGGTATACAAATACTCCATATATATATATACATTTGTAACTAACCCCTTCACTCTCAGTAACTTGGAATTATGCCGGTGAAACCATTAACCCTTTGGTTGTTGGGTAGCGGTTTTTGTCGCGATGACGATATGATTCCTGCAGGAATCATCGCGTCCAAAACCGCTCCCGACAAACCAAAGGGTTAACCAGACCAAAAGGTGGCTGCCAAACGTTTCAAATGCGAATGAATTCCCAACAAAAAAAGAAACACGCTTAGAATGGACGAGTACAACACAATGGGCGCGGTTCCGTCACTGTCGGAAATTTCTTTGTGAAATCATCGCAGACGAACGCCCAAAAATCACTACGCCTGCAGAACACAGATTTATATGTGGCCAGCAAGAGGCTAGATCTTCAATAGCCCTAGCAAATGCGTGGGTCTTGATGATCTATGCCTTCTGCAGTTTGTTGCCGTCCTTTTTATCCTGATGTCCTGGAGTGAACTGGTTAAACAAGGTTATTTATTTATTTATTTATTTATTTATTTATTTATTTGTGGGATAATTATGTTCTAGTTATTTTCTCACTTGTGGGATGCAAGAGAAATTTGTGTTATTAGACGTTTTTTCGGAAAATCATAAGTAGGTCAACATTGCACGTGCTTCAACGCAATCATTGGATTAAAAGCCTGGAGAAACACGCGATATCGCATGCTTTTCTTTACTTTTAATCCACTGTTTTCGTCCAGATAAATGCAATTTTGGCCTACGTCTGATTTTCGGAAATCGTCTATTGTGCATAATCATAAAATAAAGAACGTTTCCAATTCTTGTGGTACAAGTGTTACTGAGTTAATTTCAAAGAAACCCCATTGTTCAAGCCAGTGGGGTCTCAGTGACAAGGGAAGCAATCGTGGTTTGTGGTCTATTGGCACAAACATACGTTAAAGGGGGCCTGCGCCAGGCAATATAGTGTTAACTCATCGTGCCCGAGGTACGAAATACCCACCTTTTGGAGTTATCCTCTGAGGACTGCATTGCAATTCAGGAGACAGATCGACCATGATAGTTCAAGGGTGGTGGCAGAATAGCTTGGCGCCTATAGGCGCCAAGCTATTCTGCCACCACCCTTGAACTATCATGGTCGAGCCATATCTGGCTCTGGTGTGTCGCGGGCAGAATGAGTTAGTTGATCTAATATCCCCTATATAAATGTTCTTGTCTTGCAATATTTTGAACAAAATGTCTAACATAACTTTTGAAGTTCACTGGTTAGCGGTAGCGAATTGAGGGATACAACTAGTGTGTGTTCTGTGTGTGTGTGTGTGTGTGTGTGTGTGTGCGTGCGTGTATGTGCATGTGTGTGTGTGTGTGCAAGTGCGTGCATGGGTGTGTGCGCGCGCGTGCGTGCGTGTGTATGTGCATGTGTGTGTTTGTGTGTCCGTGTGTGTTTGTGTGTGTTTGTGTGTGTGTCTGTCTGTCTGTCTCTGTCTCTCTCTGTCTGTCTCTGTCTCTCTCTCTGTCTCTGTCTGTCTCTCTGACTCTGTCTCTGTCTCTGTGCACGCACGTGCGTGCGTGCGTGTGTGTGTGTGCGTGTGTGCGTGTGTGTGCGTGTGTGCGTGTGTGCGTGTAGGCGAAACTGCAGATCAGTCGGGCGCCGTCCTCCACATTAGTGAGGTTTCGTTTGGACGAACGACTCCCAACAGCAAACGAGAGCGAAATATCGGCGAAATAACTAGCGTGCACCATAGGTATATGCAACGCTTCAAACATATCCAAGAGGGCTCATGAGGATCTATGCCTCTTGGAGATGTTTGGAGTGTTGTCTATGTGTGTGTGGAGATGTTTGGAGTGTTGTCTATGTGTGTGTGTGTGTGGAGATGTTTGGAGTGTTGTCTATGTGTGTGTGGAGATGTTTGGAGTGTTGTCTATGTGTGTGTGTGTGTGGAGATGTTTGGAGTGTTGTCTATGTGTGTTTGTGGAGATGATTGGAGTGTTGTCTATGTGTGTGTGTGGAGATGTTTGGAGTGTTGTCTATGTGTGTGTGGAGATGTTTGGAGTGTTGTCTATGTGTATGTGTGGAGATGTTTGGAGTGTTGTCTATGTGTGTGTGTGGAGATGTTTGGTGTGTTGTCTATGTGTGTGTAGAGATGTTTGGAGTGTTGTCTATGTGTGTGTGTGGAGATGTTTGGAGTGTTGTCTATGTGTGTGTGCGGAGATGTTTGGAGTGTTGTCTATGTGTGTGTGGAGATGTTTGGAGTGTTGTCTATGTGTGTGTGGAGATGTTTGGAGTGTTGTAATTGTCTATGTGTATGTGTGGAGATGTTTGGAGTGTTGTCTATGTGTGTGTGGGGCGGTCCGTGGCGCAGTGGTTAAGGCACCTGCCACCAAAGCCAAAGGTGCGAGGTTCGATACTGGGTTCCGGAGTCGGACTTTTCTCCTCTGGTAAGTGTCACCGTTAATTCGGGCGGACCGTCGGGGGTTCTTTCTACGGGTACTCCGGTTCTCCCACCCACCCCCACCCCCCACACTTTGGTACCGGTCAGGCCACTTTACAAATTTCAAATACAAGCGATCAAAAATCTCTGTAACTTCAGTAGCTGAACTGGCCCTTAGTCTGTCTTGTACTGTGTTTGTCTTAAATGGCGTAAATCCGTGTGTTACGTGAGTGTGCGTGCTGGGTTTCAGTTCGCGGCGCTTTGAGTCGATTCGCCCCCAAAATTGAGAAAAAGCGCCTGTATAATAACGATATTATTATTATTATTATTATTATTATTATTATTATTATTATTGTCTGTGTGTGTGTGTGGAGTGTTGTCTGAGCTTGTGCGGCAAGCTGGATATCTGCCGCGGCTCTCTTTCTTTGTTGGGAGTCGTTTATTGCAAACGAAACCTCGCTATTGCTCACACCGCTATGTACAGCAATAAGTCTCGTCCTCCAAGCTGTCCGTCAACGGACAAGCCGGTGTATAATAACCCTCAGCCGTCACGCCAATTTCATCCGGTATATCGGTCAGTCATGAAAAGTTAAAGATCTCTTGCAGAAAGTTCGCCTCTCACAAGAACAACATTCACCACTAACCATCACCATCGCCATCGCCGCGATCATCGCCCTCACCACCAACACCATCATCATCATTAACCCCTTCCCTGTCGACGGACGCACATTATGTTTCTGAAATCTGTGTTGACTGAACGTCCGAAAGCCACAACTGTCCAGAGAGCTCGACACAAAATGGTCTCAGCAAGAGGCGTAGATCTTCAAGAGCCCCCTCGGTCGCGGGGGCTCGTGAAGATCTACACCTCTTGCAATTCGATCGCGTTCAATTTTTCTCGCTAGCGAAGGGGTTAGCATCATCACTACCACATTCACCACAACCACCACTCCCACCTCCACCACTGAGCACCACCACTAACAACAGCACCAAAAAAAAAAAAAAACCTGACTTGCATAGCAAAACGTGCACAGAATTGCTAAAACAAGGAAAAACATGTAACATAACCCAATTCTGTCTCAGGTGGAGTTGTCATGGTTGCGACAATGAGACTGAGCAATCCGTGACCACATTGACACACATCTCTTGGCGGGCCGAGGAAAAAGTACCCTGTAAACATCGGATAATGTTCTGGTAGCAATCCTCGTCTTCTGGATGAGACATAGATCTAGATCGTCAAAATGAACTCTGAAAGCTGGAAGCGATCGGAACCTCTTACTTCAGCGTTGCCCTATTAAGACAGAAGACAATAAGTCGATTTTTGTGAAAAGCGATATTTTGATTGTATTACAATGAAAATTTCGCTTTTCAAAAAAATGGGCTTACTGTCTTTTGGGCAGCGTGGTTCAAACTAACAATGAACAACAATAATCAATGACCAATCAACATTTTTTCATGACAAGAAAATGATTGGCGACACACAAGATTTTAAATTTGTCGTTGTGACATTTCTGGCAATTTACAGTAAGTCCATCTTTGCGAAAAGCGATATTCTAATATTCTTGTATTTCAAGGCAAATTTACTCAAAGTACACGAAGTACTTACATTTACTTACAAAAACAGACAGAACATGCTAAGAGTACAGTGGCTGGAAAGAACTATGAAAAACGCCGACAAACAGCCTGAAGAAGATGCCGCGTGCATTTGTTGTGAAAGTCTTTTTCCATCACTGTTTCTCACAAGGTGCAGGTATTTGTGTTTCAGCAAACGACTGACCAGTCCACTGCATGTCCGCTCCGTGCGAAACCATACTCATCTCAAATGATTCTTGTCCGTGGTTTTAGCCTCGTCCATTATTCTTCACGACAAGTCTTTCAGTCGGTACCGTCTGCATGCAAGAGGCACATATTAACATGAGCCCTGCATCTGCAGGGCTCCTGAGAATCTATGTCTCTTGCTGGTAAAACCATATTAGCCCCATTTTCTTCCATCCCTTCTTCTCTCCTCAGAGAAGACATCTGGTTTTGGGCTTGAGGCTTGTCAAGATCGTGATGCCGCCATGTCCACACGGTTTTCAACGACTTCGGCAGCAAACCGGTTTCAGTTTCAAGCGCCACTCCTGGTTTCTGCCGTCAGCCAGCAGACTTCCGGTTCCCAGTTCGGTTGCACAACAAGACATGAAATAAATTACTCCTACGCAGTCCTTCAGGTCACAATAATTAGTAAAACGAGGCAGATTAGGCTGTAATTGGACCTTAGTTTGTTTGGTTTTATTATTATTATTATTATTATTATTATTATTATTATAAATCTTCTTCATTGTTAAAATTGTGTACAGGGGCAGGATGTTGTAATCTGCTTAAAAATTATTGTTAGTTGAAAAGAAATGTGTTTGGTGCTTCGATTCATGCCATCATTAGCTCATCCAAGGCGCCCCGTATCTATAAGCTGCGGAACTGCTGTATAGCGTCGCCGCGAATGACACAAAAAGCTGTCTGTATGCATGCATGCATACAATGAGTTCTTAACACATTCTGCCCCAGGACCGAAATCCCCGCCCAAATTTTGAAGTTGCCATCTGAAGCGGACTGTATTACACTTCTGGAGACAGATCGAGCGTAATAGTTTAAGGGTGGTGCCAGAATAGCTTGGCGCCTACGGGCACCAAGCTATTCTGGCACAACCCTTGAACTATCACGCTCGATCCATGTCTTGCTGTGGTGTGTCGGAGCTGAATGAGTTAATACAGTACCGTTTTACTTTTTAATTTCACGCTACGTGTAAGATGCTTGAATAAGTGTGCATTCGCTCAGCTTCAAGATCTGGTCCTTCGGACATCTATTTTGCTCTGTGAGTGCAAAAGACATTAACCCCTTAGCTACGCAAGCAGTACCCATCTGCAAGAGACATAAATTCTCATGAGCCCTCGCGACTGCGAGGGCTCATGAGAGTTTATGTCTCTTGCAGTCGCGGGGGCTCAGGAGGACTTAAGCCTCTTGTTAGTCGTTAGTTTTGTATGCTTATTTTTGGACCAGTTACATTGCGAATGTCGATTAGTGTGGAGTCATTTCAGACGCAAAATCTGTGATCACTCCCAGCGAAGAGGTTAAGACATTTAAAAAAATTATTATTATTATTATTATTATTATTATTATTATTATTATTATTATTATTATTATTATTATTATTATTATTATTTGGGTGAAAAGAGAGATTTTCATTTGTTTGAGAATTGTGATTATCACGAAATTACACATTATCTTCATAGGGCAGTACTGGCCCGACTCGCAAGCCGCCACACATTTCAGCTTCTACACTAGCAGAATTTCGTAATCCGTTTACACATTTCTCACAGGAAATTGCAGCAATACAGGAACAACGTCGCATTCCCACTGACCAGAATTCCTCCCTCGGCCTTAGCTCATTGAAGGCACTCACACATCGATAGCTGCTAAAACGTCACGCAGCGTTGACGGCGCCACTTCCGGAGCTTGAATTATTATTATTTTTTTTTAAATCGAACCACACTTGAGCAATAACATTGCCCTGAGATGGCTTTAGTCGCTTTAGTCTCTAATAACTTTAATTACTAACTAACTTGAGCAATAACAACAAACAACAAAAGGCCTAAACAAGCAAACAAACAAACAAACAAACAAACAAACAAACAAACGAATACAAGAACCAATTAAACAACCAGTCAACCAACCAAACAAACGACATGCGAAATCAACAACAATACTTAACTCATTCTCCCCCAGACACACCACAGCAAGATAAGGATCGACTGACCATGATAGTTCAAGGGTGATGCCAGAATAGCTTGGCGCCTATGCGCCAAGCTATTCTGGCATCACCCTTGAACTATCATGGTCGATCTGTGTCCTGCACTTCAATGCAGTCTTCAGAAGACAACGGGAAAACTTGCGGATTTCGGTGTTGGGGTAGAATGAGTTTTAAACAACGTGTTTTGTTGGGCTGTAGGCTGCCAAAAGCGCAAAAGGCCAATCTGTCCGACGTCGGCCACCCTTGGCCCGCGCACGGCTGCAAGTAAGAGGCCCCTCCCCCCCCCCCTCCTCCTCTCCCCCCCTCCTCCTCTCCCCCCCCCTCCCCCGACATCCCCCCCCACCTCCCGCCCACGCCACCCGTCCCACGCGAGTGTGTCACGTGCATTTAGGGCGCGCTCGATAATTGTGTGTGAGACCGAGCATTCTTGGCGGTTTGTAAAAGCGGTACTCGAACTCAAGTGGGGGAACTACGCCGGTCATCCGTCTCCATCGTCGCCGTCATCCACGTCCTCTTCTGCCCTAACAGCAATACACGATGACATGCCGGGCCAATGTGCATCCGGCTAGTGGGGCTCAGTGTTCGCCGGGGATATTCCGCTCCTCCCTCTTTGTTCACGCAGCGGCCACCGGTGCCGTCTGCCGGCGTCACTGGCAAGGAAAAGGTGAACACGATCCAACTGCAAGAGGCATAGATCCTCATGAGCCCTCGCTGTCGCGAGGGCTCATGAGGTTCTATGCCTCTTGCTGAGACCAATTTGTATCCATGTTTCTTGGACGGTGTTGGAATTTTGGTCGCTGAATGAACAAAGATTTCAGAAACAGAAACGTACGTAAACAGTGTGAGTACAGTGGCAGGGAATGGGGTTAACAATACCGGTGGCAATCCGGTGGCAATCTCGCGAAACAAATGTCTATTACTAGGGTGCAGAGAATAATCCACACAAAAAAAAGAAACACGCTAAGAAAAGACAGTTACAACACAGTTTGTTAATATTTTGGCAAATAGACAAACAGACAAGTATACTTTTCCTTCAGTTGCCGCTTGGCTTCTCCGTACTGCCGAGATAAGTAGCAAAATGCATGTAAATATTAATAGATTGTGTTGTAGCAGTCTTTTCTGAGCGTGTTTCTCTTTGCTGGGTTATTCTCAGCATTTTATTTTTATATTTTTATTTTTAGGATAGAGTTAGTTAGTTATTGGGGTTTAACGCCGAGCAGGCGACCAAATCCATATCACGTCAGATTTTAGGATAGACATCTGGCACAAAATGAAAACGTTTAGGGCTTAACGATCTTTTGTCGACCACGAAGGTGATTTCAAAGACGGGGCACCGAAAAGAGGCCTGTACAAATTTGACCCCAGCCGGGTTGGAATCCATGACCTAGTGGTCGAGAATGTCTCGCTCTACCACCGAGCCACCCAGCTCCCCGGCACAAAACGAGATTTGGTACATAGTTTCACAGAAACTCCAGAAACAGTTTCATTCCCGCAAAGTGACAACGACCTGAAACTCAAAGAGACATAGATCCTCACGAGCCCCCGCAGTTGCGGGGGCTCCTGAGGATCTATGCCTCTTGCTGACACCACTTTGAATCCATGTTACCGAAATGGTTTGGCTTGTGTTCCGCTGAATTAACCCTTATCATTCGGGTAACACCAGTGTGTGAAATAAGTTAGACTAAACTAGTTCAAGGGTTGTGCCAAAATAGCTTAGCGCCTCTAGGCGCCAAGCTATTCTGGCACCACCCTTGAACTAAAGCCATTGGTCTATATTCTTATCTGTAAGTACTATAATGTAGCTTGCATATTATGGCAGCGTACAAATTTGAAGCTTTTAGCCTCAGTATGATATTGGTTAACGAAGACTGCAGAAATGCAGTCAACGTCTGCTGGTAGTCATGGGGTTAAGCTGAAGCTGCTAATAAATACTTGTACAGCCCTAAAAATGTAGTTCCAAAATTATTGAAAGGGCTTTTCGTGGGTGACTTTTTTTTTGCGGAAGGATACACAGTTGGGACACGGGCCAGCCTATGCTACTTTGTATCCGTTCAGTGCCAGGTGACGCAGACCGTGTTTCTGCAATCTTCGTTAATTCAAGGGGCGGGAAAAAATCAAAACATTCTAGATGTCCCAGGAACATGGATTCAAAGTGATGTCAGCAAGAGGCATAGATCCTCATGAGCCCTCGCAACTGCGGGGGTGAATGAGGATCTATGCCTCTTGCAGTTCTCCGCACTGAACAGTTTAACGGGATCGTAGTACTGAATCCTGCGATTAACTCCTTACGCCTCGAGGACGAATTATCAATTTTTTTGTAGATATCATCTGAGGTCTATTATTATTACAATTCTGGAGACAAATCGACCATGATTTCAAGGTTGGTGTCAGAATAGCTTGGCGCCTAGAGGCGCCAAACTATTCTGGCACCAACCTTGAAATATCATGGGCGTCCCACAGCCTGTCGTAGTCTTTCAGGGCGTTATGGATATGCGGCAGAGGTCTGACAGCAAAGTGATCAACGTCCGCGCCACAAGGGTAATAACGCACTGGTTGTCGCCATCTATTCGCTACCTCGGTAGCGGTAAGAAGGAGACAACCGGTTTGAAGTGATAAGGGGTGGGTTGGGTGGGAGGATAGAGACAGCTAATGCCTAGGAAGAGCGACCTGAACACTGATCAGTTCAGGCGTAATATATCTGTGCCACTTTGATTTACCATAACCTTTCAACGGACACGATGGGATGTAGAAGTTGACTCATTCAATACTGACGCACTACAGCAGGAGATGGGTCGACTATGATAATTCAATGGTAGTGCCAGATTAGCTTGGCGCCTATCGGCGCCAAGCTAATCTGACACTGCCCTTGAATTATCATGATCGATCCAGCTCCTGCAACTGGTGCATAGTCATTTGGGAAATACGGCCTTCGGGCTCAATGATGAGTTTAACCTATTAAAAGATAATCATCAATTTTTTACACGTGCATGTTGTAGCGTCTCCCAGCGCCACACGGCCCACAGCCAGAACTGCTTTCACATAATCACTCCAGGCAGAGACTGTCCTTAGAGCAAAATAGGCAGTGAATCGTCACAACTTCCATGTTCAGTTGTTCCACGTTCTACAAAAAAAAAAAATAAATAAATAAAAAAAATAACTGCCCCCTCACTGCCCTGACCTCTGGACTGACCCTGTGCGCATGCCCATAATAAGGCGCCGATGAATATGTCAAATGTACGAACACAGCCTCAGTCTTTTCACTTTTTTGGACATCATCTGTCATGAAACTTGCTGCTAGAAGCTATGGCGTCAGTTCCCAAGAATGCTGCTTCATAGTTGTGCAACTCGCTGCCGGAGTATTTGAAAACTGCAGCAACCTCGCTGTCTTCATTTTGAAAACAGTTGAAGACACATTTCTTCAGCCAATTGAACTGACTGTGGGGTTGTTGGTTTTTTTTCTCTCTTCTGTCGTTCTTTTCCCCCCCCCCCCTTCTCAACTTGCATATGGTGGATATCGGCGCTGTACAAATGATCATCATTATCATCATAGAAGCAAAACAAATGGGAAAATCACAGACTTTCACATCGTAAAAAATCACGGGAAAGGGAAACAAGGTTTGCACTATTTCTCGCAGAATTGTAACTGTATGCCCAGGAAGCAATTATACCGGTGTCTGACCTGTAGAACATGCTCATCTTTTCCCCCGATTTGTTAGCCCAGCTTTCGTGGCCGGGACCGTCCCAGTGCGCATAGGCCATTGGGCCGACGACGGCCCGATGGCCTTTTGCGCATTGGGGTGGAACGAACTCACGAACCGGCTGTTCCCTTCGCTGCCTCCGGCCGGCGCTTAGCCTCCGGAGATCAGTGACTGGTATGGGGCTCCGCATACCCTGACGTTGCTGGAATGTAACTCAAATTAACATGCATCCAAGTCAAATCATTCCCCATCACCAGCCCGCCATGCCTCCATGCACTGCTCTACCCAGCCCCACCTCCGACCCCGCCCTTTTATCAGAACTAACAGCAGAATTTGCATGATAGGCGGCTACAGACGCGCGCAACCGCGAAACCGCCCATCTACTAAAGGAATGGATTTACATTATCACTCGTCATGGAGGAGCCAACGTCCTATGTGCATCTGTGGTCTTCAATGGGATGTGGCCATCGAGCGACAGACGTTAATCTACAATGATCATTATGCAGTAATTTACTCGCTTGATGCGGAGGCTGAGCACTCGTATGGAAGAGGTATAGATCCTCATGAGCCCCCCGCAAATGCGAGGGCTCATGAGGATCTATGCCTCTTGTCAATCCGCATTAACGTTTATTGTCAACATGCGTGTGGGGGTCATCGCGCTTCAATCAGGGATGGTGCGACGCAGCTACGAGGGAGGGAACTCAATGCGCAAAAAGACCATCGGGCCGACGTCGGCCGTCGTTAGCCCGCGCGCGGGCTAACGACGGCCGACGTCGGCCCGATGGCCTTTGCCGACTGGGAAGCTATAAAACAAATCAGGCCAACCCTCTTTTTCTTTCTACTGCTGGGCGCTAGTGAGACCACGTGTGTTAAGAGTCCGTAACTTGCTTTGTGCATTTCTTTATTGTGTTAGCTTATTCACACGCCCCCACCCCACCCCACCCACCCCTCCCCCACTCCCCCTCCTCCCCCCCCCCCTCCCAAGTGTTCAAAGGTGGATCAAGAGCAGCTTGGTGCCCAAAGTTTTCAAGGGTAGAGCCGGAACCGCTTGACGCTCAACGTCTATAGCAGTAGAATCAGACTTGCTGGATTTCCAAAGTCTCAGAACAGCTTGGTGAAACGTCCAAACGGTAAAATTAGAACGGTTTGGTGAACAACGTCTAGAACGGTAGAATCAGAACGGTTTGGTGAACAACGTCTAGAACGGTAGAATCAGAACAGTTTGGTGAACAGTGTTGAACGTAGAATCAGAACAGCTTGGTGAACAACTTCTTAAGCGGTAGAATCAGAACAGTTTGGAGAGCAACGTCTTGAACGTTAGAATCAGAATAGCTTGGTGAACAACGTCTTCAAGGGCAGTGCCAGATTAGCTTGGCGCCTGGACAAGCGCCAAGCTAATATGGCACTACTCTTGGACTATCAAATCATGGCCGATCGTCAAGGCGCCAAGCTAATCTGACACTACCTTTGAACTACCCTTGTCGCTCCATCTGCTGTAGTGCGTCAGGGTTGAATCAGAACAGTGCAGTGGTGAACAACATCTTCAACCGTAGAGTCAGGGCAGCTTGGTGAATAACGTCTCCAAGGGTAGTGCCAGAGTAATTTGGCGCCTGGACAAGAGCCAAGCTAATCTGGCACGACACTTCGACTATCAAGTCGTGGCCGATCCGTTCAAGGCGCCAAGCTAATCTGGCACTACCCTTAAACTATCAAGTCATGACTGACTCATGCAGAGGCAGCTAATCTTGCACCACCTTGGACTATCAAGTCATGGCCGATCCATGCAGGCGCCAAGCTAATCTGGCACTACTCTTTGGCTATCATGTCAGGGCCAATGCGTGCAGGCGCCAAGCTAATTTGGCGCAACACTTGAACTTTCAAGTCAGGGCTGATCCGTCCAGGCGACAAGCTAATCTGGTACTACTTTTGAACTACCCCAGTCGCTCCATCTACTGCAGTGAGTCAGGGGTAAATATATAAATTCATTCAAGGTGTCTCGCATCAATAGATGCGGAAGTGTCGTATAGCGTTGCCGGCGGCAACGCTACTAGCGACACTTCCGCAGCTATTAATGCGGGGCGCCTTAAATGAGTTTTTATACCGTGAACGAGCCGCATATAGGAGTGCTAGGAGTGTCAAGAGGCCTCGATCGCTGCTGCTTGAACTGTACCTCTGGCTTTGTGTTATAATTTATTGTCATCTGACGGTTTCACCGTTACTCTGCGTATATTTTGTGGGTAATGTGATTACGCCTTTAGCAAAATGTTGTGACGTTACACTGCGATCGATCTAATCCATTTATCTGCTTGGACATTCAAACGGAGGAAACGTTTCCCGAATTTGGTGAAATCCTTATTTGTCCGCAAGGTAGGTGAATAATTTTGCATAATTTACATTTCGCATGTCTAGCTGAGCAGGTTTGATCAGTTGAAGAAGATGTATGCGTACACACATCTGCAAATACAAGTGGATGGGTCAACCGTGCTGGCTGCAGGCCCTCCAGGCACGCCTGTGTCGATCCCCCTGCTGTGATTTGAAATTATGCACACTTTTGACTCTTAAACTCCCAGAACTAAATTCTTCCATTCTACAGAATGGAAGTCGTTTAGTTCTGGGAGTTGAAGAGTTAAATTGTAAACCATTAACCAATTATTTGTATCGCAATCGGAAATCACTCCATCGTGCTTGACACGTACACACAACATTTACATTGCAACGAGAGGTCCGTACATTTTATATACTGCACCGGGTACGCACTGTTTGTATTCAAGTTTCAAGTTTCACAAAAGATTAATCAGCCACGCCGTGTGTACTCGTCATGCTTGTTTGTGTGTGTGTGTGTGCTGGTTTGGGGTTTTGGACCTTACGGCCGTCGGCCGTAAGGTCCAAAATCACAGACCAGCACACTATGATCGGTACCATATGTAATGGGGTTTTGGTGTATGGGTGTAATAAGAAAAACAAGTGCGTTTGTTTTTCCCGTGTCAAACCTGTCCAATAGTGTGAAGTGCATGTTCTGCACATGAAGAGGCCTGTCATCACAAACTGTGCACCCATTGATCGCCAGTGTGGAAAAGGCCCACGAACCGACGTCGGTCGACGTTGACCGGCGCGGTTGACGTCAGCCTGAAGGCTCTTTGCGCAACAGGCCATTAGCGATACAATAATATAAAAAAATAAACAACCCAGATTCACATGGTATCTATAAATGCGGCAAAAATAATGTTGGAATATTTTCAGGCCGTGAGAAATAAGTGTCTATAGAATGCCCGAACTGAAGTGACAGGAAATTTAAAGAAACGGTAAATATTGAACTGGAATTCGTGTGATCTATATAACAACAACATAACAGTGCATAATCCGCGTTCGGTTTGTATGTTAAGGTCTGCTTGATAGGCATGCTATGCATATATATATATATATGATATAGATATATATATATATATATATATATATATATATATATATATATATATATATATATATATATATATATATATATATATATATATATATATATATATATATATATATATAGTTTTATATATTTAAATTTTTGCCACCTACGACCGGTTTCGCCCGAAGTGGGGGTTCTTCAGGTAGGTATACGGCGTAACCTGAAACTGCAAACACAACGCCTGTACTAGAAGCCGCCACCAGAATTTACTGGTAGCACCACTAGTACAGCGCGGATTGCATCCCTAAAGCTTTATGAGGTGTTGCAGTGGAAGAAGACTGACTAATTTTGAAAAAGCAACACCTAGGCAATTTTGTGGTACAATTGTGATGACACAATGCAAGCTTACCAGCCTGAAATTCCATGGCATTAGCACAGCATTTTCAGAACTCAGTGAAAAATTACGTCCCTTGGAGCTAATCTGATTTTGGGGGGGCTTTGGGCGACGCCTTTGTTAAAAGCAAAGAATAATTGTACCACAAAATTGCCTAGGTGTTGCCTTTGCAAAATTAGTCTGTCTTCTTCCACTGCAACACCTCATAAAGTTTTAGGGATGCAATCTGCGCTGTACTAGTGGTACGGCGGTCATGCAGTTTAACCCTTTCATTGCCGAGCAACTTTTAACACCACCCAGCTGCAGGAGGTATAGATCCTCATGAGTCCCCGCAGGCTTGAGTACCCGCAGACGGCTGGAGATCACTGTCACCGAATTTGCAACGATTTCAAAAACCCATCAGTTCTACGTCCACTAGCAAGGAAGGGGTTCATTAATTTTATTTTATTCTGTAAATTTATTTCTACTCGATTATCGATTGTGTTCGTGTGCAATTCTCGTAAGTGACACTTTGGTGAGAGATACGTTTGGATACTGTTACTTTGTTTGATATTTTCCCCATTTTCTGACGATGTCTGGAACCTGTGGCCCAAAACTGAGGAAAAAGCACATATTCTGATCATTGTTTTCTCTCTCTGAAAAACAAACTTGTTACTTACGAGTTAGCGGCACGCGAACACCATCGATATGTTTTGTTTCCTTTTAAATTTTGTTTCTGTAGGTTCAGTTGCAGCTTTTAACTCATTTAAAGCTACCCGCATCAATAGCTGCGAAAGTGTCGTATAGCGTTGCCGGCGGCAACGCTATACGACACTTTCGAAGCTATTTTAAAAATAATGGGTTCGTGTATCGTATTTTGCTTGCTATATGCAAATGTCACTGTATTTGCTTATTATCCTGTGCAGATTGTAAAGGGCTTAGAGTTTTGGAATACGGTTAAGCGCTACATTATTACCCTTTGTTGCTGTTGCTGTTGTTTTGCTATTTCATCATCATCATCATCATCAGTCCCTTGCCCGAACTGGGCGTTGGGGGGACTGAAAGGCAGCAGCAACAGACAGTGCTCTCCACTGAGTTCTATTTTGGGCGGTGGCAAGCAAGTCTGGCATCTCGAGTTCGGTCCATTCTTTTATGTTTGCGACCCAACTCTTTCTCTGACGACCTCGCCGACGACTTCCTTCGAGAGTGCCTTGGAGGATAGTCTTGGACAAGGTGTTGTGTCGGGTCACGTGGCCAAACCAAGCAAGCTTGCGCCGTTTCACGGTTGCCAGAAGGGGTTCATGTGGGCCCACCAGGGAAGTGACGATGCTCCGTACATATTCGTTGGTCTTGTGCTCGCGGTACGAGATGTGGAGCAACTTCCTCAGGCACTTGTTCTCAAAGGCCTGGATTTTCTTTTCTGAGTCTGCAAGCAGCGTCCAAGTCTCACAGCCGTAGAGTAGAATAGACACTACGAGGGACTTGTAAAGCCTGTACTTGATGGTGAAGCTGATGGAGTTACTTCGCCATATCCTGTCCAGCCTGGCCATTGCGGATGTTGCTGTACCTATCCTGATACGGATCTCTGATATGCAACTACCGTCTTTGGACAGGGTGGCTCCCAAGTACTTGAAGCTATTGACCTCTTCTAGCTTCTGGCCGTTCATGTGAATGTTGCTGCTGCTGTCGCTTGTGGTGTTGATCATCACTTTGCTTTTATCCGTACTGATCTCCATGCCATAAGACCCTGCGCTACTTGAAAGTTTGTCTGTCAGGTTTTGGAGCTCACTATTGCTGCCTGCCATGAGGTCAATGTCGTCTGCGAATCGAAGATTGCACAGGGATCTGCCACCAATAGAGATTGAAGTATGGTGGTCGTGGAGGGTTTCCTGCATGATCTTCTCCAGGAATATGTTGAAAAGGACAGGAGAGAGCAGGCATCCTTGACGGACACCGATCGTCGTCCTGAAGAACTCGCCTGACTGATTGTTAAGTAGAACCGCGCTGCAGGCGTTCTTGTAAAGCGCTTCTATCATTTGGATCAGCCCCTCCTCTATGTTGAACGATCTCATGACTTGCCAGAGTCCGTCGTGCCAGGCGCGATCAAATGCTTTCCTGAAATCAATGAAGTTGTGGTAGAGTTCGCGCTGATGCTGCAGATGTTTCTCGATCAGGACGCGGCAGTTGAAAATCTGCTCTACAGTGCTTCTTCCAACTCTGAAGCCAGCCTGTTCTTCTGCCAGCAGTTCCTCGGCGAAAGTTTTGAGGCGGTTGAGAATGATTCTAAGCATTACTTTGCTAGGGTGACTTATCAGACTGAGTTCATTGAATAGCTTCTTGTTTGTTGACTTGCATGATTGTTTTCTTGACTGGTCGTGTGCTCCAACGTGATGCCGGGCACAGAGCCGTCCGGGCCCTCTAATCTGCAAGAGGCGTAGATTCTCATCATCTTCTGCTGGGTGCAAGGGCTCATACGAATTTAAGCCTAAAGGCGCCTACCCATATACACGAATCCGATACGAACACGACCCGAATCCGAAGCGGGTCCAAAACAGGAAGGTTCGTGCGAGTCCTTTTCATGTTTGTGTGTTTCTATATCCCCGATTCGGACACGAATTCGCATCCGGCTTCGAAAGAAAATGACGCAATTTTTTCTGGGAAAATTGCATCACCGCATCCGGTTCGGATCGTGTTTGTATCGGATTCGTGTTTATGGGTCGGTGCCTTATGGCTTGCAGACAAGCGGCAAAAATCACATCCTCAAATTTACACATTGAGGTCTATGGTCAAAATCGTCAAATTTAAGTGTCGTCCTCTAAAGTCCACGTTATAGTTTACGGGGTCATATCAACTTGGTGACTACAGTGACTATGATAGTTCAAGAGTGGCGCCAGAATAGCTTGGCGCATGGAAGCGCCAAGCTATTCTGGCACCACTCTTGAATAATCGTGGTTGGTCCTTATCTTGTATTGTGTCATCGCTGAATAGTTAGTTATTTGGGTTTAACGCCGAGTAGGCGACTAAGATCATCTGACGGCGGGCTCGCCGTGAGATGGCCTTAGTCGCCTGCTCGGCATTACTAATCCAAATAACTAACTCACGGCGGGAAGGATAAAATCTGGATAGGCAAATTAAAAGAAAGGTTTTCAGACAAGATGTAAATATACATTTAAAATACGTCAAGCTGAAATGCCTTACAAGTCTACAGACTCTTGAAAGGTCAAAACAATAAAATTCACATGGTGTACGAAATACTTAACCCATTCAGCCCTGACGCACCGTGGCAATAGCAGGAGATGGATCGACCATGCCGGAAAATTTAGGGCGCCTGTCGGCGTCAAGCTAATCTGGCACTGCCCTTGAATTATCATGGTCGATCCATCTCCTGCAACTGGTGCATAGTTATTAGATGACACCTCCAAAATTTGGGAAATACGGCCGTCGGGCTGAATAAGCTAATTCTTGCTGAAAATATTCGACTCCCTCAGAAACCTGGGATGTTGTAGGCGTCAACTTATTCGAGACGTGCGGCATCTTGATACGCGGCATATGGCCGCATATTCGCGAAACATCCCAGGATACGTCCGTCGTTTTGTCCCGCTAGTAGTCTGACTCACCCTCAGGCTTGAATGGGCGACGGGGATAACACACTATAATATTGCCGCGTTCAGTCTTTGACTTGACCAGCAAATCAGTCTTGGAGTTCTACTGCATAAATCAAGTTGTATTGCCCCTATTACGGACTTGTCCACGTTATACAGCCCCAATAATTTACAGTAACAGCGCGTAAGGAGACAGGGGGATATAAAACTGTAAAAACAATGAGACCGTTACCGTGAATTGCTTCACTAAATTGTACCCATTCACTACTCTCGACCATGTAAACGGGGCTTTCCGCGGCGCAGTGGTAAAGCATCTGCCACCAATTCTAAAGTTGCGAGGACAGATACCCGGTTCCGGCGTCGGACTTTTCTCCTCCAGTGACACCGTTAACCTCTTCCCTGTCAGTGTACGTACATTTTTGTTTCTGAAATCTTTCTTCCTTCAACGACCAAACGCAAAACCGTCCAAAAAACATGGATACAAATTGGTCTCAGCAAGAGGCATAGATCCTCATGAGCCCCCGTAGTTGTGGGGACTCATAGGATCTATGTATCTTGCAGACGGATCATGCTCACTTTTTCTACTAAATGTCACCGTTAATTCAAGCTAACCGTCGGGGTTCTTTCTCCGGCTCTTCCTCCCCCTCCAATTTGGTACTGTTTCAGGCCACTTTATAAATTTCAAACTCAAGCGGTCAAAACTTTCGAAACCTCAATAGCCGGGTTGACCTTTCGCACCACGTGAATGCCCTGTTTTTCTCGTACTGTGTCTTCAGAGGGAGTGCGTGTGTGTTCACGTGAGCGTGCGTGTTGCGTTCAGTTAATGGCGCTATGAGCCGATTCACAGAACTGGGTAGATCACCTATATAATAATTACCGGTATGATTATGATTATTATTAAACGCGTCTCTCAAACTATGACACATGTCACTTGTTACAAATCGGGGAAACTTTTTTCTGTAAGTTGAGGCCCGGCAACAACAGAAAAAGGGGGCATGTCCGTTGAAAGGTCCAGGTAAATCAAAGTGGCACACTTGCAGCGCGTCTGAATTGATCAGTGTTCCGGCCGTAGCAATAGCTACAGGCAATAGTTGTCCCTGTCCCAAATAACTCACCCGCTATGGCCGACCATTAGCACTACGTTGTCGCGGACGCTAATCCCTGAAATAATCAATCAAGCTGTAAGTTGCTCGAGAAAATCGGGAACTAATGGCTGGCCGGATGAGAATCTCACGAGAAACGATATCACCGTAAAATGTTTTTGAAAATAAGTCTGCTGTAGTGTTTATTTTATTTGAATTTATCGGAGAAGACTTTATAACCTTGAACAAAAAACAAGTACACAAGAAGATGCTGCAAACGAAAGACGAAAAAGTGTTGCCGTCTTTTGTACGTCTCACGTCCAGAGTTCAACCAGCTGAACAATTTACTTAACCCTTTGGCTGTCGGTAGCGCTTATGTCGCGATGATTCCTGCAGGAATCATCGCGACAAAAGGCGCTACCGACAGCGAAAGGGTCAGACTTATAATGAGAGCTATGGTCAAGACTAAGTGGCAATTAAAAAAATAAAATTAAAAAATAAAAAAATAAATAGACCTTTTTATGTGAGCAAGCACACTTGGCACACGTCTGACCGCTGGTGTTTTGTAAACAGTCTTAACAATTGTGTCTGATGCGCACCACCCGGAAGCCGGCGCAGTCGACAGTTTTAGCATGGCCTCACTCCGTCAAAAGAACATAGATAAAAAAAATCCCTTTCCAACAAGAGTCATAGATTCTCATGAGCCCCTGCATTTGCAGGGGCTCGTTAGAATTTTCGGCTCTTCGAGATGCATGGGCCTGACTGCGAAATTGTCACTAAATCCTATGTTCATTGCGTGAGTCAGAAACATGGCAACCCTTTTCATTCTGATACACTTCTGCTTGAAATTAAATTGACTATGGCTATGATAGTTCATTGGTGGTGCCAGAATAGCTTAGCGCCTGGGGCGCCAAGCTATTCTGGCAACACCATTGAACTAAAATGTTTGATCTATCTCATAAACTGTAATGTATCAGGGCCGGACCCAGGAGGGGGGGGGGTTACCTGGGTTCCGGAACCCCCCCTCCCAACTAAAAAAAAAAAAAAAAAAAAAAAAAAAAAAAAAGAACAGTGAATTTTTTTTATGCAAAGGGAGTTCCAAAGTTTTATTATTTTTTATTGTTTTTAAAACATTGCAGTTTTTAGTCACTTTTGATCCAAGGCACAAAGAGTTATTTATAGACAATTCAACGGAAATCCATTTCAAGGGATCCGTTTAAACGTCCAAAACGTTTTCCCGTTGAAACAACCAAGTAACCCAACCCCTAACCCTAAATTAGTAAATGCAGCCATATTTTCTTGTTCTGGCCACAAGCCTCTTCCAGCGCCTTCACCTTGATACAGCCCTAATCCCCCAAAAACGACTTTTTAGAAAGATTAATTAAGACGCTAAGTTGATAATTATGATAATTCGTTGTAACGAACATCCGTTGAAACGACCATCGTTGAATCGTCCAAAAACATCGTTGAAATGGATTTCCGTTGAATCGACCAGGTACCCAAAAGAGTTGCTTTCCTTCAGTGCATGTCTTTCCGAGAAAGATCAGTGAAAAGACGTCTGACGTCATTAAGGTTTGTGGGGGGAAGTTTAAATCTAGATCTATTTTCTTTGGTAACACTTCACTTTTGCTGTCTCCTCGAAAATGCCGAAACTGAAAAAAACAGATGCTGATGGCAGTAGGCGACTGTCATGCTGGTTTTCATCAAGCTCCATTTCAGAAGGTGGGTACATTTTTAAATCCAATTTTGTCTCATAAAAGAAATGTAGTCAGTAGAACTAGGTAAAATTCACCCATTCCGAATTCGATTCAAATGAGCACGTGGCGATGGAGCCGGTACTTCCTTCCTGTGAGTGTAGCCTATGCTGTAGGAGCTGATACTAGCTGCATATAATGAATATCATAGATATAAAACAGCCCCACTTATCAAAATACCAAAACAGGTAACAATTAAAGTAATGCATAGCCTAAAATTTATTTCACAAAGTATTATGATATATAACTTTATAAATGTCAATTTAAAGAATAAAGATATCGGCATCAATGATCAATATTGCTTTTATATTTATAAAAAAAAATCTTTGGACGGCAAAATATCGTTTTCAATAACAAAACCAAGGGCTAAGTTATAAGGTATCGTTTTCACTAGTGCAGCTTACTAGCTATGTATTGTGACGTAAATCTCTTCGGAGAGCAGAACAGAACCGTCTTGATGGCTGACTATGGAAACCATAGCCTATCTGACACCACTTTGACAGCGTAGCCATCAATTGTGACGGCAACATAGCCTTTCCGGGTGCGAAACCGTCATGACGACTTCGGTTTTTGGAACGACAAGAAGCCATCATGACGGCATCCCAACCACTGCCTTTTTCACATAATAAAATGGAAAATAAAAATGTGCTGAAATTTTGCCAACTGCTGAAAATCAGCAAATTTGTTAACAGTTCCTATGCCTGTGAACAGCGTGCTACAAAATAAGATTATTCACCCTTAGGCCTTTTGTTGATGAAATTTAAAATAAGCTAAGAACTAATCAGAAAACCACTGTTTTTTTATATTAAATTATTATTATAAAATTGTAGTAGACGTGTTAACACCTGCAATGCATAATCATATATAAGATGTTGAAAAGACGGTTCTATTTTATTTTACCCCCCACCCGGGTCTGCCCTGGGGGACTTGGGTGGGGTTAGGTACTTTTTAGTTCCCAGGGTCACCCTGGTCAGCCCCACAGGGTGAGTTTTTCTCTCTATTCTGGGGCATGTGTTTCTGTCTACCCTTGGTCCATTCACCTGTATTTGCCTTTTTAAAACTCTCCCTACTGTCTGCACTGCCTGTAGCTCTTGATATTGGATGTGTGTTGCTAAATGGTCTTGGCTTTATTTGGGCCCCATGTGTTAGGTTTATTTGATGTGTTTGACCGGCTGGCGACATACATTCAATGTTCTGTTTATTTTTTTTTTTCACAAGCAGTGCAGGCACGTCCTGAGAAAGCCTTGTTGCTGTCGGGACGTTAAGCAATGTACAATCAATCAATCAATCTATTTTATTTTACATTTTTGTTGTTGCTTTTAGGATAATTTCATGTTTTAATTTTTATGTTATGTCTTTGTTTTTGTTTTTTTTGTTTTTTTTCTTTTTGTTTGTTGTTGTTGAGTAAATTGTAAAGCGCTTAGAGCTGTTTACAGGTAAGCGCTATATAAGAAAACCTTTAATAATAATAATAATAATAATAATAATAAAAGTTGTTTTTCTAAACGGCAGATGATGCAGTTCCTCGAAAGAGACAAAAATCAACCCAAAGTGAGACCACTGGCAGTGGAGTTCGAAACAGTGACATGGGAACAAGTAAAAGCAGTGTTGGTGAGTAATTTACTGCCCCCCCCCCCCCCTCTCAAAAAAAAAATTAAATTAAATACAACCTGAAATTGATACGTGATTGAGTGTTTCAATTTAATAATTAATATTAAACAAAATGACTGGTGTGTTCCATTGGCTATCATTAGCCTAAGAAGACTCTACGAGTCATAAGGTAGCAAAGATTTTGTCCATCATTTGGGGGGAGGGGTCTAAAAAGAAAAGCTGTTATTTCAGATCATAAATATATATCTAAGCTTGACTGAAGTGTGTAAACGAAGACATATATATGCTTTAAATGTAATTATCTTGTTGCAGGTCTCTCTCTCTCTCTCTCTCTCTCTCTCTCCCTCTCTCTCTCTCTCTCTGATCTCTCTCTCTCTCTCTCTCTCTCAGTATGTGTGACTCTGTGTGTGTGTGTGTGTGTGTGTGTGTGTGTGTGTGTGTGTGTGCGTGCATGCTGTGTGTGTGTGTATGTGTGTGTGTGTCGGCGTGAGAGAGAGAGAGAGAGAGGGGGGGGGGAGATAGCACCTGCATACATATTTGCCCTTGCTGTATGAACTTTAATGTACTTAATGATTCTTTGTTTATTGCTTTACTTTGTATTTTTACTCATTTTATATTTTTGTGCGTACGCGTATGCGGGTAGGAATGTCTGGAGTGCGTGTCCGAGAGCGTGTGTTTGTTTTTGTGCGTATGTGCCTGAGTGCGTGCGTGTGTAAGTGTGTGTGTGTGTGTGTGTGCGTGAGTGTTCGTGCGTGTGTGCATGCGTACTGAATTGCGGTGTACATGAGTGTGTGTGTGTGCGTGCGTGCATGCGCGAGTTGTGATGTGCATGCGTGCGTACCTGAGTGCGTGTGTGGGTATGTGTGTGTGTATGTGCGTGGTGCGTGCGTGCGTGCGTAAGCGAATGCAGCAGTGCATGCAGCAGTGTGTGGTATGTGTATGTTTACATGTCTATGTCACTTATGTAGTAGATGTAGCAACGGCAAGTTTGAAAACTGGTCCTGTTACCAATAACTTCTACCGTTGGAAAATAAAGGTTCATTGTTCATTGTTCATTGTTCTCTCTCTCTCTCTCTCTCTCTCTCTCTCTCTCTCTCTCTCTCTCTCTCTCTCTCTCTCTCACAGGTACACACACAATCGTTTTAGTATTTCAGACTTCTCATAGACCCAACTTTTATTTGTATTTCAGACTCCTCCTCAAGCATTGATCAGCCTGCCGGGGGCCTGCTTTCTGAATCCTCTGCCATGCCAATGACCAACCAGCCTGATGTGAGCCTGCTTTCTGACTCCTCTTCAGATTTCTCCTCTCAGATCACCAGCAACAAAAATATCGATTTTGGTGAAGTTTTCAAGAAACACACGCGAGTCGTTTCACTGTCAAGCCGTGACAAGGAGCATCTTCTAAGGCAACACTGGAGACCATCACCTGGTTTTCAGTTTCCAACAACAGTGATAAACAACAAGAACCGAAAATTTCAGCATGAGTGGTTGCAAAAGTACTCCTGGCTTGTGTATTCTCCTTTCGAGGATGGGGCTTACTGCAAGTATTGCCTATTATTTGCAAAGTCTACTGAAAACCTGGGCAAGTTTGTGAAGACGCCATGCAAGAACTGGAATAAAGCCTGTGATCAGATCAAAAAGCACTCGTTATTACAATACCACAAAGATGCAATGGCAAATGGAGAGCAGTTTTTGACAATCATGGATAAACCAGAGCAGAGCATCGCCAGTGAAATCAATCAGAAAAATGCAGAAAACATCGCTGCAAATCGACAAGTTCTGACAAGCCTCTTCAGGATTGTTGAAGTGTGTGGAAGACAGGGGTTAGCTCTGAGGGGCAACTGTGATGATGGCATTCTTCAGAGTGAGAACAGAAGCAATTTCAATGCCCTTTTGAATCTGTGCATCAATGCAGGAGATGAAACTCTCCGGAAACATCTAGATACATGCGATAAGAAGGCCACATACATTTCAAAAAGTACACAAAACAGACTGATAGAGGTTCTTGGTGATCAGATCCGCAACAAGATTCTTGCAGAAATTATTGCAGCAAAACAGTTTACCGTGCTTGCTGACGAAGTCACAGACAGCTCAAACTGGGAACAACTTTCAATTATATTGAGATTCGTCGATGGAAGTCTGAAAGTTCGTGAAGAGTTCCTGGCTTTTGTCCAGTGCAGAGATACCACAGGTGAAACACTTTACAACAAGATTGTTGAGTGTCTGGGCTTGTGGGGGCTTGATTTCAACAATGTTAGAGGACAAGGTTATGACGGGGCCGCAAACATGGCAGGAAAGTTTAAAGGAGTGCAGGCACGTTTTCAAGCAAGGAACAACAAAGCACTGTACTTTCACTGTGCTTCCCATAGCTTGAGTCTCTGCATTGTAAAAGCATGCGGCTTGCCTGCAGTGAAGAACATGATGGGAGCACTGAGGGAACTGTCACTGTTTTTCTCAAACTCTCCAAAGAGACAACGAAAACTTGAAGATACCATCGAAGCATCTCAGCCTGATGCGACAAAGACAAAGCTTGTTGATCTGTGCAGAACAAGATGGGTAGAAAAACATGAAGCACTGGAGGTATACACATCTCTCTTCCTGGTTGTTCACGACTGTTTGGGACAAATGTGTGAAGACAGTGACAATTGGGACAGTGAGACATTGACCAAGGCAACTGGCTTTCTCCACACCTTGAGCAGCAGTGTTTTCCTCGTTGCATTCGTTGTCGTCCGCAATTGTTCGCGTTACTTAAAACCCTTGACAGTGAAGCTCCAGAAAAGAACAAAAGATGTTGTCGATGCCTACAGGGAAATCAAAGAGGTCAGTAACTGCATGTCTTCTATTAGAAGAGATGTCGACACAGCGTTCGTTGCCTGGTTTGGTGAAGTCAGCAAAATGGCAAATGCTTTGACAACTGATGTTGTTGTTCCTCGTCAAGCATCCCGCCAGACTCTCCGTGACAACCAACCTGCGGCCACTCCAGAAGAATATTTCAAGATTAGCATTGCCATTCCTTTCTTGGAACACCTGTCAACCGAATTGGACTCGAGGTTCAAAAATGCTGACCTAGCAGTTGATGGTCTCTGTCTGGTGCCAAGCACTTTAATAGACAACCAGGATGGTTTCATGCAGGTTCCAGAAGGGGTGAAGACACTGGCAATGTTGTGGGAGTCTGACCTACCAGACAACGCTACCCTTGATGCAGAATACCAACGGTGGGTTTGCAAATGGCGAAGTGCTGCTGAGAATGCGACAGCTATCATCCCATCCACGGCATCAGAAGCACTGAAACACTGTGACAGGGATTTTTATCCCAACCTGTTCATCATGCTAAAGAACCTTTGCACCCTGCCTGTCACTACTGCCGAGTGTGAGCGTTCAAACAGTCAGTTGCGCAACCTGAAAAACTACCTGCGCTCTACAATGGGGCAACAGAGACTCAATGCACTTGCTTTACTGAAAGTGCACAGGGATGTTGATATTGACTTCAAAGAGGCAGTGAACTGTTTTGCCAGAAGATACAATTCACAAATGGTACTAATGCCGAGGAACCTAGTGCAGCAAGACTGAACTGAAGTGAAAGCAGGGCCCTGATGTTCATAAACTACAAGGTAAAGCTTTATACCGTTAACGATCAACGAAAAGTAGTGAATAATAATAGTATACAAAACATCTCTGTTGATAAATAAATGTTTGTGTGTGTGTGTGTGTGTGTGTGTGTGTGTGGGTGTGGGTGTTTTTTTTAAGGGAGGGGCAGGTGATAATTTTTGTACCCCAGAGTTTGTCAGTTCGATTGTTCAAAAAGCTCAAAGTCCCCAGACCATCACAAATGGCTTTTTCAAGGCTCAGATTGCACCAGATTGCACCATTTTGCATCCTTGAAAAAAAAAAATTCCGGGGGGGCATGCCCCCGGACCCCCCTAGAAGGCTCGGCGCTTCGCGCCTTCGCTTTATACTGAATCTGTAACCCCCCCATCGACTTTTCCCAGGTCCGGCCCTGTGTATCCTCCGTAGGACAATAAGCAAATTTTGAAAAAATCAGCGTCAGGGCTGTAATGGGTTAACGCATTGCGTCCGAGGTACGAAATACCCACATTTTGGAGTAATCCTCTGAGGACTGCATTACAATTCAGGAGACAGATCGAGCATGAAAAAACAAATAAAAACAAAACAAAACAAAAAAACGCAAGAGATCGCACGCACACCATTACAAGAATATAATAATTTTTGCGTGCGCACAAATATTCACACCTACACACCAGACATGTATACATATCCATGGTTAATGAATGAGTTCCTACTAACAATGTGTAAACTGAGCATGATTTGCTCATATAGCAGGTATGTATTGTAGCTACTTATGATTGCGATGCCAGGTATTTAAAAGGTATTTCCTTAAAATATGATATCGTAGGAGTGGTCTTTACATAGGATGGAAATGATTTTCCACAAAGTTGCCCCGGAGAATGCTAAACTGGTTTTAAATAAGTCAATTCTTGTTTTGGGTACGACGTACATGCTTTTTGTGTCCCCATAGCGGGACTGAGACCGGACTAGCAGCTGGGTTAAGTATTCGGAAGTTCTGTTATTTCGAATCTTGAACATGAGAACACCTTTGTTATAAACAAACTGATTCTTAAGAGAAAGAAGTCCCGCTTTGTGCATCTTATCATCAGTTGTCAGAGAAGGTTTGGGTAAAATTAACTTTGCTGCTCGTCTATGTAAAGAGTTTTAGTCTTTTTAAATGTACATCGCTGCAACCGTCCCACACAGTAGACTGAAGCATAATTAATGTGGGACTGGATATGCGCATAATAAAATAAATTTCTGCTTTCAAAATCGGTGAAGTGTTTCAGCTTGGATAGCATGAAAATGTTCCTTGAGACAGTTTTACACACTTTATCTGTGTGTGCTTGCCACTTGAGCTGATCATCTATGATAATCCCTAGCAGGTGGTGTTCCGAGACTTGTTCTATTGCATTACTTCGAGCGACAGCTCACGAGAAAGGGGGGCTGGTGCTTTTGTCGTGTCGCAATTACCATGGACTTAGTTTAGCAAGATCGATAATCATAGAGTTATATTCACACCATGCAGTCACCTCATTAAGGCTTTGCTGTAGGTTTGGTTTTTTTTGTTTTTTTTTGTTTTTTTTTTTTTAAATCACATTAAGGTTTTTATTTGCCGTGTGAGTTGAAGTATCGTCGGCAAACAAGTCACACTGGACAGATTCGGATGTCAGATGAAGAGGTAGATCGTTGGGTAGATATATAAGAAAAATAGTAGAGGCCCTAAGACCGAACCTTGGGGCACTCTAAGCTTTACCTTTATCAGTTCCTAGTGTGATCCATTTACTACTACTTGTTGCCTTCTTCCCTTATGGTATGAACTAAAAAGGAAACTGCTGAGTCATTTTTCAAGTAGTGTCTATGCTTTTAAATGAGAGTGCAGTGTCGTGGTTAGCAAGGTCAAACACCTTCTTAAAATCGAGATTTATAACACTCGTCAACTGAGAATTGTTTATGTTAGACAACCACTTATCTGCAAGTCTGGAAAGTGCCGTATGGCAGGAATATTTCGGACGAAATCAAACTGAATGGGATAAAGCATGTTACGTGTTTCCGAATACTGAGATAGATTTTTGTGTACATGTCGTTCCAGGGGTTCGCTTAGCACGGACAGTAACGAAATCGGTCTGTAATTATCCCTGTCCTTGGATTGTGCTAGCGGAATACCTTTTGCAGTTTTAAACTGTGTGGGAAATACACAATAATGGAGACACAGGTTGTAGATGTATGTAAGTGATTCAACAATGTAAGGTAAAGATAGTTTCAAACCTTTAGGATTTATATCATCAGGGCTTGATAATTTCTTGTTCCCTAGACTACTTATATATTTGCCTACTTCAAGTACTGCAAGTGGAGGAATGTTAAAAGGAGCCACGCCGGCAGTTCTCTCATTGCAGAAGTCAACTAAAAAATCGGAGCACATGTCGCTTACTTTGTTATGTGTTTTGGATATCCCATCAGCTACGAATAAGAAGTGATTATTAAACATGTCAGCGGATAGATCACTTGGAATAACTGAGGCCACTTTTTTTCCCTCCTGATAGATAGCCTAAATTTGATGTTTGTAAATCGCGGCTGACAGAACACCTCCTACAAACCCTATCATTGCATTAACCCCTTCACTGGCGAGAAAAATCAAGAACGATCCCACTGCAAGAGCCATAGATCCTCGTGAGCCCCCGCAGTTGCTTACACCACTTTGTATCCATGTTCTTTGGTGTTGAAGTGACAAAAACCGCTGCCGACAGCCAACAGGTCAAAGACTGACTGACGCACTGGGCAGGACTTTGTGATTGTGATTCAATGAAATGGGCACTCATGCAAACATCACCAGATAGAGTGGACCCCGCTGTGTACACACTGCCCGTGCATGTCTGTGTACAAGCTGTCAGTTTGACGGACAGCCGGCGTCCGGTGATGGTGTGCATGTCCAGACAACAGTTACGTCACGTGCTTGTAGAGAAATAATTAACTCTATAATTATATTTGTTTGTGAGTCAAAATCCAAACCCATACCCATTTATGAACGGGGATGGGCAGTGGAGGGCAGGGTGTCGATCATGATGATGTAGACTGTCGTGAGCGTTCTGTCACATTTTTTTAGCCCAAGTGTCTGGAAATCGCTGCCAATCGATCTGCGAAATCTGCCCACACTGTCCTAATTCAAAATTCACGTGAAGACTTTTTTTCGGGCTCGCCTTTAGCGCGTACCACATCGTTTTTTCCCAGCAAACTCGTATCTGACTTTTTCAGATTCTAGACAGGGAAGAGGATGTAAGGTGTTGGGAAGGGATGGGGTGGTTTAACTCATTCAGCTCGACGGCTGTATTTCCCAAATTTTGGTGCATAGTCATTATATGACTCCTCCAAATTTTGGAGGAGTCATATAATCACTATGCACCAGTTGCAGGAGATGGATCGACCATGATAATTCAAGGGCAGTGCCAGATTAGGCTCCAAGCTAATCTTGCACTACCCTTGAATTATCATGGTCGACCAATCTCCTGCTGTAGTGCGTCAGGGCTGAATGGGTTAAAGTAGTGTATGATTGTGCGTGTGTCTGAGAAACTCAAAAAGAGTGTGCTCTTGTGCATTTTGCATGCGCAGTGATTTCAGTGTTTTTCTGGAGAACAGCGATTTATAAACGCTATTATTATTATTATTATTATTATTATTATTATTATTATCATTATTATTATTATTATTATTATTATTATTATTATCATCATCATTATTATCATCATTATTATGTATATTGTTGGTTGGCTCTATTTTCATCTCTCGCTTTTCCGCGGAGTTTTCGGGCTTTCAATTTACGGCCATATTAACCCCTACCCAGCCACAGGTCCCCAGACTGTGTGTCAAAAATCTTTGTCAGTTTAACGCCGGAGAACCCCATCCGTCCAAGAATATGGACACAAGGTAGGGTCCGCGAGAGACATATATCAGCACCAGCCCCTGCAACTGAGCTCGTTGTGTTCCGGCAGTGAAAGAGTTAACCCTTTAACTGCCGGAGCAAGGCGAGCGTTAACCAGCTACAAGAGACATAAATCCTCATGAGCCGCCGCAGTCGCGGCGGGGGCGCATGAGGATTTATGTCTCTTGTTGGTCCTGTGTTCTTTATGCCTATTTCTGGTCCCATTTAGTTTGTGGGGTTTTTTTGTTTTTTTTTACGCGCATATCGTTCAGTGTGCAGCGGTTTCTGACGCGAAATCCGTGATCACTGGCAGCGAAGGGGTTTAGTCATTCGCGGCCAGCCGCACCCACATTTGCAGATTTATGCCGCGTATCTGGTGGGGCACGTCTCGAATGAGTTAACCCATTCAGCCCTGACGCACTACAGCAGGAGATGGGTCAACCATGATGATTCAAGGGTAGTGCCAGATTAGCTTGGCGCCTGTCGGCGCCAAGCTAATCTGGCACTGCCCTTGAATTATCATGGTCGATCCACCGCCTGCAACAGGTGCATAGTCGTTAGATGACAAACCAAAATTTGGGAAATACGTGCGTCGGGCTGAATAAGTTCAAGGAAAGTTCTAACTATTAGATATGGAAACGCACGAGTAGACTATAAGAAAGTCATTGCCGCAGGCGTTTCATGAAAAGGAAAGTAAGAGGAATGGTTGAACACCCTTTTAGTACAGAAAAATGAAACTTAACACAACGTTTCGGATCGGAGATCCTTTCTCGGGAAGGATCTAAGATCCGAAACGTTGTGTTTTCATTTTTCCTGTACGAAACGGGGTTTCAACCAATCTTCTGAAGTGTAAAGCAAATCAGCAGTTGGTAAGATTACGGGCATAAGTCAGTTGTCTATTAAGAACATTCTGCTTGACAACCTTTCGTCTGCTGCAACTAACATGCTTCTTGATGATGTTTGTACCGGAACTGGAAATCAGCATGTCTAATTACCGCGATATCGTATCAGGATTATTTCAGACAATACATGCGGACGCCTATTTGCATACCAAATTTGTGCGTGCCAGAACTGAAGCCCAACCGCCTTCCATTTCTAAATACGAGCACAGTCTATCTGGAGGATGCGCAGACCCTCAACAGCTTCTGCCAAATGCGGAGGCACGTGAAGATCTATGAATCTTATTGGCAAAATTTATATCTGTATTCTTTCATACAATGTTGCAAAGGGGCGTGAAGTGCACGATGATGCATGTTTGTTTTAAACCGACTGTCCACATAATGCTAGTGTGAGAAGATACAGATGGGAAAGAGTGCGTGCAGTGGCTGTTATGCTCACAGAACACTTAATTCAGATTCCTGTAGGATGTTATACCGCACACATACACACACATGATGCTAGTCTTAGAAGATACAGGTCTGTATGAGTGTGTGCAAGTCTCTTACGCTTACAGAACACTTACTGTAGGGTGTTATACCACACACA
The DNA here is from genome assembly GCA_036245525.1 of Semisulcospira habei. Classification (NCBI taxonomy): domain Eukaryota; kingdom Metazoa; phylum Mollusca; class Gastropoda; family Semisulcospiridae; genus Semisulcospira; species Semisulcospira habei. Next base: position 139,408,268 of record BTPG01000004.1, on the reverse strand, counting down.
CACACACACACACACACACACACACACACACACACACACACACACACACACACACACACACACACCATCACACACACACCAGTGCGCAAAGGTCACCAAGCCTACGTCGACCGCCGAATGGACGTCGGCTTGATGGCCATTTGCTCTTTGGGACACACACACACACACACACACACACACACACACACACACACACACACACACACACACACACACACACACACACACACACACACACACACACATGGTGATGCCGTTGTTTGGTTTCATTCAGCAGTATTCGCTATTTATATACATGTATTTCTTGCAGAAACGACTAAGCATGACTAAGAGCACAAGCCTTCAATTGGATCCAACACAAGCACATCCGTGTTTGTAAACCATGTTCCCCAACGGCTGATGTGGTTCTTTGGCCATGACCTTGACAAAACATTTTGCGTGAAAGGACTTTAAACATTCAGCCCTACTCAGTCTCGAAATTCACAAATTTGTGAGTTGTCCTGTAAAGACTACATCGCACTTCAGGAGACAAATCGACCATGATAGTTCAAGGGTGGTGCCAAGATAGCTTGGCGCCTAGTGGCGCCAAGCTATCTTGACACCACCCTTGAACTATCCTGGTCGATCGACATTTTGTTGAATAATGATTTAAGTGTGTCCGGGCTGAGTGGGTTGACGGGTTGTGTTCAGTGCTCGTCAGCAAGACGTTTCAACACTCGCTGTGCTGATAATTTCGTATCCCATGGAGACCCCTCGCCACAATGTCCTCGCTTCCACAAAGACATTGACCTTTATTTTCACCTTGACCTATTTACTGCTTCTGCCTGGCGTGCAGCACGTGCGTGCCTTGTCTGCATGGGAAGTGCGCGAGCAATTCATTATGACCTCCAACATGACTTCAGATCAGAAGTTTCGGGCAAGGTGTGTGTGTGTGTGTGTGTGTGTGTGTGTGTGTGTGTGTGTGTGTGTGTGTGTGTGTGTATGTGTGTGTGTGTGTTGTTGTTGTTCTTGTTGTTGTTTTTGTTGTTGTTGTTGTTGTTGATTTTTGTGATCTTGGAAATGGATACGGAAATGTATACTACGTACCATTCCAAACATCTTGGCCCTGTGATGCTGTTTGTGCGCGCTGACACAGAAACAAGACAGACACTCTTCTCTCAGAAGTTTCCTCGGTGTAATTGTGGGCCGTAACTTTATTGTTTTGATGGATGGACGGATGGTGGGTACGGGTGGATGCATGGATGGATGTTTGAATGGATGGACGTTTGGATAGATGGATGAATGCATGCATGCATGCACGCACGGATGCATGGACGCACAGATGATACAATTGCCTTTGGATGACAGGACACTGCTGAACCACCGCCGGTTCTGCCGGACTTCGCGCCTGTGTCTGACCGGGGTGGCGCCGGACCACTGTGAATACTGCTCGCCCTGTCAGTGTGACGACCTGTGTCTCCACTACGGCGACTGCTGTCCGGACCTGCTCTTCAAGCACCAGGAGCAGGTACCCGAGGAGCAAACGGTCCTCAAGCCGACGATTAATTTGCGGCCGACGTCGGCTCCAGGGATTTTTTTTTTTTTTCCTTACTGGTTCCCCTTCGATCCCTACCACGGGACGCATAATATATATCTGAAATCTTGTGTTCGTTCAGCGACCGAAAGCCACAACCGTCCGAGGAACATGGCTACAAATTGGTCCCAGCAAGAGACATAGATCCTCATGAGCCTCCGCGACTGCCGGGTCTTGAGGTTCTATGTCTCTTGCAGATGGGTAATTTTTTCTTGTTCTTTTTTTTCTTCTTTTTTTTTTTTTTTTTTTTTTGGGGGGGGGGGGGGGGGTAGTGAAGGGGTAGAGGCTACGTCTGTATCTTATCACTAGTACAGACCCAACCCTCGACTGCTTTTCCTTCTTGATCCGCTGAGATGTACAAGGACACAGAGTCCCGATATTTATCAGCAGGACACGTAGATTCTCACGGGCCTCTGCGGCTGCAGCAGCTCGTGACGATCTGCATGCGTCTAGCAGATGGAAGACTCGTGTGAGGAATATATGCACCTGTACCCGCCCAGCATTTGTAGGAGTACTCACCAGATAGACCCACTCGGGGAGTGCGTCACAATGAGTATACTTCTATTCAAATGAGATGTTTAGCATCGTGTTTAACGCGTATTAATTTTGTGGTGTACTCCCCGAATGAGTCAGCCTGTTTGGGGAGTACTCTCGCTCACGGTACGGGCAGAGACGGTGAAAATCCGCTGAATTAACCCATTTCACTGCCGAGAAACACCGCCCATCTGCAAGAGGTATAGATCCTTATGAGCCCCCCGCAGGTGCGGGGGGCTCATGAGGATCTATGCCTCTTGCTGACACGCCACTTTCTTTCCATGTTCCTCAGACGGCTGTGGCTCTTTGGTGTGGGGCTCATGAGGATCTATACCTCTTGCAGTTTTAACAAAAATGTCAAAAACAAAATCTGCGTCCACTGCCAGTGAAGGGGTTAAGAGGAAATGTTGACGATCCGTTTCTGGCACCACCGATGAAATATCACAGTCGACCCATGAAATATCACAGTCGACCCATGAAATATCACAGTCGACCCATGAAATATCACGGCCGACCCATGAAATATCACAGTCGACCCATGAAAAATCACAGTCGACCCATGAAATATCACAGTCGACCCATGAAATATCACAGTCGACCCATGAAATATCACGGCCGACCCATGAAATATCACAGTCGACCCATGAAAAATCACAGTCGACCCATGAAATATCACAGTCGACCCATGAAATATCACAGTCGACCCATGAAATATCACAGTCGACCCATGAAATATCACAGTCGACCCATGAAATATCACAGTCGACCCATGACCTGCTTAACCCATTCAGCCCTGACGCACTACAGCAGGAGATGGGTCGACCATGATAATTCAAGGGTAGTGCCAGATTAGCTTGGCGCCTGTCGGCGCCAAGCTAATCTGGCACTGCCCTTGAATTAACATGGTCGATCCATCTCCTGTGCAACTGATGCATAGTCGTTAGATGACGCCTCCAAAATTTGGGAAATAAGGCCGTCGGGCTGAATGAGTTAATGTTGTGTGTCCCGGCCTTTCCGGCTTCTACCAGGCAGACTTCCGTTTCAGGATGTGGCGCCTCTGGAGTTGAAACAGTCGTGCCACGACAACCTCTACAGAGGCTACAACGCTTCCCAACGTCAGGCGCGCCTGCCCAACGCTACTAGCTACTTCATGACCGACACATGTCCGCCCGCCACAAAGCAAAGTCTGCAGCAGGTATGTGTCAGAGGAAAGGAGGGGGGGGGGGGGAGGGTTCTGCGGTCAGTGTGTCTGTGAGTGCGTATTTTTCCTATTTCATGTATGGTTTAACTCATTCGAGACGTGCCGCCTCCGGATACGCGGCTTAGCTGCGTATCCGGAGGCATCACGTCTCGAATGAGTTAAATGGTTTATTACATCGCAAAACATTACAGAATGGATAATTTTCTCCAGTCAAAACCAGCATATAGGATGAACTGGACATTGCGTTTTTCCTGTATCAGTGCGTTATGTAGTTAGCGGTTTAGAGAGTTTGAGGATGTGTGGTCGGTATAACTGCAGGTCAGGGGGTTCTCTCTCTGGGTACTCCGGCTCTTCTTCCCCCCTCGGTTTTGGTACCGGTTTCCACGTCCCTTTATCATGTCATGACAAGCGATCCAAATTTCCGAAACTTCAGTAGCTGAGCTGACCCTTCGCACCACGTGAATGTCCTGTGTTTGTTTTGTACTGTGTTTAGACCCCGCCACACGAGCCGGTTGTGCCCCGATTTTGAAGCCGATTCCAATCCGATTGCGATCGGATGACGTCAATTATCCGATCCGGTCCCAATCGGCTGGGAATCGGGTGTCTAGAACCTTCTCTATTGTTCCGACCCGAATCGGTCCCGATCGTAAGCTTCAACCAATCAGAGCGCGTCTCGCAAAGCATGTCGTGTTTGCAAATGGCGGAACACGCCTGTTGTGATCAGTACCACCGCCGTTGCCGCTGATGTTTCGCACGCCTCTTCTCGAATCGTATGATGCAAAACTGCTGATAATGCAAGCACATCATCATCACTGTCAAAACTAGCAGTCATTTTGCAGAACAGGTACGACTTTGATCTTCGGTTCAAAACGGTCGGCTAAACAAGTCGGGAAATGTGTGGCAGTGCACACGTTTTTTAGTCCGGCCAGATCACCTACCGATTCGTAAACTGATCGGGAATCGGCCTCAAAACCGGGCTCGTGTAGCGGGGCCTTTTGTCTTCAGAGTGAATGCGTGTGTGTCACGTGAGCGTGCGTGTGGGGTTCAGCTCGCGGCGCTTTGACACGCAGAATTCTGCGAATCAAAACATCGCGAACCGAACCCAACACACACCCAATACTGGTCATTATATAGGCGCCTGTTTAATATCAGTATTATTATGACACGTTGCACTGGATGTTGACACTAGATCCCAATGCGGAATATGTTGTCCATGAAATGCCTCGTACAGGCGTGTACCAGCTCCTCTCTGTACCTGCCGGTGTCGGTGCTGGTGACGTCAGACGAGGAAGGAGAGGCGGCCGAGGTGATTGTCTTTGCCAACAAGTTCTGTGCCCAGTGTCACGGGTTCAACGCCAGTGATTTCACGGCTTGGAAAGTAAGAGTGTTTTTCTTGTTGTTGTTGTTGTCGACGTTGTTATTGTCGCGTTTCCTCCATTGCAATGATAATAATGCAATCTTTGCCACAGTTAAATATAAACAGGTTTATTGCTTGCGTGCTTGTTACCAGACCTTTCATGCCACTTTGGCAGTACAGTACAATCCAGACACTCAGATAACGCATCGGTCGTTGCACATAATTATCCAAGACAAGAGTTGTACCACAAAAAAGTCGCAAACAAAACAGGTGCAAATTCTTTTCTTTTCTTTTTTTAATGTAAAAAAAAAATCCAACTTAACAATAAAGACGCGTAGATAGAACAGTTACAACACAATTTATTTATATTTTCAAAATGAACTTACAGACCCCAGTGGTCAAAAGCCATCGGGCCGAATTCGGCCTGATAGCCTTTTGCGTACTGGGACAAGAATACAATGCACTACTTATCTTTCTTTTACAAAGTGACGTAATCAAAGACCAGCACACACATATGCGCGGCATACGGTCACATCGCCAGTGATGACTAAATTTTCTTACACCCCTCCTTTGTTGCCTTTGAGCGGTAAAGCTGTATCACAGCCCTGGTGCGTGAACGGACACGTGTGCACAATATTGTTTTGTAAAAATTCTGGTCAACAACAAGGTACGGGCACACCCGATATTGAAACTTGACCTACTTTCAGCTCACGTGCAATGACGCCATTTCATAACGACGACTGGCACTCTGGCGTCATATAATGCGCTATTACGTCATCATGTAGGAACATTTGTCTGAAATCCAAAATGTTCACGTCACATTTAAAAGTAAATGACGTCATGTTCTTTGCAAAGACACTATGGCGACTGTGTTGTGGTTAGGCGTGTGCCCAAAACGAAATCACATCTGATTTATGCCAAGAAAAAGGTGAGTAAGAAATAGATACTTACATCGGTGTTTAGGTGATAATGAGAATTTCACTTGAGTGATCACTTTCGCTCGTAGGATAAGGTTTTAAGACCACGAGAGTGTGATTCTCAGTATCACTAAACACCGACGTAAGACTCTATATGTAGTGTATGACAAATAAACATAGTGTTTGTGATGTGTTTAGCTCATGGTTCAGTGCCCATCCGTCAAGCCCAGTTCCCTGGACGCCGGCGTGGTGGACCTTATCCTGAAGACGGCTGGTGACGACTCCTGCTATGTCCTCTACCACCCTCCCGCGTCTCTTCCGCCCCGCCAGTGCTTCTTCGACGATCAACTCATCAGCACGTGCAACGTGACAGGCGCGTGGCCCGCACGCGACGAGTTTTATCAGCGCGCGTGCGATTCCTACCTGGACCCAATGAAAGCCGACGGGCGGCAGTACAGAAACGCTTTCTGCTACCTGTGCAACACGGATCCCAGCGACCAGACGGTGTATGATCAACATCTTTTTGGTGCGTACGATTTTAATTCTAATTCAATTGTTTTGGCCCTGGGACGGCTGCCTCCCCCGGGAAAGACGCGTCGCCAACAGTGCAGTGCCGCACGACCAACCTTTTTTCACTTAAGAAAAAAAAAGTTGTGTCTACTCGAAAACTCATGCTTCGATTCATGGAAAATGGCCACTGCTAGAGGCAAAGAACCTCATGAACCCCCCATTATCGTCCGTGCCATCTTTACAATCAGCTCGGTCTGCAAGACGCAGCCTAGACAAAACCGTTCGCCTCCTGCCATGGCAGGGTGAATGGGGTGGAGAGATGGCGGGTCCTCTACACGTCACAGTTTCATTTCAGTTTTGTTGATTTGTCTTGATGCAGGTACGTGCTGGAACTTCGTGGGTGTGGCTCCCATGCCGTTTTCGGCTCTAGTGGACTTTTCTGAGGCTGTGTACGGCATAGAGGACCAAGCGGCCGACAAACAGTGTCTCAGCAGTCAGATCTATGATGACAAAACGGTAAAACCTACTCATCCCTGGCGCTGTCTTAAGAACAGGATATGAATCAACCTTGATAGTTCAAGGGTGGTGCCAGAATAGCTTGGCGCCTACGGACGCCAAGCTATTCTGGCACTACCCTTGAACTATCACGGTCGATCTGTCTCCCGAACTGTACTATGGCCATCGGAAGACAAGTTTGAGAATTTCGAGTCATGAGCTCAATGGTGATACTGTTCAGCATTTTGGTCATCTAAAATAAATATGACAACAGTTCGAATGACAACTGTATAATTACGAGTCACGTCGACGACGATGACCATAATGATGACAACTAAATTTGACCCCTTTACCCCGCCATGCAGCGTCTGGTATTGATGTCTCTGGCTTCAGTGCAGACTGTTTGCTTTTGGTGATCATCAGGCCTTGCTGTATGTGTTTTGACCCGCTTGTACGAGTATGCATTGGAAATGGAAAATAAAGTGGGAAAAAAATACCAAGAAAAGGAAGCAGATGATGCAGAAAGTAAACAACTTTTTAAAAATTCTTCTTAAAAAAAAACGGAAAGAAAGAAAGAAAGAAACAGAGTATACTTTCCATCCCGGCAAATGTCGCGAAATAATTTTTAATTTCTAAAAAATTAATAATAATATATATTTTTTTAATTATAAAAGAAAAAAACAGATTCATCTTTGGAACACATATATCAGTGCGGCCAGCAAGAGGCACAGATCCTCATGCGCCCCCACGTATGCGGGGGTGCATCAGAATCTGTGTCTCTTGCAATTGTTTGGCGAATTGGGTGGAGAGGTATTTGCTACGTCCCGCCGACGAAAGGGGTGAAGTCGACCGCTTTTAAGTCCCTTCCATTCATAGAAGGGACTTTTTAGGTTGGGTCGTGGTGGGGCGAATTTAACAGCATGTCCATGATGTCAAAGGCGGGCAGACCTAAACGTCTGACAACTCAAGTAACAAGATAAAAATTACGTCGTGTCTAGTTACGCTAACCTCACTGCTGAGGGTACATTTGGCGCGAAGCGCTGTATGTGTGTGTGTGTGTGTGTGTGTGTGTGTGTGTGTGTGTGTGTGTGTGTGTGTGTGAGAGAGAGAGAGAGAGAGAGAGAGAGAGAGAGAGAGAGAGAGAGAATTACGTCATATTTAGAGTATTGCGTCAATGTCTGCTTGATGACGGAATTGCTTTTTTTACGTCACCGCCACTGTCTGACTTTCTCTACATGTCAAGGTTTTTTACTGGTTTATTTTTTTCCGAAAAGAGTTAATTAATTTTTACACACACACGCACACACACACACACACACACACACACACACACACACACACACACACACACACACACACACACACACACACACATGTGCGCATCTCCAAGAGGCATAGATCCGCATGTACCCGGATGGTGCATGAGGATCTATGCTTCTCGGAGATATTTGGAGCGCACGCACGCGCACACACACATCGGCGCGCTTTCAGAAGAGCATGCAGGTGTACTTATTATATCATGTAGCTAGGTAAAGTCAACCTGATTTCAACAGAAATTACTACAAGACTAAAATTGTACCGTGAAATTCTAGTTTGTCACCATTTTCTCAGGTTTTGAAGCGAAAGTGAAACTCATATCACGTTAAATATAAAATTATAACAACAAAAAATACGTCATGACAAATGACGTTTGACAAACCAATGACGCGTATGCACTGCTCCCCTTTTAGAATTCACTGTGGCGCATTTGCAGATCTGCGAGGCTTTTTCAAAAGGAGATATTTCAACATCAGAATCAGGTCAAAGACTAAAGGTAGAGATCCTTGACAGCGAGGACAGCTCTCATATAGAAGGGACTTTGTGGGTTATGGTTCATCCCATCTTGTCATGTCTTGACGTTGTCCGCCACAGAATGAGTGCCGAGAAGTGCTGTGTTCACGGGGTCGCCAGTACACCGGCGGTAACTGCTCTGTTGTGCTGGGCAGCGCCCTTGGCCTTTCGTATAGCCTGTTCTTCGGCATGACCTCTGACACCGACCTTGACCTTCAGGGCCCGTATGATATCCTGAGCTATCTGCCGGAGCTGCTGGAAAAGAGGCTCCTGGAAATGATGGACTTTACAATTCGATGGATGGTGAGTTTAAAGTTGTCATGCCTATGTCGAATGCTGTATATGTACGACCGTCACAGTTCCCTGGTGATCCGGGCTTACTGTTCTTTATTATCCCTTTATTATTCATGATGGCGAAAGACTGTAACCCCTTCCCTGCAAACGAACTTACATTCTGTTTCTGAAATCTGTGTTCACTGAGCGACCAAAAGCCACAACTGTCCAAGGAGCATGGAAACAGAAGTGGTCTCATCAAGAGGCATAGATCCTCATGAGCCCCCACAGTCGCGGGGTCTCATGAGGATCTATACCTCTTGCAGTTCGAATCGCGTTCGCTTTTTCAAGGCAGTAAAGGGGTTAAGACCTAAAACCTGGAACGTTTTAACCCTTTCACCGCTAGTGGACGCAGAATGATGTCTTTGAAAGCAGCAAAAGTGAGCACAGAATAATCCCATCAATAATAATATAATAATAATAATATATGATGATGATGATGATGATGATGATGATGATGATGATAATAATAAATCACTCTTATCATGTGCAGTATCCCTTACACAAAGGCTCAATGCGCGACACTGGGGGAAAAAAACAACACATACAATACACACAAAGATAAAAAAAAAAAAAAGAAAGAAACCTTACATACATGCGCTGACGTTCCAAACCCTGATATATAAAACACTACCACACATACGCACTGCAACACGCATACCAATCCAAAGAACACGGATATAGCCTATATAATATATGGATAGGGTAGGCAAGAGGCTAAGAACCTCATGAAACCCCGCGGATGCGGGGGCTCATGAGGTCCTTCGCCTCTTGCAGTTGGGTGGCGCATTTTCCCGGCAGTGACGGGGTTAAGGAGCCTTCCTTTTTGTCCAGGACTTTACTGTGACGTTTGCCACAAGCACAGACAGCGAGCGTTGCTCCAAAGTGAGCGGTTCCCTCTCCTTGGTCTCCACGCTGTTGGTCAGCGAGCCGGTGGATCAGGACCTCCTGGAGCACAAGCTCCTCTCTCTCCGCAACACCACCTTCTTCTTCAATGAGTCTCGGGCGAGCGAGTCGCTACTGCTGATGACTCTCAGCTCCTACGCGGACGCTAGCGCGTGGCTGATCCCTCACAAGCCAGGGAAGAAGAGTTCGGGTGGAACGTGTAAAATTAGCATCTCACTATCTCAGGTCAGTCAGGTGGTCAGTCAGTCAGTCATCCAACCAACCAGCCAAGCAAGCAGGCAAGCAGTCAGTCAGTCAATCAACCAGTTAATCAATCAAGCAAGCAAGCAGGCAGGCAGGCAATCAATCAGTCAAGCAATCAGTCATGCAATCAATCAGTCAGTACGTCCATCAGTACTTGCGCCCGTCCGTCCATCCATCCATCCAGCCAGCCAGCCACCATTCCCCACCCACCCACCCAATCCACCCATCCATCCGTCAATTAATTGATCATTCTTTTTTCTTTTCTCTTTTTAGTGGTGAGCGGTGGAGAGTGGTCGGGGTGTGGGCGGGGTCTCAGCAGATCGACGTAATATTATCCGAAACGTAATAGGATTGAACTATGTTGTACTCCGTGTATCTAATAAGTCATTTTCGTCTCAAAAACTGACAACTGATGTTTGTGTTGCTGTAGTGGGGATGGTGGGTAACAAATGTACATGCATGATCGCTGTCATATTTTATTTTTGTGGGAATGGTAAAAGATAGCAAATGATTTTGTGTTGAAATTCCTCAGGACACCGAAACCGGGGGCAATACCCTGGTGTATACACACGTGGATGACCTGCTCCTGATGCCCCAGGTGGCGCTGCAACAAGGGGAGTTTGACGTCATCTGGACCACACATGGACTGAGAGTCCCTTGGCTGGATGATGATATCCCAATGGAAAGGTCCTGGACATAAGTGTCTAACACATCAGGATGCTTCCTTTGCAACGAACGACTACTTGCCACGAACGAGAGCGAAATCACAGCGGATAATCTGCTTCTACTATCAATACAGACAGCACTCCAAACTTCTCCAAGAGGCATCATGACCCCGCCGGGCTCATGAGGACCTATGCCTCTTGGAGATGTTTGGAGTGTTGTCTATGCTTATGGTCTAACCAGTTATGCCCCGTGATTTCGCTCTCGTTCGTTCTAGGTAGTCGTTTGTTGCACTAATGAACCTTGAAGTACGACAAGATGTGGGTCAAGCATGATAGTTCAACGGTGGTTGCCGGAATAGGTTCGTGTCTCTAGGAGCCACACTATTCCGGCACCACCCTTGAACTGAAAGTCCTCAGGATCTCTTTACTGGTAAAGCTTACGCATCATCTATTCGAAGAACTTCAGCTGAGCTGCAACATATACATACTTTCACATTCGCTCAAACTTGCTCATCCACACATTTGCGCACATATATGAAATAAAACTCATCCGAGACTGATGGCATCACACGTTCCTTAATTTGGAGAGAAAATGAAACCTTAAAACTTCAGCAGTCTGCATGGTCTAAGGATTCGTGCTATTTTCAACTGCACTTAGGGAGAGATTGATGAGAGATACATGTCTGGTGTTAAATTTTACAAGAGATCCAAAGTTTCTTATATAACAGATATGTTAATTTTGCTTTCATGTGCTGTTGGTGATTTTCGTCGACACAGGTACAACATGGATGATGACGGATCTGTCCGAATCCTTCTGGAAGATTTTCTGCCGAGGCTTACAGCATATAGGTAGGTGATGCAGCCTTCTAGCACAATCGTTATAAATCGGAACAACATTTTATCCCTTTGGGTGTCGGCAGCGGTTTTAGTCGCGATGATTCCTGCAGGGTTAAGACTAAAGACCAACGATATTATTTTACCAAACTTCGCACGCAGATTATCAAACTCTAACGATATAAGTATCTCAGGCTCTGGTTGTAAATGAGGCGACTGCAAGTGTTCATGAGAATATACGCCTCTCGCAGATGGAGCGGGCTGGATGAAATCCACGGAGTGTTTGAAGCCCTTGCAATGTTTGACCTACTTCTGATATAAGAAAAAGTTTTATTTCTAAAGTAGAAGATCTCTATCTGTCTCACCGCAGCAAAGGGTCACGCCCCATGGACGAGGTGGAAGTTACGCTGTCCGTGGTGTGCACGTCGCTGTCGCTGGCCGGGCTGGCTCTGACGTTCGTCACCTACGCAGCCTTCAGACCGCTGAGGACAGCGCCCGGCTTGAACAACATGAACCTCTGTGTGGCGCTCTTCGTAGCGCAGCTTATCTACCTTGTGGGCTCCGGCAGGACGGAGGTATTCGTATAGACAGACAGCCGATAGAATGATTGAAACCATGTTACTCGATTTACTGATTTAGCCCCTATGCACTACTACAGGATATGGATCGACCATGATAATTCAAGGGTAGTGCCAGATTAGCTTGGCGCCTTCATGCGCTAAGCTAATCTGGCACTACCTTTGAATTAAAATTGAATTATCATGGTCGATACCCCCCCCCCCCCCACACACACACACACACACACACACACCACCCACCCACCCCTGTTTGGTTTTTCGTCCACTGGAACGTAAGGTTTTGGCGTCGGGAGACCTTTTATGTCAGGTTGAATGTCCCAAACAAAACGTTGGAAACAACCCCCCCCCCCCCCCGCTCGCCCCCCCCCCGCCCCTCCCCTCCCCCCCGCCCCTCCCCTCCTCCCCCCTCACCACCACCACCACCACCAATCCCTTCTGGAGGTAACTGATCCGCCTCCCGCTCCAGAACAGTATGATCTGTTGTTATTGCGTTCTGTTGGTCAGCTTCCCGGCGCGTGTAAAGCCCTGGGAATCCTGATTCACTACAGCTGGCTCGCCTCATTCGCCGCGATGTCTGTCTGCTCTTTCCACATGTGGCGGGTCTTCACCTCCATGACGGTCAGTCGTCTGTAATAATACGGCAATCATCATCATCATCATCATCATCGTTACCATTATTATTATTATTATTATTATTATTATTGTTTTTATTAACCCAATAACCGCCCGGTGCGAGGTCAACGCTACACAGCTGCAAAAGGCATATAGTCCTACAAGAGACATAAATCCTCATGAGCCCCCGCGAATGCGGGGGCTCATGAGGATTTATGTCTCTTGTTATTTCTATATTCTTTCTGTCTATTATTGTCCCATATTACATCCGTGTCAAGTTCTTAGCGCGCGAATTTCAATCTGTGTGCAGTCGCTTTAGACGCAAAAAAAAAAAAATTCATTGGCAACGAAGGAGTTATCATTATTATTATTATTATTATTATTATTATTATTATTATTATTATTATTATTATTATTACTATTATTATTATTATTACATGTCAGCCGCTGTCTTTACACATGATTTCAAGCGGACAGGTCACTGGACACCCGGTTATAAACTGAAAGCTCATCGGGCTGGCTTCAGCTGGCCAGATTACCTTTTGCTTCTCTAAATTTTTTTTTTCTGATATTTTATTTGAGTACCACATTAACGCGACCGCGCGAATTGCGGCCTGACTTTTTACTGAGTCTGATTTGTAATGTTATGTTGTGTAGACATGTTAAGGCCAAGCCCTGACATGCGCCTGCTTGTCTCGGGCACTGCACGCTCACATAACAACCTGTCCTAACCACAGCAATTTTCACGAATCACTAACCAGAACCTTATTAAATCCGCGAATGAAATTCTTCCACCCACAAGAGGCATAGATCCTCATGAGCCCCTGCAATTGCAGGGGCTCACGAGGATCTATGCTTCTTGAAGATGGTCAATAATGTTTTTAAAACACAAAACAAAACAAAAAAACAGATACCGCTGTTAAACCCTTTCACTGCCAGCGGATATAAATTGTGTTTATGAAATTATACTGTAAATTCAGGGGCATTTTTGTAAATACAGGTTGCCCACGATCATCACGATCAAAGCCAGACCAAGAAGCGGTTGCTGCAGTACACGGTGTACATATGGGGCGCCTCCGCTGGTGTCGTCGTCATCACGCTGTTGACTCATCTCATTGTCACGGGCGGTCAGTCCATAGGTAATGATAATAATAATAATAATAATAATAATAATAATAATAATAATAATAATACGGAGTTTTTACATGGCGCCCTATTTAGGTGTGGTTTTGATTTTCTAGCACTCTGGTCAATTTTTATTTTCCTGCTAAATTTGACGAGGGAGACGGAAAGAGATGTGTCCCAAAAAATTAATCTGGTTCGTGGTTGTATTTTCATTTCGTGAAATCGTGATAGAGCCACTATGTCAGTGGTTACTCGTGAGCTGACAGTTAAATGGTCGTGATGAACATCACGAACATTTAACTGTCAGCTCACGAGTAATGTATGTTTTTCGAAACCCAGTTCAAATTTCCGTGATTCGTGATAGGCAGCCCTGCTTGCCCCACCCCACCCCCGGGCGCTACCGCTGACTCGTCATGGTCGATCATTTCCTGTTGAAGCGTGTCAGGACTGAATGATTTAACCCATTTAACCCCAAGGCCGCATTTCTCAAATTGTGGACGTGTCACCTAGCAACTATGTACCATCTGCAGGGGATGGGTTGACCCTGGTAATTCAAGGGTAGTGCCAGATTAGCATGGCACTAGGTCACTAACAATTGCACAGTGCAGATGGTTGACCTGAATTCAAGGGTAGTGCCAGATAGTTGGCACTAGTGTCACTAGTGTCACTTAACATGCACCAGTTGCAGATGGGTGACCATGTAATTCAAGGTAGTGCCAGATTAGCTGGCACTAGTGATCTAACACTATGCCAGTTGCAGATGAGTGCCAGAATTCAGGGTAGTGCAGATAGTTGGCACTAGGTGGCTCCTAACACCTATGCACCAGTTGCATATGGGGTGACCATGATAATTCAAGGGTAGTGCTAGATTAGTTTGGCACTAGGTGTCACCTAACACCTATACACCAGTTGCAGATGGGATGACCATGATAATTCAAGGGTAGTGCCAGATTAGTTTGGCACAAGGTGTCACCTAACACCTATGCACCAGTTGCAGATGGGGTGACCATGATAATTCAAGGGTAGTGTCCGATTCGCTTGGCGCCGTCAGGCGCCAAGCGAATCTGGCATAAATGGTCCAATCGTTCCTCAGGTTACGGCGGCCGCTACTGCTACCTGTCCACCACCTACGGTGTAGCCTTTGCCATGGGAGTCCCGGTGGCGCTGACGGTCCTGGCCAACGCTGTGTTCTTCGGGCTGACCGTGCGCACCATTCGGGCCTCGCCAAAGGTCAGCAAGTCCCGTCAGGACCGGCAGCACGCGTGGGTGTACCTCAAGCTCTCCTCCCTCACCGGCGTGACGTGGACCCTCGCCTTCCTCGTCTTGTTCACCGAGGTGCACTTTTCAGTTGTTTTTTTGTGTGTTTTTTTTTACTTCTTCTTGGTTCCGCTCGAGTCTTCTAGACCCGTTGCGCTAAAGGCCATATGGCCGAAGTCGGCCGCAGCGGGACCGCGCACGACTGGGATTACACTAACACGACTGTGCGTGGGCCCACTGCGGCCGACTTCGGCCCGAGGGCATTTTGCGTGCCGGGAAATCGTAACCTGCTGGAGTATGGGTGTTTTCCTCTTATTAGGCAACTTACTTAGTTCAGGGTTTAACGTCCGCGGCACTAGAGTGAGAATGGACGGCTTAAGCGGGCGGGTTATGCGGGACAGGGACAGCTATTACGGCCTACCTATGGAATAAGACCTGATCACTGATCAGTCCGGCCGCACTGCAACTGTGCCACTTGGATTTGATAACGGACATGCTATCAGGCAACTTAGTTTTACTGTACTTAAACTGAAACGAACCTTCGGATCATTTGAATAAAGCATTCTAGTGAACTAAAACTTTTAATTTTATTAGGCATTCGTTGTTGTTGCTGTTGGTGTAGTTGTTCTTGCTGTTTTTGTTGTGGTGGTTGTCGTTAAAGTGTTACTTTGACAATATCGCTTTTCCCAAAAATTGGTATACTGGCTTTCGTCACATTACGGCAATCTTCTCGTCTGCATGTCAAAGCCCTGTAGTGCACCTTGTTGTTGTTGTTAAAAGTGTTACTTTGAATTTTAAAAAAAAATTAACACACTGGCTTTGTTCACATTAGGGCGGTCTTCTGATCTGCAGGTCAAAGCTCTGGATTACGCCTTGTTGTTGTTGTTATTGTTGTTGTTAACCCTTTTAGTCCCAAGCTCGCATTTCTCAAATTTTGCAGGTGTTGTCTAACGACCATGTACCAGTTGCAGGGGATAGATTGATTAGCTTGGTGCCTTCAGGCGCCAAGCTAATCTGGCTCTACCCTTGAATTTTCATGGTCAGTCCATCTCCTGCTGTAAGGACTCGGGGCTGAATGGGTTAATGATGATGATGATGATGATGATGATGTTAAAGGCCCACTACGGCCGTAACTGTTCAAACATACACTTCTGTAACAGATGGTTACGAAACGCTGCACACAGGTCTAGCTGTGGTTCGTTTAGACACAGGGTAATCTGGTTCAGCACAGGTCGTCTTTTTATCAAGTAATCTGACGGTGACTGCACTCCGTTCTAAAATACAAGGCTTGCAGTACGAGAAGCAGCTAAAAATAGATTGACACATTAATGGCAGGGCAGAACAAATAAGTGGGATTACGCGTGTGCATCTTCTGCGTGTCCCAACTGCTGTTAATGTTCATTAGGTGTGTCGACAAAGCATAATGAACACAAATGGTGCTGAAATGTGTCTTTAAATTTACGCGTAGTGGTACTTTAAAGTGTTACATTGAAAAAGGTGGGCATACTGGCTTCGTTACATCAGGGCGGTCTTTTTGTCTGCAGGTCACAGCCTTGGAGTACGCCTTTACCGTGGTCAATGCGCTCCAGGGCATTTTCATCTGCGTCTCCTTCGTTCTCAACCGCCGCGTGATGACGCTCTACTCGGCCTGCTTTCGGGGGGACAACTCCTCCCTGCTTCCGGCCTCCTCAGGTGGGACCATGCAGTCGTCGGCCGGCTCCAAAAGCACCGAGACCTCGTTTGCGGACGCCACCAGCAAAGGGAAATATTAAACTGTAATCTGGAACTTGTAACAGCCAAACATGTAAATGCAAGGAAATCACCAACAAAGAAAGGAACAGGCTTTGGAAGATTAAGGAAGACCGGACTGATTCACTCATTCGAGACGTGCCGCCTCCGGATACGCGGCTTAAGCCGCGTATCCGGAGGCGACACGTCTCGAATAAATTAAGGACAAAGCAGTGTTTTTTGGCCTAGTTAATTAGAAGTGTGTCTCCCAGAACGTACAGGTTCGATCTACCAGCATGGCGGGGGGAGGGGGGGGGGGGGGGGGGAGGGAGGGCCGGGGAGGGAGGAGGGGGATTGGGGGGAGGGGATTGGGTTAGTTAGCACTAAAATCGTGATTTATTCGATTCTTTGATTCCTGATTGAAATAGTTTTCTCCTCGGGATTTGTGAAAGAAGGGTTCGCGATCCGCGTAAACGTCCTGGTTATTTCGTGAAACATGAAAAATGTGTTGCCATTATTTATTTTCTAGTCAGAAGTCAGAAATCTTCCCCTTCCTCTCCCCCTCCCCCCCCCCCCTCTTAACCCTCCTCCTCTTCCCCCCTCTAACCCCCCCCCCCCCACCTCGTCGTTTTTTTTTTCTTTTCCGGCGAGCAGAAAAATGTTGCGTCTTCATGCACATGAACATCCAGTGAGGTTCAGTATTTGCTGTTTTCCCTCGCCACCCCACCACCCACCGGCGGATCGGAAGGGAGGGTTCCAGGGGTTCCGGACTCACCCCCACCCCCACCCCCACCCCGACCCAAAATTCTTTAAAATGCTATAACAAAGTCCCTTTTTGGGATGTTTGGACCACCCCCACCCCCATCCCCCCCCCCCGCCCCCCCGTTTGATATTTTGGCGAGTTTTCACACACGCACCCGTCCCTCAGGTCCCAAACAAAATGTTGGAACCCCCCCCCCCCCCCCACTCTTCTAGGTAACTGATCCACCCCCTCCACCCGCCCCCTCCCCCTCTCCTTCCTCCCCCCCCCCTCACTTACCCACCCCCGTTGTTAGAGGTTTCGGTCGGTGAAGTGAGTCTTCATTTGTCTCTTCCCATCCTGATTGGTGAATCACAAAATAAATCGACATGAATCCGTTATGATAACCTCCACCACCACTCCCCCACACCCTCCACACACACACACATACACACACACACACACACACACACACACACACACACACACACACACACACACACACACACACACACACACCACCTCCAATCCCCCTCCCTTATCTACTGAGGCTGTTTCACGCCAACTGCGCCAATACTACACATGTATTCTGGCACTACCCTTGAACTATCATAGGCGATCTGACTCTTGAACTGAGTTGTATTCTCTAGAGAACAACTCCCAAATTTGAGGATGGCGACCTAATTGCGACAACGTCCAGCCTGTTAACTCATTCAGTCCCGACGCACCACGGCAATATATAGATTGACCAGGATAGTTCAAGGGTGGTGCCAGGATAGCTTGGCGCACATAGGCGCCAAGGTATTCTGGCACCACCCTTGAACTAATATGGTCGATCTGTCTTGTTAGTTGTATTGCAGTCCTCGGAGGACAATTATAAATGTGGGTATTTTGTACCTGGGACACTATGGGTTAAATCTCGCATGTTGTAGCCCAGAAACGTGTTTTTCATGATCTGTATATTGAATTGAATGGAAATAAATTGAATTAATTCATGACTAATCGGTTTAAATAAATAAATAAAAATAAATAAATCAGCGCATTAAATAGGCGCTTTACCCAATTGAATATCGACTCAAAGCGTCGCCGCGAACTGAACCCAACAAGCACGCTCAGGTGAATCCCGCGCATTCATTTACACACCGTACATAAACCGGCACAGAACATTCACGTGGTGTTAAGGGCAAGGTCAAGCGAGCTACTGAAGTTTTTGGAAATTTATGTCGCTTTATATTTGAAATTTCGTAAATAGGCTGAAATTGATACCAAAGTCGTTTACGGTCTCAAATGGTTTTTATTCCACTACAGCAGAACCTGTTTTGGGTGACCACCCTAATGGGAGGTCGCCTGTCATGAAAGGCTATCATCACTTGGGTAGCTGAAGCCACGTGAGTAATGATCTTTGACGACAGCTGTGAGACACGTATTGCTCTTCAAGACTTCTCTTTAGAGGGCATCTGTCTTTCAACTCATTCTGCCGCAGGACTGAAATCCCCAAATTTTGAAGTTGCCTTCTGCAGGACTGTATTACAATTCTAGAGATAGATCGAGCATGATAGTTCAAGGGTGGTGCCAGAATAGCTTGGCGCCTATGGGCGCCAAGCTATTCTGGCACCACCCTTGAACTATCATGCTCGATCCATGTCTTGCTGCAGTGTGTCGGGGCTGAATGAGTTAAGACCATTTTTTTTTCTGGTAGAAGCACAGTGGTTGTTGACAGCGTGATAATGGAAATCGTCACAGATAACGCGTTTCTCCACTTCGGCACGTGCATACACTCTATCTATCTATCTATCTATCTATCTATCTATCTATCTATCTATCTATCTATCTATCTATCTATCTATCTATCTATCTATCTATCTATCTATCTATCTATCTATCTATCTATCTATCTATCTATCTATCTATCTATCTATCTATCTATCTATCTATCTATCTATCTATCTATCTATCTATCTATCTATCTATCTATCTATCTATCTATCTATCTATCTATCTATCTATCTATCTATCTATCTATCTATCTATCTATCTATCTATCTATCTATCTATCTATCTATCTATCTATCTATCTATCTATCTATCTATCTATCTATCTATCTATCTATCTATCTATCTATCTATCTATCTATCTATCTATCTATCTATCTATCTATCTATCTATCTATCTATCTCAGTATAGCCCGTAGTCTTGCCGACCGTTGGGGCACCACACTTAGTCACTGTTAGTGCATGTCCGTGGTCATACTGTAACTTTGTTCTGGCCGGGCATTTTTCCTATTTTATTTGTTAGTTTCTTCTAAATTATAAGCCCTGGCAGTCTAGTTTCCTTTATTACTACAATTTCGACTGGAATCAATTCCCCCTTTTAGTAGGTTCTCTCTTCGGGTGCAAGTAACTTTAGCTCTAGGTGGAGGCATGGAATGTATGACCCTACTGCAAAAACCACAGTAAAATGTTGTCTTCTTTTCAGTTAGGCAGAGGTTCCTTCCCTTCCTCTAGTACGCCGATGGTGTGCTGAAGACCGAAACAGCAATCCACACCGGCAATACAAATATGAGTTTCCATGCGACTCAATGCGCAAAAGGGCATCGTGCCGACGTCGGCCGCCGTTGGCCCGCGTACGACCGTGCGCGCCTTAACGTCGGCCGACATCGGCCCGATGGCCTTTTGTGCATTGGGTAGGGACTGGAAATGTGTGATACGCCCCTCCTGGAAAATGGGGTTTCGGCATTTACAGCTTCCAGTCACTTATATTTGCACCCCCCCCCCACCCCTTTTTCCTATGCTTTAATCAAACTAGATATATGATCATTGGTTGATACTGCACAGTTCTCTCCGCTGAAAATGCTTAAATTCTTGTAACTTAGTTTGCATAGGAAGAACAGTACAATTTATTACACATGAAGAAAAATGGTGTATCGTGTCCTTCTCTGTATGTCCATTTTTAATAAATTGTGTTGTACTTGTCCTTTCTAAGCGTGTTTCTTTCTCTGTTGGGATTTCCTTTGCACTTCACACGCTTGGCAGTCACCTTTTTTGTCTGAATTCAGTTCGTACCCACAGGTTATCGCAGTCTTGACAGCTGTGGTCAGTTTATGTCAGCTGGCAAAACAACAGCTGACCAACAGTGGGTTGAAACCGAGCTTACCTTAGCCCTTTGCGTATCGGTAGCGGTTTTCGTCCCGTGGAATTATCGCGACAAAAATCGCTACCGCGGACACCCAGAGGATTAGGCTTTGTTTGACTTTAATATATTGTAGTCAAACTCAATTGCAAACCACTGTTGTGTGAAAATCATGTTTACCTTCGGTTTGTCGGACTTCAAAAGGCAGTATGTCCTTTTTAAGGCGAGATTTTGAAAAAATATCGTAATACGACAACTCGCTTTTAACGGTACGAGCAATTTGATAAATCATAACACATTTTTTTTAAAAAAATCTCTCTTTTTACAAAAGTGGACACACTGGCCTTTTAACAAATCAGAGCAGTACTGTGTCAATCCGCTACCTATAATTACCCTGTGACTGTCGGTTGTGGTTTGTTTGTCGCGATTATTCCTGCAGGAATCATCGCGACAAACTTGAAATCGCCACCAGATAAGAACTGTCAACCCAGCTCTGTAAATTGTTTGGGACCGATGGCTGGTCGGTACAGTTGTGTTGTAACCGTGGCATGGGGCATGAGTCATTAGACGATGAAGATCGGAAAACGAGTATTCTACTACACCTCTCGTCGGAAAACTGGTCTTACTGACTCAGCGCTCAACGCCATTCCTAAAGGCTTGCCCCTCGCCAGCCACTGCTGACGTGACTATGATACAAAAGGCCGCGCACAGCTTGTGCTGCACTCGTGTCATAAGTCGCATCGCGTGTCACATGACTCCCGCGCCACACCAACGGAGGCAATTCGCATGACGGTCAGTGATCGGCAAGACATTTCGCATGACAGCTTCTTCTAGAACAGAGGAAGGTGCGACGCAAAACATGGTTGGTCTTGCCGACACGCCTATTTCCATGAAAACACGCTGTAAATGACGTCGACTCGCTGTGTATAAATACATTGGGGGATTAACCCTTTAGCTGTCGCGATGATTCCTGTAGGAATCCGCAAAAACAGCTACCGACAGCCAAAGCCGGGGTTAAAAATGGATGTGGTGAGGTCAATCGCGGTCGCGACTGAAATTTTATGTCGCGAAGTATGTGAAACACCTACATATGTATACTGGTCTGTGAATTTGGAGCTTCCCTCCCAAGACCTCAAGGTCCACAATCACAGACCGGCACACATTATTCAATCCATTGACAATGTCAGTGTTAGTCGTGGACGCTAGGCTTCAGGATGTCGGGGCACAAATCATCAAATGGCAGTGGAATTACCGCAAGATCCCCAGCGCGCAGAGGCCATCGGGCCGACATCGGCCGCCGTTGACCCGCGCACAGCTGTGCGCGGGCCAACGACGGTCGACGGTCGGGCCGATGGCCTTTTGCACATTGGGTCCGCGACATACTTTCTCCGCATGTGAGATGTGAGACTGACGCACACACACGCGTGCCCGCGCGCACACACACACACACACACACACACGCGCGCGCGCGCGCGCGCAAACACAGAGACAGACAGACAAACAATCAGACAGACAGACAGAGACAGAACCAATCAGTACAACTGATACAAATACACGTACACGGGTCGTTTGACATCGGAGCCACCCGGCCACAACGCCGTTTGTCGAAAAATAATCTTCGCATAAAACCCCCAAAAGTGCTAATAGACGTTGTTCGAAAATCAGAAGTAGGAAAACATTGCACGTGTTTCGACTAAAACAGTAGATTAAACGCCAGACAAACATGCGATATCGCCGGCCGGTCCGGCTTTTGATCCACTGTTTTCGTCGAAACATGTGCAGTTTTGACCTAATCTGATTTTCGACCAACGTCTGTTGACACTAAATTATATTTGTTCTTTGAGTGGCGTAGAAAAGTGTTACTTTGCGGAGATATTTGAAGAAGAAAACCCGTCAGTTATGCACTCGGCAATGTCATACAGCCGATGCCAAGTAACACGGATGTGCAGTGCAAGGGACGTAAGTTAAGGACTGAAGAGTAAATAAACAAAACAGTGAGGTTGCTCCCCATGCCACAATACACAAACTCGGGTGCAACATTATTATAGGGTATACACCGGATTTTCACGGTTCGAGTAAAGTATCTATCAGCATCACGTGAGCTATATATATATATATATATATATGGAAGTATTCCAAATAAGCCCAACCCCTTGGGGGCAGGTGAACCTCTCGTTCGTCATTACTACGGCAGTCAGCAGTCAGCCTGACAGCAGCCACAACCCCCCCTCCTCCTCCCCCGGGCCGACGTCGGCCGCCGTTGGCCCGCGCACGACCGTGCGCGGGCCAATGGCGGCCGACATCGGCCCGATGATCTTTTGCGCACTGGGCCCTGCCCTCATCTGAAGAAGGCACTGATTCTCAGTCAAACGGCGGCAACACTTGGAGACTGAGGCATCGATTCCCATGTGCAAGGGGCTCACGAGAATCGATGCATCCTGTTGTGGTCAGCAAGATTAGTTCGGGGTTTAACGTCCACGACACCGAAGTGATAATGGACGGCCCTGACGGGCGGGTTATGGGGGACAGAGAAATCTATTGCCTATGGAGTACGACCTGAACACTGATCAATTCAGGCGCACTGCAACTGTGCCACTTTGATTCACGGCAGGACCTTTCAACTGAACGGACATGCTATGGAACAAGCCCGTCCGTTTTTTCCCTGGACTGCGAGTCCAGCTACCGGAGCCGGGACGAGGACTCGAACCCACGACCCGGCGATTCCCTTTGCTCTCTTGCTCCGACGCTTAACCGCCTTAGTTATTTCGGACTCTTGTGGTCAGCAAATGGCATATGATCTTATTATATGTGTGATGTCTCTCAAGCAGAGGGGCCCATCGTCGGCATTTCTATGTGGGGTGTGAGCGTAAGTGCGGCTACTACGTGACTGGACGTAAAAGTCCAGATGCCGCAACATCGGGTATTCTGTTTTCGACTGTGGACTGACTGACCACAATGCTGACTCGCGCACTTACAGGGTAAACATTATCGTATTGAAAATGTTTCAGGGCCCGAGGGTAACCCCGCCTACAGCTCAGGTGTTTCTGTTTTTAGAATATGAAAAAAAAAATCTTTTAGTTGTTGTTGTTGTTGTTGTTGTTTTAAACATCGGAGAGTTTTCTGTGTGCTCATGACACGCACGCGTTTTCCGATCACTGATTGTAATCCCTTCCCAGTCACTTTACGTACATTTTTGTTTCCGCGGAAATACGTATTCATTCAACGACCAAAAGCCAAAACCGCCCAAGAAAGATAGATACAAATTGATCCCAGCAAAAGGCACAGATCCTCATGAGCCCCCGCAGTCGCTGGGACTCAATGAGGATCTATGTCTCTTGTAGTCGGATATCGTGGTCATTTTTTTCTCGGCAGTGAAGGGGTTAATAGCTGACTCATAGCAAGCAGTAACGTTTCGCAACTGGGAGCCTTCTATAAACTTTACAATAAAGATAAAGAAAAAAATGTGTCAACGCCAGCTGCATGAGATAACCGCCAGTAACAATTAAGTTCAAGGGCAGTGTCAAATCAGCCTGGCGCCTTCAGTGGTACCAAGGTAATCTAGCACTTCCCTTGAACGCGTGTCTCGTGACTGCAATTTTTTCATCCGCAGTCGTGATCCGTGGAAAAAGAACTCGTCGTGAAACGTGAAAGCAAAAAAAAAAAAAATAATAATAATAATAATAATCGTGAAACGTGAAAGTCAGTCTGTTGCCAGTAGAAATCTTATTCACCCTCCCCCCCCTACCCCCTACACACACACACACACCCGCCCCACCCCACACCCCTCACCCCCCCCCCCCCCCCACCCTCTTTCCTTTTTAGATTTTTCCAGCAGTGATGAGAGGTTATGAAACCTTCTTCTTCATCGTCCCTTGTATAGGTCGCTTGACATCGGAGCGCACATTTTAGACCAATGGCTTTAGTTCAAGGGTGGTGCCAGAATAGATTGGCGCCTCTAGGCGCCAAGCTATTCTGGCACCACCCTTGAACTATTTTAGTCAAACTTATTTCACACACCGGTGTATCCGAATGATAAGGGTTACGTTGTTTTGGATGTATAGGCCCCACACGGGAAATGACGGTTGTTATCGGTCGTTTGACATCGGAGCGCGCAGCGTTTATCCCAAATATCTCCGCAAAGGACCAATTTGCTACATCAATCTTTGAACAAATGTCATTCAGTGACAGTTGACCTAATACGATTTGCATTTAAACAAATCGAACTATGTGTCAGTTTTGCTGTACAGTCGAGGCATTTCGGATTTTTTTCATGAAATGACTGATTTTATAGGCCTAACCCTAAATGTGCCCCAGGTATATTCAGCCCAGTATAAGAAAGATCCATTTTCACCTGAATTGGTCAAGTTTTCAAACCTGAAACAGCTCAAGCATACATGAAGCCTGCATGCTTGACTTCCATACTGAAATCTTCTGGATAGCGTATTGAAAATGGCTTGTTCTTGTATTTTCACCATTCTTTTTACGACTGTACAGCAAAATCGACAAATCATATACGAGTTCAGTAAAAAATATTCCATATTAAGCATGTTAATTCTTAATTAAACGAACTTTAGTTCACGAACTCTGACGAACTACAGTTCACGATCTCGGACGAACCAGGTTGGTTCTTAATTGGACGATCTAAAGATACGGCGAACCTAGTTCGAAGTAGTTCACGAACCTCGGCAAACCACAGTTCGCTGTCGGAAAAGGTTCGCACAACGTGTTGAGCAAACCCAGGCGAACCTTTTCTCTTATTGGTCAAAACTTTTACCCTCTTCTGCGTTGGAGATAAGAAGACAGTCACCGATACAAACAAATATGGCGGACGGCGATATTTCACTCGTGCGAAGAACAAGACCTATTTTTTTTATTGATTTGTGGGAGGCGCAACGCTGTTTGTGGGGTCGCTACTGCAAGGAGTACAAAAACAAACATCGTTCAAATCGCGAAGCGGCATAGCGGCAGCCATTTTGAACCAGTAAGTACGCCAAATCAAGCACTTCAGCCGGTTAAGAAAGAGAACCATGGCAAACCTGGTTTGCTGAAGTTCGCCTAGGTTCGATCAACCTCAATTAAGAAACAAACTAAAAGATCGCCGATCTTCTCCGATCTAGGTTTGCTGACCAGAAGTTCGTCCAATTAAGAACAGCTCTTAGGTCAAATGGCAATAAAAGATATGTGTTCTTAAAGTGGTACAGAAAAGTGTTTCTTTGCGGAGACATTTGGGATAAACGCTGTGCGCTCCGATGTCAAACGACCGATAACAACCGTCATTTCCGTGTGGAGCATATACGATACTAATGGTGAAAACTTAGCTGTTCTTAATTTCGTTACAAATACCGGTACAGTAGGGGCATAATTGTCACTTTCCTAACCATGCCACCACGACGAAGCCTAACGCCAGTAGATCTAGGCCGGGTGCTAGCATGGCTGCAGGATGGAATTTCCGGAGGAGACGTCTTGGGGTGTCCCATTCATGATCCAGATGCTGCTAGCACGATTCCAAGAAACTGGAAGGGCAGAACGACGACCCTGCTCAGGACGCCCGCGCTGCACCAGCAGAAGGGAGGACAGATATCTCTGTGTGGCGGCTCTGCGCGACCGAATGGTCACGTCAACCACTCTGCGGCGTCAAATGATGCAAGCTGCAAACGTTAAAATCAGCAGAAGCACAGTCTGCCGACGTCTGCGCGAAATTGGCCTGGCTTCATGCAGAGCAACAGTGAGAATACCCCTCACTCAAGCTCATCGCAGAACCCGGGTTGCCTGGTGTCGTCAACATGTGAGGTGGAACAGACTCCAGTGGACTCAGGTTCTGTTTACTGATGAGTCATGGTTCACTGTGTCCTTCAACGACGGCAGGGTGACGCCAGGGCGAGCGATTCACGGATGGATGCGTCCAAGAGGTAATCGCTACGGAGGAGGCTCAGTCATGGTCTGGCGGCAGGCTTCAGCAGGGAAGGCAGGACCCCCCTCCACGTCATCCGAGGCACCCTGACTGGACTGCGCTATCGGGACAAGGTTGTGCAACCCGTATTCCAGCCAGCTCTCCAAGCCATAGGCGATAATGCTGTTCTGCAGGACGACAAAGCTCGACATCGCGCCCGTGTGGTGGATGAGTACCTTGAGCAACGGGGCATGATGAGGATGAGTGGCCAGCTCGTTCACCTAATCTGGCTCCCAGCGAGCACCTCTGGGACGTGCTGGGGCAACGTGTAGTCAGCAACCACCACCCCCCCCCCCCCCACACACACACACACCTCAAGGCGTCCCCCAGCTGACTCAGTTCCTGCATCAAGAGTGGGAAGCGATCCCACAACATGTTCTCCGAACCCTGGTGAACTCCATGCGTCAACGCTGCGTTGAATGCTTGGCTGCAAACGTTGGGTACACTCGCTACTGACTGAACCAGTCTTGTGTGACTTTAAAAATGAGGGGTGGGTGAACATTCTAACATACTGCTGTTGTTACAATTGCTTGATTTACTCAAAACTTAAATGAAATTGTTACTGAATAAATTAGCAAAGTACTGACTCCAAATATTGTTACATTATTTGTGTGGTGTTGTCGATGCGTCTGCGATAAAAAGTGGCCCTTAAATTTTGACCATTAGTATACGTCCACAACACTAACTTAACACTCATCATTCGGAATACACCTCGCGCTGGGACCATATGGCGTTGAGGTGCGTCCCCTGGGTGGTGGATAGGGGGTCCTTCGTGAGAGGGGTGCACCGAATGAAATAAGGTGCCGTGAACCAACATGGTCTAAGGGAAGGTGACACCGACAGAAAACCCCTGGTCCTCCTAGTAAGGGGGTTGGGCGTGGGGGTAGCTTCCCCACCCTATAAAAAAAGGAAATAGCTACAAAAACGCCGACGAAAAGACAAACAGTAAATCCTTTCCTGGAGGAGGAAGGTTCTTCTACCAGAAGATTTATGACGTCCTGTGATGAAAGCCGGAAGTCTTCGGAAGCCACAGGATCGAGCCGCCTCTCTCTATCCAGGGACACAACCATGGGCACATGGAACGTCAAGACCATGTACCAGAGCGGCAAGGCCACCCAGATAGCAGCGGAAATGCAAAAGTACAACCTTTCCCTGCTAGGTATCAGTGAAGCCAGATGGACGCAGTCTGGCCAGAAAAGGCTGTTAAGTGGGGAGATGATTCTGTATTCAGGTCATGAAGAGGAGAATGCCCCCCATACAGAAGGAGTAGCATTCATGCTGTCACCAGTGGCACAGAGAGCGCTGATGGGCTGGGAACCTCTTGGGCCAAGAATTATCACAGCAGCCTTTAGAACCAAGAAAAAGCTCAAGCTGAACGTCATCCAGTGTTATGCGCCCACTAATGACAGTGACGAGGAAGAGAAACAAGAGTTCTACGACCGACTCCAGAGTGCCGTGGACAAATGTGCGGAGCGAGACATCACCATCGTCATGGGCGATTTTAATGCCAAAATAGGGGAGGACAACCCCGGATACGAAGAGGTGATGGGGAGACAGGGACTAGGGGAGATGAGTGAGAACGGGGAGAGGTTTGTAGACTTTTGTGCTCTAAACAGACTTGTCATTGGAGGCAGCATCTTCCCACACAGAAGAATACACAAAGCAACGTGGGGTCTCACCTGACCATACTACAGAGAACCAAATAGACCATATCTGCATTAGCAAGAAATTTAGAAGATCCCTTCAAGATGTTCGAGTGAGGAGGGGAGCAGATATCGCCTCAGACCACCATCTGCTCACCTTAAGAATAAAGCTCAAGTTAAAGAAAAGCCGCACAGAGACAACAAGAAGACAGCGCTATAATGTAGGCCTCCTGAGAGAGACTGGAGTGAGAGAAGAGTTCAAACTGGTGCTGTCCAACCGGTTTCAAGCGCTACAAGAGCTAGTAAATGAAGAAGAGGCGGTCACCACAGAGCAGCAGTGGAAGGCAGTTAGAGAGGCGCTGAACTCAACCTGCAAAGACACTGTAGGGTTCAGGAAACACCATCACAAGGACTAGCTGTCGGCACAGACCTTGAAGAAGATAGAAGTGAGGAAGCAGAAGAAAGCAGTTGTCAACAACAGTCGCACGAGAGCAGCCAAAGCAAGGGCACAGGAGGAATACTCGGAAGCCAACCGCGAGGTGAAGAGGAGTATCAGGGCAGACAAGAGGGCCTACACAGACAGCCTGGCAGCAGAGGCAGAAAAGGCAGCAGGCAGCGGCAACATGAAACAGCTCTACGACATTACCAGAAGATTGTCGGGCAAGTATGGCCATACAGAAAGACCAGTAAAAGACAAGGAAGGCAAGCCTATTGCAGACAGAGCAGACCAACTCGACAGATGGGCCGAGTATTTTGAAGAGTTACTGAACAGACCCAGCCCACCCGACCCCACCCCCCAGACATCCAGCCAGCAGAGACCGATCTACCCATCAGCTGTGACAGACCCAGCCGGGAAGAGATCAGAAGAGCAGTGGCATTTTTAAAGAACGGCAAAGCAGCAGGGCCAGATGGCATCCCAGCGGAGTCTCTGAAAGCAGACCTAAAGACAACAGTAGAGATGCTGTACCCACTGTTTGGAAAGATCTGGGAAGAGGAGGTGATGCCGGCTGACTGGAAGGAGGGGTACCTAATCAAGCTTTCCAAGAAAGGTGACCTCAGCAAGTGTTCCAACTATAGAGGAATCACCTTGCTGTCAGTACCAGAAAAGGTCTTCAACAGGATCATCCTGAAGAGAATGAAGAGCTCCGTTGACCCACAGCTGAGAGACCAGCAAGCAGGATTCAGGAAAAACCAATCATGTACAGACCAGATCGCCACTCTCCGCATCATCGTGGAACAGTCTCTGGAGTGGAGCTCCCCGCTGTACGTCATCTTTGTGGATTACGAGAAAGCATTTGACAGCGTGGACCGAGAGACTCTGTGGAAACTCCTACGACACTACGGTGTACCCACAAAGCTCGTCCGCCTGATCAAAAGCAGCTACGATGGCATGACATGTCGCGTGATCCACGAAGGGCAGTTCACCAGAGAGCTCCAGGTCAGAACCGGTGTCAGGCAGGGGTGTCTGCTGTCTCCGTTCCTCTTCCTACTGGCCATAGACTGGGTCATGAAGAGGACCACAGAGCAGAGAAGAAGCGGAATATAGTGGACACTGTGGACACAGCTTGACGACCTCGATTTTGCAAATGACTTGGCATTACTGTCCCACACTCATCAACAAATGCAGGACAAGACCACGAGGCTTGTTGACATCTCGTCCCAAGTGGGCCTCACCATCCACAAACAGAAAACAAAGACAATGAGGCTGAACGCAACCAGGGAAGAACCAGTCTTGCTTGCTGGCACCCCGTTGGAGGAGTTGGAGTCCTTCACCTATCTCGGGAGCATCATAGACAAAAGAGGCGGCACTGATGCAGATGTCAGAGCACGAATCGGTAAAGCCAGAGCAGCCTTTCTCCAGTTGAAAAAAGTGTGGAGTTCCAGAGAGCTGTCACAATACACCAAAGTCCGGATTTTCAACTCCAACGTTAAAGCAGTTCTCCTATATGGAGCAGAGACTTGGAGATTGACAAAAACCACTGTCAACAGAGTACAGATCTTCATAAACAGTTGCCTTAGAAGAATTTTGAAAATCCACTGGCCAGAGAAGATCAGCAACATCAGACTCTGGGAGAGAACAGAGCAGATAACAGCAGAGAATGAAATTGGGCGAAGAAGATGGGGATGGATCGGTCACAGTCTGAGAAAGCCAGCTTCCAGTATCACTAGGCAGGCATTGTCATGGAATCCCCAGGGAAAGAGGAAAAGAGGTAGGCCGAGAAACTCCTGGCGTCGAGACCTCCAAGCAGACATCAAGAGAATGGGATTTCGGTCCTGGAGCAGAATGTGTTAATCGATCCGAGCCGGGTCACTTTGGCGTCCCAAACTTAACCATTTGCGTGTCGGTAGCGGTTTGTGTCGCGATGATTCCTGTAGGAAAATTATCATCACCAAACCGCCAGGCATCCTGCAGCCAAAAAGGTTTTGCGGCGGCAGGCCCTTAAACCACCACCACCACCACTAACCCACCGGCCCTCACACACACACACACACACACACACACACACACACACACACACACACACACACACACACACACACACACACACACTGAGAGAGAGAGAGAGAGAGAGAGAGAGAGAGAGAGACAGACAGACAGACAGACAGACAGACGGACGGACAGGCAGACAGACAGACAGACAGATAACCACTCAGTGCAACGCAAATCAATACGTACAGGTCGTTTGACATCGGAGCCCATAACTTTTTTTTCGCAAAAATCTTCGCAAAAAAAAACAAAACAACCGGCATTTTCTATACCACTCTTAGAACAAATATCATTCAGTGCCAGCTGACCCAATACGATTTACTTTGAAGGAACTCCTACTCCTACACCTGCCAGATTTGCTATACAGTAGTAAAACGTCGGAAATGTTTCATGAAATAACGTTCTTAAACTACCTGAGATATACATCAGCCCAGCACATCAAAGATCCATTTTTACTCTTTTCATTCGGAATACATCAGTGTGTGAAATAAGTGTGACTAAAATAGTTCAAGGGTGGTGCCAGAATAGCTTGGCGCCTAGAGGCGCCAAGCTATTCTGGCACCACCCTTGAACTAAAGCCATTGGTCTATCTCCTTATCTGTAAGTACTATAATGTAGCTTGCACTGATATGGCAGTGTACAAATTTGAAGCTTTTAGTCTCAGTGTGACATGGGTTGACGTGAATGGACAAGTCAAGCAGACCCATCTGTCAAACCTGAAACGGCGAAGGGCATACATGAAGTGTGCATGCCAGACTTTGGTGTTAAAATCTAGCCTTTTCCCGTCGGGGCTCTATTAGTTTTATTGAAATGGCTATTGTTTTCATCTTCTGACCAAATTTTTACGACTGCTGTACTGCAAAATCTGCAAATCGTAGAGTTAAGGAAAGCGGGCAGCCCACATTAGGTCAACAGACGTTGTTGGGAAATGAGAAGTTCGTGAAAATTGCGCGTGTTTCGACGAAAACAGTGTATTATCCCATTCAGCCCTGAGGCACTACATCCCCCACCCGGGTCTGCCCTGGTGGACTTGGGTGGGGTTAACTACTTTTTAGTTCTCAGGGTCACCCTGGTCAGCCCCACAGGGTGGGTTTCCTTTCCGATTCTGGGGCATGTGTTTCTGTCTACCCTTGGTCCATTCACCTGTATTTGCCTTTTTTAAACTCTCCCTACTGTATGCGCTGCCTGTAGCTCTTGATATCGGATGTGTGTTGCTAAATGGTCTTAGCTTTATTTAGGCCCCATGTCGTAGGTTTATTTAACGTATTGGACCGGCTGGCGGCATACATTTAATATTCTGTTTAGGTTTTTTTTTTCACAAGCAGTGCAGGCACGTCCTGAGAAAGCCTTGTTGCTGTCGGGACATTAAGCAACGTACAATCAATCAATCAATCTGACGCACTACAGCAGGAGTTGGGTCGACCATGATAATTCAAGGGTAATGCCAGATTAGCTTTCCGCCTGTCGGCGCCAAGCTAATCTGGCACTACCCTTGAATTATCATGGTCGATCCATCTCCTGCAACAGGTGCATAGTCGTTGGATGACGCCTCCAAAATTTGGGAAATACGTGCGTCGGACTGAATGAGTTAAAAGCCCGGACAAACATGCGATATCGTGTGTTTGTCCGGGTTTGTAATCCACTGTTTTCGTCGAAACACGTGCAATTTGGACCTACTTCTGATGTCAAAACACGTGCAATTTGGACCTACTTCTGATGTCGAAACACGTGCAATTTGGACGTACTTCTGATGTCAAAACACGTGCAATTTGGACCTACTTCTGATGTCGAAACACGTGCAATTTGGACGTACTTCTGATGTCAAAACACGTGCAATTTGGACCTACTTCTGATGTCGAAACACGTGCAATTTGGACCTACTTCTGATGTCGAAACACGTGCAATTTGGACCTACTTCTGATGTCAAAACACGTGCAATTTGGACCTACTTCTGATTTCCGGAAATCGTCTATTGAGTACTAAATTTGTCCTTTAAGTGGCATAAAAAAGTGTTTCTTTGCGGAGATATTTGAAGAAGAAAAGACATTATGCGCTCCAATGTCAAACAGCCCACACGAAATAAGGCGAATGTGCAGTGCTAGGGACGTAAGTTAAGAATTGAAGAGTAAATAAACGAAATAGTGAGGTTGCTCCCCTTGCCTCAAAGGAATTTCAAGAACGACTCGCGGGTACAATATTATCATAGGGTATATACGTGATCTACCTGGATTTTCGCGGTTCGAGTAATGTATGTATCAGCATCACATGAGTTGTATATAATTATGGAAGTATTTCAAGTAGGCCCGCCCAACCCCTCTCTCGTTTGTCATTGCGTCGGTCCATCTCAGTGTCTGTTATTATCGAAAAGTCGATGCCTAGTGTCGCGGGCGACGCGCGTTTTAACAGGTATTTTCCAAGTGTCAATTTTAAGACAGGGTGCCAAGAGCACACTAGTAAAAGGTACCGCAGGAACCAGATACACAGAAATGTTTTACGTAATAAAATGTTCGTCTTATGAGGTATTGACATGTAAACGCCATGTAATGTTGTAAGCATGCAATGTTCAAAGAATACTTTTGTTTGTAAATTGCGCAGGGTTTTGCGTGGTGTGTGTATGTATGTGTGTAGAGGTGCGGGGGGCGGGGGGTTGGGGGCGGGGGGGGGGGGGAGCAAATGGCTGCATGAGATGACAAAAGAAAAGTGTACGATTTTCTCCTTTTTTCTGCACATGTACAGATGAAACAAAGCAAACAAAAATCATGATCCTGTTCAACACCGGTCTCGTAATTATCGGACAGATGAATTGCTACTTTCCAGGTACCTTTCACACGTCGTTCCTCTTCGTCTTCGATCTTTCTTCAGAAAAAAAAAAAATAATAATAAAATCACTCAGCATTGAATGGCCGCGTTTATCGCCATGTTGCATACTATCTGATTACATCACCTTGCGGAAGACAATGACGTAGTGTCGGGGATTTCTACGCAATCTTCCCATCACGCCGGCCTGATTTTTGTTCTTTGAAGTCTGCATACTTGTTTTTTACGTCACTGCCAAACCTTCAAGCTAGGGCGATTGAACATTACGCGTCGACTAAAGTTACAATATGTTCCTACAACATGTGCAGCCGACTTATGGTCGGTCAGATCAGCCCCTCAACAGCCACACCCTGCTCTCATCTGCAGAAGACACTGATTCTCAGACGACAACACTTGAAGGGGCCATCAGCGGCCGCTCACGACAATCGATGCATCTTCATGTGAAATTCGGCCAGCTGATTACTATGATCTTATTACAAGTCTGTCGTCTCTAAAGCAGAGGCCGTGCCCATCACTGGCGTTGCTAGGTGGGGTGTGAGCATCAGTGTCACGTCAGTGACTGAACGTATGCCGCAATATCGGGTATTCTGTTTTCGACTGACGGACCACAATGCCGATTCGCTATGTGACTCACGTACTTACTGAGTAAACATGAGATGGAAAATATTCCACGACCCCTAGGGCCGTGGAACAATGTCCATCTCATGTGGCCGAGGGCCCGGCTATTTCTAACTGTATACTGAGCCCCGCCTAAGGCTTACGTGTTTCTGTTTTGGAAAGAAAAAAAATTAAACATCGGAGAGTTTTACCCATTCAGTCCTGACGCACTACAGCAGGAGATGGTCGACCATGATAATTCAAGGGTAGTGCCAGATTAGTTTGGCGCCTGTCGGCGCCAAGCTAATCTGGCACTACCCTTGAATTATCATGGTCGCTCCATCTCCTGCAACAGGTGCATAGTCGTTAGATGACGCCTCCAAAATTTGGGAAATACGTGCATCGGGCTGAATGAGTTGAGTGTGCTCATGATACAAACACGTTTCCCGATCACTGGTTTTAACCCCTTCCCTGCCTCTGTACGTGCATTTTTGTTTCCGCTGAAATACGTGTTCGTTCATTCAACAACCCCGCCGTGAGATGGCCTTCGTCGCCTGCTCGGCGTTAAACCGAAATAATTAACGAACTAATCATTCAACGACCCAAAACCAAAACCGCCCAAGAAAGATGGATACAACTTGGTCTCATCAAGAGGCATAGATCCGCATGAGCCCCCGCAGTAGCGGGGACTCAATGAGGATCTGTATGTCTCTCGCAGTTGGATCGTGGTATTTTTTTTCTTGGCAGTGAAGGGGTTAATAGCTCACTCATAGCAAGCAGTCAAGTTTCGCAACTGGGAGCCATCTATACAGATAAAGAAAAAGATGTGTCAGCTTGAAAATAAATCGTATTAGGTCAACTGGCCCTAAATGATATTTGTTCTAAGATTGGTATTTGAAAAGTGGATCTTTGTGAAGACATTTGCGGAAAAACTGTGTGCGCTCCCACGTCAATCGACCTCATAACATCAGCAGATCTTCTGTTCCCAGAGTTTTGCAGGCTTCCTGCTGATGGTACTTTTGAGGGGTCATGACAGAACTTCGAACAGCCAGAACCCACCCCAAACGTTGTCCCCAGTCGAAACGTCTGTCCGGCCCACGACGGCCGCAGTGGGCCGGCCGGCCGCGCACAGCCGTGCGCTGGCCCACTGCGGCGGTCGTTGGTCCGAGGACTTTTACTTACTGGGATAATTACCTGGAGGTGAATCGACCGAAGAGCACTTTGGCGTCGCAGACTTAATCCTTTGCGTTGTCGGTAGAGGTTTTTGTCGCGATGATTCCTGCAGAAATCATCGCGACAAAAACCGCTACCGACACGCCAAGGGTTAACCGGTTTGCCACATGAAAATGACCACCACTGACCCTGACGCCAGGCACCCCGCTTTGCGGCGGAAGGCTCTTTGCTCAAACCACCTGAGTAAACCGGTCGCCGGGCCCTCATAAAAACACACACACACACACACACACACACACACACACACACACACACACACACACACACACACCTTAACACTAACAATTTATTGCCTTTTGTCTCATTCTATCCCAGACACACCACAGCAAGATATGGATCGACGCATGATAGTTCAAGGGTGATGCCAGAATAGCTTGGCGCCTATGCCGGGCGCTAAGCTATTCTGGCATCACCCTTGAACTATCATGCTCGATCTGTGTCCTGCACTGCAATGCAGTCTTCAGAGGACAAAGGTAAAATTTGGGGGTTTCGGTCTTGGGGTACAATCGTGGTTTGTAGTCCTCTCAAGTTGATTATCAGACCTACGTGACTTCGGCGCGTCGGTCTAATAATCATCTTCATCGGACTACAATACCAAGATGTAACCCTCGAAGTAACCCAACACAGACGAGTCAATGAAAACTCACCTCTTCAAGCTTTACTTTGAATAACTGCCAGTGTTTGATGCCTTAGTTGTAGTTCTGCAATCCTCCTTGTTTAGACTGAATGTTAATTAGAATATAAATTATTATGTATGTATTGTTGTTTAGTTCATGTAAAAGTTGTGTGTTCGGGCATTGTGCTTTGTTTGTTATGTGCATATGTCATTGTATTTTTATTTTTGTGTACAGATTGTAAAGCGCTTAGAGCTTTTGAATAAGATTAAGCGCTATATAAATACTCATTATTATTATTATTATTATTAATGCCATTGTCGTTTAGTCTTAAATTACGCACTATTTGAAGCTTCGAATGTGTGTCTGACGTCAGGAGTAAAACGCCAAATATTTCTGACATCAGACTGTATTTTCTTGGAAAAATACACGTAAAAATTCTTTGTGAATAGGCTACCATGCCCGGTCGTGCAAATCAGCTTGCATTTTGCCGCAGGAATTTCAAACGGTTACCAGCGGTGCTTCTTCTAAGCAGCCAGTGACAAGATCAGAATCTTGTAAGAGTTGAATCAAGTGCGGACTTTTCTCAGTCACTGGGTTCAAGCGATAAAACTTCTAAGTTGAATCAGTTTTGAGCGCAGGACTGCGTGTCAAGCGACTGGATACACGGTAGGTCTGATTTCGTACATGATACATGTATTGTTGGCATCTTTCGCCAACCGGTACTGAGCTCATACACGCATTCAACAATGACCCGATCTTTTCAACAGAAACTGAAATGTCATAGATCTGTCACATTATATTTATTTATTTCTCTTTCTCTTTTACTGCACGAGTGGCAACAGACTTTGCTTTCTAAACAGCATACGTGTTGACATGGAGCACGACCGGCCAATGGAAAGTTTCGAGCTGTCTCAGATCAGAGTTTTGAATTGCGACACATTTGTGTAGCACTTGTGTAGTCAGTGT
This sequence comes from Semisulcospira habei, assembly GCA_036245525.1. NCBI lineage: Eukaryota > Metazoa > Mollusca > Gastropoda > Semisulcospiridae > Semisulcospira > Semisulcospira habei. The sequence continues at coordinate 139,371,390 of BTPG01000004.1, read as the reverse complement.
GCTCACCGCTTGAGTCATGCCGAAATAAGGTACAATTCTTTTATTTTCCTATCGTCAGCCACCATGTGATCTTTGTGTTTTCCGGTTATTTATGATGCAAGGTGCCGCGGGACAGCCCTGATCTAAGCGTTCCGCCAGACGAAAGACCTAGGACAGATTCGTGCTTGATACTGGAACTGCGAATTGGCGGCCAGCTGATTAAAAATTACAGGTACGGCAATGGTTCTAGCACTGGGGCATTGAACCCCCTGCGATTTTTAGATGCTAGCCAATCACAGTGTCGGAAAATAGACTGACTGAACGACAATGAGTCAGTTATGGCTTCAAGGCGCGCCGTACTGAACGGGAGGGAGGCCGGTCTGCCGCAGCAAAGATGATCCTATCTATGTAGGATCTTTGGCCGCAGTAAGGGCGCGCGTGTGTGCGCCGGACAGGGAGTGTTGGGATTGCCCGAGGAAACTACTTAAGGGGCCTACTCAGTGCAATTTTCAATTTTCTTCTCAGTTTAAATTGATTCAGTGAGTGAGTAATTAATTATCATTTACTTTGACCCTGATTTCCGGCAGTGTATACCATGTGTCGTATATTCCGGCGGTTACGAACAGTGTGTCGTGTCACTGTACGAGCAAACAATGAGCAGTGGTGGCGGGTAGTGGTCAAGTTATCAGTAGAAATTGTAGTCAGTAGTGTCGTTTAAGAGGTCACGCACATTGACGTAAGTCTGCCTTGTCATCTGAGTCAGTCAGGACTTTAGTAATGAGGTCATGACCTTGCGGTCAACGGGAATACCCGATGGCAGAAATTTACTGCGGTCAGTGCTCAGCTAAAAAAAAATGAGTCGCAAAACGGTAGTCACGGCATGAGAGACTTGGGGGGGGGGGGGGGGGGGGGGGAGAGAGAGAGAGAGAGGGAGTAGTCTTTGCATGGTTTCTTTGGCGCAGAAGATCAGGTCAAGGTGTAAACATGGTCAGTAAAAGCCCGAAATTAGGAAATGAATCAGTCATGACTAACGCTCCTAAACCTGTGTGTGCAAGTTCCCCCGGCGAGTATGGGTGCGGCTACCAAGAGACGGTAAACCCGTTTAGTGCCGAGAAAATCGCGTGAAAACCGCCCAACTGCAAGAGGTATAGATCCTCATGAGCCTCCGCAGTGGCGGGGGCTCATGAGGATCTATGCCTCTTGCTCAGTGATGCCACTTTGAATCCATCTTTCAAAAAAAAAACTCGTTGTTTTTTGTGTGTTGAATTAACGAAGATTGCAGAAACACAGTTTGAGTCAACTGACACCGCTGCACAGGGTAAAAGTTGTCCCCGCATCAGTGATTTCTCACTCAGACGGCAGTGGCGGACCCGGGGGGGGGGGGGCAGGGGGTCCTGCCCCCGCCCCCCCCCCCCCCCCTGTCAGCTCTGGCAATTTTTTTTATTTTTTTAATTTTTTGTGGTGGAGGGTTGGTTAGGTGTTTTTTTTAGTGGTGTTTGGTTGGATGGTTGGTTGGTGAGATTTCTTTTCATCACAGCACGCAGTCATCTTAACCTTTCTTGTCCTCTCTTACGGCGTACTGAATCAGTGGGTGGGCCTAATGGGTCGAGACTAGTCACATAACCTCAGTTCGCCGGCACCAAATACCTGCACCCCGACATAGTCTTTCAGCCAGAAACAGAAACAGCAATCAAAGGGGCTCGTGAAATGTAGGATCTCTCACTGTGCGATATCATCAGCATCGCATCCTCACTCAGCAATATGATGTATGTCCTTGAGTGTTGGTCCACCCTATTTATGGGTGATTGGTTAGTTCGGGTTTAACGTCCACAGCACCGAGGTGATCATGGACGGCCCTGACGGGCGGGTTATGGGGGACAGGGAAATCTATTGTCTATGGAGTACGACCTGAACACTGATCAACTCAGGCGCACTCCAACTGTGCCACTTTGATTTACCAGGACCTTTCAACGGACATGCTATTGAACAAATCCGTTTTTCCCCCTGGATTGTGAGTCCAGCTACCGGGACCGGGACGGGATTCGAACCCACGACCCGGCGATTCCCTTCGCTCTCCTGCTCCGACGTTTAACCGCCTGAGCTATTTCGGACTCGTATTTGTGGGTGAGAATTCGGCTCCTCAGTAGAACCATAGAGTTTCATACGCCCTTGCAGGCAAAGTGGCTCCTGAAAAGCTATACATCTTGATGTACTATACACATGTACCATCCTCAAACTGAGGCAGTCATCTGAGAATATGCCTACGACTGATGATATGCCCGGCTGAGGCAATTGTCCGATTGAAAAGCGAGAGGTCGGCTTTATGGCTACGGATAGACCATCTGGTGTCACCTGTTAATCGGACTGTCCCCGACTGCTGATACAGCGGAGTCCAGTTAAGGATAATTGAACTTCACCGGCCGTCTTTGTCCGCGGCGAGACTAAAGTTAAATTAAAGGCTGCCTTTCACAACAGTCTTACATCTTTATGTCAGTTCGGTTCAAGTTAGTTTAGCCTTTTGATGCTAACAGTCTTCTCTGGCTTTGACAATCACATTGTAACCGTATTAGTGCAATGAATAGGCTCATAGGTAGCGACGATCGCTTTATCCGAAGAAATAAAACATCAACAACAACAACAAAAAAAGGAGCTGTGTGCCATTCAGTGGACACCATTGTTTCTTTACAATTTCGTCAAGACTGGTAGGTGTGTTACTGTTGTAGTCTCTTTCTGTTATTTCCTCCCTTTTTGCATTAACAAAAAACTTCCATGGTTGTAAAACGTGTGTGTGTGTGTGTGTGTGTGTGTGTGTGTGTGTCTGTGTGTGTATGTGTGTGTTTGTGTGTACTGATGTGTGTGTGTGTGTGTATGTGTGTGTGTGTGTGTGTTTACTTAGCTTCAGTATAGTTTAATGACTTATTTTATAAGAGTAAAGTGTTTGAATGACGTCCATCGTGTTGTGTTGTGCTGTGCGTGTGCGTGTTTCACTCTGTGTGTGTGTGTGTGTGTGTGCGCGCGCTTATGCGTGCGCGCGTTTGTGTGTGTGTGTGTGTGTGTGTGTGTGTGTGTGTGTGTGTGTGTGTGTGTGTGTGTGTGTGTGTGTGTGCGCGCGTGTGTCCAGGTCTGTAAATCTGACGTACCGGAAAGGGAGGGGGGCAGGGGGGGGGGGTCGGCGACGGAGAGGGAGGGAGGGGGAGAGAGAAGGGTGGGGGGGGGGTGTTTGTCGGCGGTAAATTTGGGCTCGCCTCCCTCCCCCCCCCCCCCCGCCCCCCCCCCCCCCGTCAGGAACCCCCTGGATCCGCCCCTGAGACGGTCGGTTGCACAATCATAAGCAGACCTAAACAAGTAAACACAGGGGTGTTCCACATTCCTTCTGCACGTCACGGTCACGCGGCATTGATTATTGAGGTTACGTTTACACCAACGAGAGCGAAGCCATGGCGGGTACTAAGCAGTGTGTATAGTCCTTTTAGCCCCAAGGTCCCATTTCTCAAATTTTGGAGGTGCTGCCTAATGACTATGTACCAGTTGCAGGAGATGGATTAACCATGATAATTCAAGGGTAGTGCCAGATGAGCTTGGCGCCTGAAGGCGCCAAGCTGATCTGGCACTACCCTTGAATTATCATGGTCAATCTATCTCCCGCTGTAGGGACTCGGGGGCTAAATGGGTTAAGCAAAGCTTGCCTCGTGTTTTCGCAAATACATTTTGAACGTAAATGATTTCAAGGCAACTCTATGAAGAAACGATGATCACCAACTGACTTTGATCCTAACTTCTTTTAATTTTCCTCTAGTCTTGACGGCATGGTTTAACCTCTGCCCTCGCGAAATTTTGAACAGGTCGTAATTAAAACTGCTAGTATAATACTCTGATCAAGCCCCAGTCAGCAAAACTTACATATTTCAGTATTCCCAGCCGCACAATTTCACGCTCCTCGTGTTGAATGTTCGACAGCTTGGTCTTGCGAAACGTCTGATCCGTGCATACTTTGTCATAATTTCAGCGTCAGTGATGCAGGTCAGTCGTCACTGAGGCCTGAACAGGGTACTGTATATATTTTATATAACTTGTGTGTAGGTCATCGCCGTGATCTCCCGAGGGTAGTGGCTAAACCGTTGGATTTAAAGCAAGATAAATTTAAAAATAAATTAGGACCAAGTTTGATGATCACGTTTTGTTCTTAGCGATTTTCGTAAATGTGTCTTGTTCAAATGTTCAATGGAGGAAAAAAAAAAAAAAAAAAACAAAAAAAAAAAACAACAACAACACGAGGCCCGGCAAGCTTTATTCAAACGGACTTTACCATAAGCATAAACAACACTCGGAGGCCGCATCTCCAAAAAGCATAGGTCCTCAACACTCCAAACATCTCCAAGAGGCATAGATCCTCATGAGCCCGGAGGGCTCAACGGGATCTATGCCTCTTGGAGATGTTCGGAGTGTTGTCTCTCCCTTATGGCAGAAGACGACTACCCGGTATGACCTCGCTCTCGTTCGTTCTTGGAACGTCCTTCCCGGTGTAAAATTAACCTCACTATTGTCTTGATTCTCACGACTGAGTCATCCAAGACTGGTCGGTCTCGACTGCGCCGAGAATGACGAGTTTACCAGATAAACGCCGAGTCCGTCATTCGAACTGCAACATACATAGTCCATGAGCTAGCCCGATCTACCGTGCACCCTCTCCCCCCAGTACTCAATAAGATGGGTTTCAAAGTGTACCCGTTAGTATGTCCTGAGATGTTTAACTCATTCTACCCCATCACCGAAATCCCCAAATTTTGCCGTTGTCCTCTGAAGACTGCATTAGCAGTGCAGGACACAGATCGACCATGATAGTTCAAGGGTGATGCCAGAATAGCTTGGCCCCCATAGGCGCCAAGCTATTCTGGCATCACCCTTGAACTATCATGGTCGATCCTTATCTTGCTGTGGTGTGTCTGGGGTAGAATGAGTTAAGCCATGTTCCCCTAAAATCCTTAGGAACACAACAGATATATAGCCGATGGCGCAATGATACCCCCATTCATGCTCTTCGCGGATGCTAAAATGAGGTTGAGAAACATTTTCCTCTAAAGAAATCAGAATTCATTCCAGAAGCCCAAATCAGGCAATATTATGTTGAGGCACACCTTCTGCATCCTCTGCAAAAAAAAAAAAAAAAAAAAAAAAAAAAAAAAAACACAACAGAATGAAAAATATTGAATCTCTGGCTCACAGTGAAGGTATTTGTGCACCCAGTAAACGGTCATTTACGTGAAATCGCAAAGAAGACAAAAATAATGTGTCAGATGCCTTCAGTCAGACATTTTCTATAGCACTGGCAGGCATTTTTCAGGCTTAGATCATCACAACAGGATGTCACAATTATTATAAACGTCACTAGGTGATTTCTTTAGAGGAAAATGTTTCACAACCTCATTTTAGCATCCGCGAAGAGCGTGAATGGGGGTATCATTGCGCCATCGGCTATATCTCTGGTGTGTTCCTAAGGATTTTAGGGGAACATGGCTTAAACATCTCAGGAAATACTAAGGTACACTTTGAAACCCATCTTATTGAGTACTGGGGGTGCACGGTGGCTTATGGACTAACATTGTAACAACATTTTGGATATGAAAACATCGCAACAGGCTACTTATTTTACTGGTAAACAAGTTGTTAACAGTCTAATCCGTCGACAAAGTAGTCCCTGCACAGTCCCTCAGTGAAACCTTTCCATCTGCTAGAAACGTAGATTCCCATGGACCCATTCCCATGAGAATCTATGTCTCTTGCTGGCCAGTAATCAGCCTTGTTTACATTATTCACATAAAAAAACGTTTAAAAATATATAATGAAATACAATATTTAAAAATCTACAGCTATAGACTGCTAAATACAGTCGCCCACCCTAGACTCGGGTTTCATTCACAAAACGCTGTAGTTCGTTATGATGAGAACCTTTTCTTCTTTTATTTTTTTATATTTTATTTATTCATTCATTCATTCATTCATTCATTCATTCATTTATTTATTTATTCAGATTAGCTCCATTTTACCACACCCTCACACGCCGAGAAAGACGGCGGTTTCAGGGAATCCGCGACATAAACACTCGCATATGTAAAATAACAACACGAAATTTCTGGCAGGTCATACGGCAACGCGGAGGAGTCGACACCACATTATTATTATTTAAAATTCCATTAATCGAGTAAACAAATTGGTAAATACATTTATAAGAAAAATCCGGCTCGCATTACCACAAGACAAAGACAACAGGTGCCGGTGTGGTGTGCAAGAGGCATAGATTCTCATGAGCCCCTGCATTCGCAGGGGCTCATGAGAATAGATGCCCCTTGCTGATCTCTTGCTGGCCCGGTGCTGACGCGGGCAAGGCGGCGACGAAACAAGCGCTCCATGGAAGTAGTCTGAAAACACAGGCGTCTGACCGGCGGTCCGAGCTGACAAACCGCATAGAGTTCTCTGACACGCAAGTGCGACACACATACTCACTGCTTACCCAGCGCGCAACGGCCATCGGGCCGACGTCAGCCGCCGCTGGCCCGTGCACGGACGTGCGCGTGCCAACGGCGGCCCGATGGCCTTTTGCGCATTGGGTAGTTCATGTAATTAGTAGGTACGCAAGTAAAACTCCATGAAAAACTCAGCAGGGGGTAGTACTGTGACTAGGCAACAGTTTTCAACCTTCAAAAGCGATCATCGGCCAAAACCGCTTTGGGAACAAAGTTAGTCACTAGGCGTTTTTCTCAAGATCTGAACCCGGGCCAGTCAAATCGGCCGATCAAAACAATGAGTTTAGAAACAAGACTTTTTTTTACGGTCAAAATAATGACAGCCCCGAACGTAGCTAAGAGCGGAAGTAATTGATTGCGCGTTCAGTTCTGATTGGCTAATAGCTACCATGAAATAAACATGCAGCCTGGCCTCTTTCATGGCACTGTGGCGAAAGGCCTAGCGCTGTAGATAATCGAGAAATAGGCCGAAGTATTTCCGTCCGTATGTTCATACGTACTTTCTGCGACAGTCAAGGGTTAACGCACACCCACCGTCAGGCGCCTGTGGTCGTAGTGGTTAGGAAGCATTGCAAAAGCGCGAGTCTTGAAAAACAGGAAATGTGACGTGTATCGACACGTCGTGTTTATCTGACACACATTGCGACGCCGCGAAAAAACCCATCGCGGTCTTTTCAAAACATTGCTTAATCCACACTTGTTTACTGAGAAATATCATACATCAATTACAAAAGCGTAGTAGTCGAATACTGATTTTCTTGCCATTTTCCGATTCCCTAGATAACCACAGGACGGTAAATGATTACCTTTTACCCCAACGGCCGCATTTCCTAAGTGGTCTCCTAACGACTATGTACAAGATGCAGGAGATGGATCGACCATGATATTGAAGGTATGCCAGATTAGCTTGGCGCCTTCTGGCGCCAAGCTAATCTGGCACTACCTTTGAAATTATCATGGTCGAATCTGGCACTACCTTTGAATTATCATGGTCGATCCATCTTCTGCTGTTATTGCATCAGGGCTAAATAGGTTAACCCTTTTCATCCTGATACACCCATTGCTTGAAATAAATTTGACTATGATTGTTCAAGGGTGGTGTGTGTTTCAAAACTCACAAAATATCAAACAGAAAGGGGTTTGGGGGGGGGGGGGGGGTCCAGATGCCCGCAAAAGGGACGTTGTTATAGCATTTTAAAGAATTGGGGCGGGGAGGGGTCGGGGCAGAACCCCTGGAGCCCCCTTCCCAATCCGCCCCTGCTAACGTATTCAAGGCGCCAGATTCAATAGCTGCAGAAGTGCGCCATAGCTGCGGGGGCTCAATAGGTACTACGCCTTCTGCTGGGACTAGTTTACATCCATCTTCCTTGGACAGACGAGATTCTTTGCTTTTGAATTTACCGTGATATCAGAAATCACAATTTCTGACCAATGGCAGCACAAAAGGGCTAACCCATTTATCCCCGACGCACTGCAGCATGAGATGGATCGACTGATCATGATAATTCAAGGGTAGTGCCAGATTTAGCTTGTCGCCATCAGGCGCCTTCAAGCTAATCTGGCACTGCCCTAGAATTATCATGGTCGATCCGTCTCATGCAACTGGTTCTCAATCATTAGGTGACAACTAAAAAAATGTGGCTGGGGGGTTGATAGGTTTAAATCTCTTACAGTGTGATGAATCGACAAAATGACCTTTGTGACGCACACCTGTTATGCAGGCCTACAGTGTGCCTTATTAAACACATTCCTGTTCCGTGACGAACAAAACGTATCGCGCTGCTAAGGCGGATCCCAAGAAGTAGGCCGCGAACTTCACTCATTCAGCCCCGACACACCACAGCAAGACATGGATCGAGCATGATAGTTCCGCCAAAATAGCTTGGCGCCCATAGGCGCCAAGCTATTCTGGCACCACCCTTGAACTATCATGCTCGACCTGTCTCAAGAATTGTAATATAGTCCTTCAAAGGGCAACTTCAAAATTTGGGGTTTTCGGTACTGCGTCAGAATGAGTTAATGCGTGGGAAAAACGCATCCAGACGTACGCTCGATGTCATAACATTACATGGGTGCCACGTCACAACTTAATGTGTGGTGCATACGCCGGCACCACTGTATGTGCAAACAGCCAGTGCTGAACCTTCCCTGTGCCTTCAATGCAGGACACATTCAATTCAGTTAAAACTAAAACTTTATTCATCCCGCTAGAGACAGTTGTGCTTGTCCGACAGGCTGAATTCTAGAAATGAACGTGACTCAATACTGGTCTTATATGACTAGAATCAAACAAACCAGACTGAGCAAACGCTAAGAAGCGTCATTCACATAAATAAGGCATACATTCAACACCATTGCAATAGGCAATGATAAAAATATATATATATAGGGTTTACACCGCATCACAATAGAAGGAGTATTACCAGACTGACTGGACTGTATCACAGAAAAAAAATGCATTCGGAAAAGACGCACACACTCTGATGACTTCCTTTGGCCGGGAGAGGGGGGAGGGGGGGGGGCAGTTCTAAAGCAAGAGCTATAGGCTCATAATTATGAGCCCCTGCTGCTGCAAGAGCTCATGAGAGTCTATACCTCTTGTGTCGGAGTACAGTCACACGCGGGTCACTCGGCAAAACAGCCGGCTCGTGTTTCGCCCAAAAGGTTATCTTTAACGGGGGTCAACGACCGTACGAACATGACTGCGTCAGTGTATATTCATTCATTCATGGACAGACTGATCGACGGAACGACGGACGGACTGACTGACTGACTGATCTGTCTCGTTAACCCATTAGGCCCCGGCCCACTACAGCAGGGGGGAGTGCCAGATTAGCTCCTTGAATTATCATGGTCGATCCATCTCCTGCAAGTAGCACATAGTTGTTAAGTGACACCTGTAAAATTTGGGAAAAGCGGCCTTAAATGGGTAATAGTGAAAGCTTCAGAGCTCACATGTCGGGAAAGTCGACCTCAGAGCTTGGCTTCTGCTTTCGGCAAAGCGCCTCGTCACAGTGCACACTCATTTAACTCATTCAGCCCGACGGCCGTATTTCCCAAATTTTGGAGGCGTCACCTCATGACTATACACCAGTTGCAGGAGATGCCGGGTCGACCATAATAATTCAAGCGGCATTGCCAGATAAGCTTGGCGCCTGTCGGCGCCAAGCTAATCTGGCACTGCCCTTGAATTATCATGGTCGACCAATCTCCTGCTGTAATGCGTCAGGGCTGAATGGGTTAACGCGATATAGCGTCTCTATCAGCTTATGTTCCGCATACCTGAACAAAAAATTAAATTAAAAGAAAACTTGAATGACACGTTTAATTAAAAAAAAAAAATAGCTGTTGCCTCGTGCCGCCTCAGAAAGTCGGTCAGAGTGAGGTGATCAAACTCGGTTTACCTCGGTCTTAGCTGGCCCGCGGATGGGTGAAATCTGCCCAAATGCCTTTTCAAGAGCCCGCTCACTGGGTATGACGAAAACAATAGCTTACAAAACATGTAAATTGTTGACCCTTTGGAGAGGATTCATGCCAAGTCTGACGATGATATGCATGAGAGTGGAGTGAGACTTTATCCTCTCCTAAGTCAACTGGCACACCTTCACCGAACAGTAGGCTGAGACTTCTGGCTGACCCAATGTTTTGCTTCATCTTCTTTTATTTCTTTTAACCCCTTCACTGCCAGTGGACGCAGGCTGTGATTTTAAAATCATCGCAAATTACAGGGGGGAAAAAATCTCAAACCGTCAAAGGAACATGGATACAAAGTGGTCTCAACAAGAGTCATAGATCCTCATGAGCCCCCGCAGTTGAGGGGGACTCATGAGGATCTATAACTCTTGCAGTTTCATTCAAAGCGCCTGCCATCAAAGACGCCCGGCTGTACCATAGCTACCGCTATCGCTGTGGTACATGTTTCAGCCCTTTATACAATTCAGATATAAGCAAACAAAATTTCCAAAACCCCTGACCCTTTCACAGCACACGAGCTTTATGTCATGTGTTTATCGCGTACCGGTTTGTCTTCGAAGGGAATTTGTCAGTGTGTTTCATGCAGTTGAAGCGTGCGTATTGCGTTCCGCATTTCGCGTCGCTCCTCAGCAGATTCATGTAAAGCGACTATATGATGACCGACATTCTTAACTCATTCAGCGCGACAGCCGCCGTATTTCCCAAATTTTGGAGGCGTCATCTAACGACTATGCACCTGTTACGCGAGATGGATCGACCATGATAATTCAAGGGTAGTGCCAGATTAGCTTGGCGCCTTCAATTATCATGGTCGACCCATCTCCTGCTCAGTAGTGCGTCAGGGCTGCGTGTGTTAATTATTATAAATTTATTCAGTCAGTTTCGTCAGGCTGGTTGTCTAGCAGTGGCACTTGCGATCTGAGATGGTTTCATTGATGCAAATCAGCCATGACTCTGTCAGAAAGGGTGTTAACTTAACCCTTTGGGTGTCGGTAACGCTTTTTGTCGACGGAGGCGATTCCTCCAGGAATCGCCTCGACAAAAAGCGCTACCGACAGTTCAGACAAAGGGTTTAGTCGGGGGAAAAAGTACGGTACATAAATAGGACATTGATCTTATGAATCTTTGTGGCAATGAAGCAGCTCGACTCTTAAAGTCACCGGAAAAATAACAGGATACAGGAAACAGCGCCTAGCCTCTGTTTACAAAACGGCTCATAGTCATATAGTATTTTTAGCGCATTAGTCATTGGGGAAAATTTGCGCCATATGCCTTCTTGTTGAATGACCGAGAAAACTGAATTTACTGAACATTAAACAGTAAAGCATATTTTTCAGAAATTCAGAAATTTATTCTGCAAGAAGTAACGTAGATCCGAATGAGTCCCTGTAGTGGTGGGTCGAGGGGGCTGCGGGGGGAGGGGATGGGGGGGGAGCGTTGTGTGTGTGTGTGTGTGTGTGTGTGTGTGTGTGTGTGTGTGTGTGTGTGTGTGTGTGTGTGTGTGCGTGCGTATGTGTGTGTGTGCGCGCGCGTGTGTGTGTGTGTGTGTGTGAGTGTGTGTGTGTGTGGGGGGGGGGGTCAGGGTTACTTACTTACTTACGCCTGTCACCCCTACCCAGGTATAGGCCGTCGACGAGAGACCTCCAGCAACTCCTGTCCTGTGCTTCTCCTACGATTCTACTCCAGGTGGTTCCCAGTCTCTTGATGTCTGCTTGGAGGTCTCGACGCCAGGAGTTTCTCGGCCTACCTCTTTTCCTCTTTCCCTGGGGGTTCCATGATAATGCCTGCCTAGTGATACTGGAAGCTGGCTTTCTCAGACTGTGACCGATCCATCCCCATCTTCTTCGCCCAATTTCATTCTCTGCTGTTATCTGCTCTGTTCTCTCCCAGAGTCTGACGTTGCTGATCTTCTCTGGCCAGTGGATTTTCAAAATTCTTCTAAGGCAACTGTTCATGAAGGTCTGTACTCTGTTGACTGTGGTTTTTGTCACTCTCCAAGTATCTGCTCCATATAGGAGAACTGCTTTTACATTGGAATTGAAAATCCGGACTTTGGTGTGTTGTGACAGCTCTCTGGAACTCCACACTTTTTTCAACTGGAGAAAGGCTGCTCTGGCTTTACCGATTCGTGCTCTGACATCTGCATCAGTGCCGCCTTTTTTGTCTATGCGGATGCTCCCGAGATAGGTGAAGGACTCCACCTCCTCCAACGGGGTGCCAGCAAGCAAGACTGGTTCTTCCCTGGTTGCGTTCAGCCTCATTGTCTTTGTTTTCTGTTTGTGAATGGTGAGGCCCACTTGAGGGGTCAGGGTTGGGAACACCAAAAGTTGGATAACATAATGTCTGACATGTATTGCGAAACTATTGGTAGGCCTACTATTTCAATAATTTCATCAGACAATATTATTTTGCAAATGTCTAGCTTCAGTTCCGGCTTACAATGATGTGTACTGTCTGCGAAAAATAGGAAGTACAGAGCTGTCAAATTCTTTTCCGCACACATGTTACCTCGCTCCATCCGCTACGCATCATGCATAGCGGCACAGTGGTTGTCTCCCTCGATTCGCTTCCGCTGAATGAAGATACCACGGCAGCGAATCATACGTGAGAGACAAGAGAGAGAGAGAGAGAGAGAGAGAGAGAGAGAGAGAGAGAGAGAGAGAGAGAGAGAGAGAGAGAGAGAGAGAGAGAGAGAGAGAGAGAGAGAGAGAGAGAGAGAGAGAGAGAGATGATGATGATGATGATGATGATGAAACGTTTTTATTCAGGATAAAAAGTTTTAGGCTTAGCAATGCCTATCTTCCAAACTGTTCTGCTATTCTACACATAAAAATATATCAGACGATACAACAAAAGATAAAACATATATAAGTAAAAAGACCCATCCGCCCCCCCCCCCCCCCACACACACACACACACACCCTCAGAGAAAAAGAAAGAAAAATAATAATAATAATAAAATACAATTGAAAAAAAGAATTTAAAACAAACATATATATATAT
>BTPG01000004.1:139331019-139358054 GCA_036245525.1 Semisulcospira habei | reverse complement strand
TATATATATATATATATATATATATATATATATATATATATATATATATATATATATATATATATATATATATATATATTATATATATATATATATATATATATATATATATATATACTGGTATGAAACTGGCATGTTAATGCAGACAGTCGAACTATTATATAATCTGCAGCAATCTGCTGTGCTGGAGCAACATACTAAGCAGAAAGATAGAACATTCACAACGACAGCAGATATTTATGGACGCGAGCTCTGAAGATAGATAACTTTGAAATAGACTTTAAATGAGAGGGCAGATTATTCCATGACTTAGCACCGGAAAATGATATGCTATATTTGAAGATGTCGATTCTCGGTTTTGGGAGATGGAGTAAACTGTTCCTCGTGTTCTCTCTATTCGTGTGGAAAAACAGCTCACGGAGAAAGAGAGGGGCGGCATTGTTTAGAATTTATTGCACAAGAAAGCATCTATTAAGTTCCAGTTGTTTACTAAGTCGTAGGATATTAAGGGCCTTCAGTCTTTCATCAGTAGGGGACGAACCAGGAAGAATAAGCTTAATACCTCGCCGGTAAAGGGATTTTTTTTTTCAAATGAATGTCTCCACAACCGTCCCAGATATTGGAAGCATAATTACAATGTGTCTTGATGTGTGCGTTAAAGAATAGTTTTCGAGCATCAATGTCAACTATACGACTTAATTTGGATAATAGAAAGAGATTCTTCGAAATAGTTTTACAGGCAGTTTCTATGTGAGGCTCCCAGCCGAGCTGTTCGTCGACTGTCACTCCTAACAAACGATGTTTTGACACTTTCTCTATGGGCTGAGAGTTAAGGGACAGCTCAAGAGGTTGCAAACCACGTTGATGCTTTTGGCGTGTCGTCACCAACATACGTTTCGTTTTAGGAATACTAATAATTATATGATTTTCTTCACACCAAGTTGACACTTCATCTAAACTATGTTGGAGGACAGCGCTCACGGTTAAAAACATTTTTATCAGATACATGTAATGATGTATCATCAGCAAATAGTTCACAGTTTGTGTCGGGGTGTGATATTGACACTGGAAGGTCATTTATAAAGATGTTAAATAATAATAATAATAAAATAATAATAATTACGGTATTTATAATGCGCTTATCTTATAATAATTATAACTCTATGCGCGCACTCACAACTCGCACACGCATGCGCACGCATTAGACAATGACTCACGTACCACAAATAGTGAAAATACATTACGACGGTCAGCTTGGGGTGGGGAGTGTGCTGATGTAGTGCTAGAACTGTTGAAAGAGGTGAGTTTTGAGGGCGGACTGGAAGGAGGAGAGAGAGAGTGTGTTTCTGACGGAGAGAGAATGGGAGAGTGTTCCAGGTGGATGGACCGTATACTGAGAAGGAGCGGGGGCCGAAAGTGCTGAGTTTGGTGCGGGGGATGAGGAGGCGGTTAGGGTCGGAGGCGGAGCGGAGGGAGCGGGAAGGAGTGTAGGGGTGAAGTAAGTTGGAGAGATAGGTAGGAGCGTAGTTGTTCAGGGATTTGTAGCAGAGAGATAGAATCTTGTACTGACTCGCACGGCTGACTGCTACGAAGACGTGAAAAACTGGATGACAGCAAACAAGCTAAAACTGAACGACGACAAAACGGAAGCCATGCTGGTAGGCACTCCCAGCTCCCTCCCTCTCTCCACCTTCAACTCGATAGCACCCCCATCTCCCTCTCTGACTCGGCCAAGAACCTCGGCGTTATCCTCGATTCCTCTCTGTCCATGTGACCAGCTTCGTTTCCGCCACGGCCCAGGCATGTTATTTCCACCTCCGCCGCATCAGTCAGATCAGAAAATACCTCACTACCGAAGCTGCCACCAAACTTGCTGTCTCTCTCATCTTATCTCGCATCGACTACTGCAACTCTCTCCTTTCCGGCCTCCCTCACTCCACCATTTTCACTCTCCAACGCGTTCAGAACAATGCTGCCCGCCTCGTCCTCAGAAAGAAAAAATCCGACCACGTCACACCCCTGCTCAAACTCCTTCACTGGCTCCCCATCCCCCAACGCATCCAATACAAAATTCTGTCTCTCTGCTACAAATCCCTGAACAACTGCGCTCCTGCCTATCTCTCCAACTTACTTCACCCCTACACACCTTCCCGCTCCCTCCGCTCTGCCTCTGACCCTCTCCGCCTCCACATCCCTCGCACCAAACTTAACACTTTCGGCCCCCGCTCCTTCTCCGTCTACGGTCCATCCACCTGGAACACTCTCCCACTCTCTCTCCGTCAGAAACACTCTCTCTCCTCCTTCCAGTCCGCCCTCAAAACTCACCTCTTTCAACAGTTTTAGCACTATATCACCACACTCCCCACCCCAAGCTGACCGTCGTAATGTATTCCACTGTTTGTGGTACGCAAGTCATTGTCTAAAGCGTGCGCATGCGTGCGCGAGTTGTGAGTGCGCGCTTAGAGTTATAATTATGATAAGATAAGCGCATTATAAATACCGTAATTATTATTATTATTTTTTATTAATCATAAAGTGACTGAATGGCCTTTCTGCCGAACATTCTGATTGGTTGTTTACGCTTCTACCGAGCTCCGCCATTCGCTAAGCGTTCTTTTATTTTGGTATCTCTTAGCATTAGGCACGAAAGTTTCAAATGAGCTGCTGATACAGAGAGATCTAATTAAAGTGTGTAAACATTCAGGCTTCAGTTTGGGTTTGTGAAACATTTATGAAAAGTTTGTGAACTTTGTCCCTGCTTTTCTGTACGATCCAGAGTAATCAGTGCGTAGATGAAAGATGGCCTGGCTCTCCCTGTTCAGCTTGTTGATGTCGTCTGCCCACGGGCTGCAACCGCCATTCTGCTGTTGCCCGGCAATCACTTTGTTACTATAGTGTCTTGGTTTCTTTACAGGAGGTTGTGATCTTGAGGTAGTCTTGCGCCTGCTTTGGCCAGGCTGTCAGCCTCTCCATTCCCAGCTACAGAATGCACTGGAATCCACTGCAGCACTGTGTTGTGGACAGGGCATCCAGTCTATCTTAAAGCTTCCTGGTGAGATCAGTGGATCAAGCTGCTGCCTTTCCCTAGCTAGTGCTCTGCTGCTGTGTTGAGCACCTGCAGATCTGTACGATAGTTGGAGCTGCTGCCGCCAGCTGGTAAGGAGAGGAAGGTAGTAGTGCGGTCTGCATAACAGATGTACACGCCACTTCCTTCATTCCGCACGGAGTCTTGTGCGGTACCACAGCTGCTGTGAGGGTAGCGCTTGTGCATAATCTCCAGCGAGATGGCTTTGTGCAGTGCCTCGACCTTTGGCAAAGAGTCCTGGAACATTGTTTATGTTGTTTAGAAGGCTCTTTCGAGATGTCCAGGTATCTGAAGGGAGCTCTTCACACATCTTTGGGCGAGGTTCCAGGACGTCAGTTTTAGCCCTTTGCAGGACCTTCAGTTGGCGGTTCAGACTTGGGCGTTTCTTGACGGTTCTTGGTCTGCTCCTATAGTCTCCCATACTGTCGGTGTTTAGTAAGTTTCTTCATCGTGTGTGCTGTTCTACGTTCTATTGGCCCCAATATCCTCCATTTCCTAAATTGGGGTGTTCCAGATGGCCCTAAGAATGTCACTGCATCATGAGAATGACCAATGTCCTGCATCTTGTCAAACCTGGCTTTTTGGGTTTTGCAGGTAGTGTTGCATGTTGTCGATGTATCTTGGTCTGACCGAGCAAGTGTTTGCTTGTGCCAGGATGCTGTAATTTGCGCCAATGTGGTCCCCACCAGTTTCTTCATCAGAGACTTGTTTTGCAGCTCTAGCTTCCATGGCTTCGGTGTGAGTCCTCCACGTGAATCCAGTAATTTATTTTTTGCCAGTAAAGTTAGCCTGTCTGTCTTTGGTACTGGAAAGTCTCCAGTTTTAAGGTGACCTTTTTTATCTGATTAAAAGAGATGGTCTATCTCAGTTTGAGAGGCCTCTTTCAGTCCAGCTGCTGACTATTGGCAGCATATTGGATTCTGCAGGATGCTATTTCTTTATGTTCTGCTGCGCTCCACACTGCAAAGTCAATCGCATGGAGGATGTTCGAGACGAACCTTGGTACTGTTGTACTGATGTCATTAATGTAGACCAAGAACAGCATCAGACACAACATCTCCCTGAGGTACACCTTCCCCGAGTTTGACAAGACTGCTGAATGTGCAGACGGTAGAAGTTTCAGCGGCAGCCCCTGTTAAGCATGCCTTAATTAAAAAGAATTACAATTAAATTGATGGGTCACATTGAAATTAATGAAATGATCACAAATGTTTATGCTCAAAATGCATATTTTGTTAAGAAAACTGGCAACAAAAATATTTAAACAGAGAAGTATGACATAAGCAATTGTTATGATCATTTTGCGTTACTTTGCGTACTGGTAAAATGGGGGTAGGTCAGCAGATTTAGCCACTGTGGCCCCTAAATGCATCGCAGCATCATAAAATTAGGCTGGGAGTAACTGTGGTACTCTATCCTAACCAATAAAACCTTTAAAAGACCTTTCAGTTGTATACAAAATTTCTGAGGGCATCAGAAACAACGTACGTTTCAATATTCGTTTAAATGGGAAAAAGCTATCATTCACCACGAACGTACAGTAAAGGATGTTGACTTTCCATATTTTCTTGCACTTTATGCTCACATTATTTAAACTTAATAGGGAAAGTGAGGTCAAAATGAAATGGAATAACTTTAGCAATTTTTTCTAATTAATTTTGTGTATTTTTATAACTTGGGGGTAGGAATACAAAATCAACCACTGTGGCACTCACAGTAATCACAGCATCACCTAGTCAAGTTTATAATAAATCAAGTTTTAATGATGTAAGCCTGAAAATGGACTGCCAGTTATATAGAAAATGTCTGAAAACATCTGACACATTATTTTTGTCTTTTTTTTTTTTTGTTGCGATTTCGCGGAAATGGCCGTTTACTGGGTGCACAAATACCTTCACTGTGAGCCAGAGATTCAATATGTTTTCATTCTGTTTTTTGCAGAGGATGCAGAAGATGTGCCTTAACATAATACTGCCTGATTTGGGCTTCTGGAATGAATTCTGATTTATTTAGAGAAAAATGTTTCTCAACCCGATTTTAGCATCTGCGAAGAGCTTGAATGGGGTACCCTTGCGCCATCGGCTATATCTCTGGTGTGTTCCTAAGGATTTTCGAGGAACATGGCTTAAACATCACAGGACATACTAAGGTACACTTTGAAACCCATTTTATTGAGTAATGGGTGGGGGGTGCACGGTAGACCTGGCTAAGCACAAATGCCAGTATGACCAGGCGCTGAAGCATCTCGCCTATGAATGGAGAAATTTTGTATGGTGATACCTTGGTTACTTATATTCTGTCAACCTACTTTCTGTAAAGCCAAATATATGATATGGGGAGGGTTGGTTGAGTAATACTGTAACGTCTGATGCTTTACTGCAAAGGTGATACACATTGAGGTGGCCTATTCTAAGCAGATGATCGCTGACACTAGTAAACATGTCAAGTAACTTCGCAACAAAATACTAATTTCAAATATACTAACAAACTAAATGACAATTTAAACAACAATAACAAAGTGTCACTATGTGGCATGCAGATCAGTGGTCAAAAACACAGCACTGAAACATGCGCAAAAGATTAAAAAAAAAAAAAAGGAAGAAAAAGATAGCGGATCGTAGATGTACATGCAATAAGCCTGCAGATATATATAGGTCTCTGCGTGTGCAATGTACCGTTGCTAAAAACAAAAACGCGATGAAGCGTACCAGAGTAATCTTATTCTATTTGCTACCGACACAGTCAGTGATAAGAATCACTTTAATAGCGACAAAGTTGTGCACTCCTGTTCAATACATAGGCTAACCCAGTTTGTAAAGTCACAGATGGTTAGTTCGGGTTTAACGTCCACAGCACCGAGGTGATCATGGACGGCCCTGACGGGCGGGTTATGGGGGACAGGGAAATCTATTGCCTATGGAGTACGACCTGAACACTGATCAACTCAAGCGCACTCCAACTGTGCCACTTTGATTTACCAGGACCTTTCAACGGACATGCTATTGAACAAATCCGTTTTCCCCCCCTGGATTGTGAGTCCAGCTACCGGGGCCGGGACGGGATTCGAACCCACGACCCGGCGATTCCCTTCGCTCTCCTGCCTGAGCTATTTCGGACTCTAAAGTCACAGAGCGCTGCAATTGTCATATACGCGCATTCCGATGAGAATTACTCGCGGGTGTGTCTATCCACACTGACCACTACTGAAGCCAGTCATCACACACTGATCAGTCATCAGGGGTCAAGTGCTAAGCCTGAACCTCTTAGTAACAGGATTATGTTGTGTGATTGTATCGCGACTAATCGTCGCACAAAGAGGCGCACGCACTGAGTGTCGCTGATCCGTTACGGTCTATCACACAACAAAGTATACGAACTAAACGTAGTTGAGACTCCGTCGTGACGTCACACATTAGACAAGTTAGCTATGTCAGAAAAACGTACATGAATCTATATCAGTAAGTCACCGATTTCTCAGGTACAAATTGAGTTTAAGAATCACTTTGAGTACAGTGTCAATATGGAAGGATATAGACTTGATACCGGTTCTACGACGCAATCAAAACTACACACGTTTCACAGTTACGACAGCAATAGAGTTCTGTAGTACTAATCAATTGACAATCATGAATTTGAGCATTTGGATGACATCAGTCCTGTATGAATAATCTTATTCGGGTTGATATATGACAGGAACAACAGTCCGAACCGGAGCCAAGACATCGGCGCAAAACCCGAGCGTCTCCCACAACCCTCCCCGGTCAGTGCCAAAATGAGAAGGTTGTGCCATTGGAAAACAATCAAAACATGCACACCAGCAAGAACCATCCAGGCAACGGGTCGGAATGTGGCGTCCATCAGACATCAATCTTCTTTCATATAATGAAAATTAGTTATTTGTTTGCACGCGGTGTACCACTGTCTAGCAGTGAAGTGAAAGAAGTTGCGCAATTTGCATCACTAAATCAATGGGAATCTGGTTGTCACGACAAGCAGCGGGGGCCCAGGCATTAGCAGCTGAGGTCTGGGCCGTTCCGGCAGAATGATGAAGTCACAAGAGGCAGAAAGTCAGTTGTCTGGAACATCGGTGACTGCTTGTGTTCCGCCTGGCCTCGTGGGTTCGGGGACGAAGGGTCGACAGGCTGCTGGCCGAGTTTCGGCGGCTCTGGCTGAAGAGGCCGAGTAACTTGAGCGGGTCGCACACCGTGGCCTCTGACATGCCAGGCGGGCCGGGCGCCCTCCAGTCACGTCAGAGCCATGGGGTTTGCGTGCCTGGTAACCGGGCGCAGAGTTGAAGTTGGCATGATCTCGTGGAGCTACGTAGGGCCGGTATTCACCGAAGCGTATATTGAGTGCCAGACGTTTTGTGCCCTCAGCGCAGGGGTGCATTCTATCACCGTCCCGGTAGAGGGCCTGGCGGGGGGCGTGGTTCTTGTTTAGAAAGGTCGGTGGCGGTCTGTGGTCCACGATGGCGATATCTCTGCAGGCCGCCGCGTGGAGGCCTAGTTGTCATTGGATTTAGCGGCGGCCGCAAACAGGGGGTGGCGTTGACCAAAGGGCGGCATGATGGTGGACGCCTGTAGAGTGGCCTGCGGGAACTTGGTGGCCAGCAGATCGATGAGCTGCAGCCACGTGTTGCACTGATGAGACCGGAACATTCAAGTTGCGGCAGCTGTTAATTCCGACATTGACACCCACCAGCATGTTTGTACATGTCGGACAGGCTGGCGGGTGTCAAACCACTTGATGAGATCGCTGACAGACAGACCTGACACCGCCATGTTTTGAACTGTAAAATCCGGAGCTGACATTTTCCGGTCATCGATGACTAACCTGATGACTGAGTCGCCGAGGAGTAGAGCGTGCAACTCAGTGCGGGTTTATCTTTGATTGGCACAGCTTTTCATGAGAGAGAGAGAGAGAGAGAGAGATGATGATGATGATGATGAAACTTTATTTATCAACGGTAAAAAGTTTTGACAGAAACAAATCGTCATTTTACAAACTTGCCGTTGCTAACATCTACAAGATAAAATAGATTAAAAGATAATAATATAATAAAGAATTATATTTACACATATTATTTCATGCAACAATAAAAAAAAATTTAAAAATGACACAAAATAATAACACTTAACATTCATCTTATACCACACACACACACACACACACACACACACACACACACACACACACACACACACACACACATACACACACACACACACACACACACACACACACACACACCAACAATATAGATAAATGCATAATTATATTACATAAAGCATTAACCATCAGGGTTTGTTTAAATGCCCAGTGTTGTTATGTTTGGCTCATCAGGTAATCGAAAAGTTTCGTTTTAAAGATTCCAAGTGAGGCTATAGTCTTCAAATGTGCAGGAATAGTGTTCCATACAAACGGTCCAGAAAAGGATAAACTAGTTTTAAAGAGGTCAATTCTAGGCAGAGGTAGGGGTAAAGTATTGTTCCTTGAGGACCGTTCGCGTTCTTGCTGTGGCACAAATTTGGTGGTTAGATACTGCGGTGTCATGTTATTTAATATCTTGTGCATGAGGATGCATTTGTTGAAACTAAGTTGTTGACGCAGGCCGAGAATGTTTAGATGTCTAAATTTGTCTGTGGTAGGAATGGGCCGCGTATCTATCATTTTGACAGCTCTTTTATATATAGAGTTTAACCTGTTCATGTGAACATCACTACAACCGTCCCACACTGTGGAAACATAATCAACGTGAGACTTGATATGGGCATGAAAAAAACAGTTTACGAGTATGTGTATCCGTTACTTGTCTAAGCTGGGACAACAGGAAAGTGTTTTTAGCAATGGTTTTACAGACTGTATTTATATGCGTCTCCCAACATAATTGTTCGTCAACGTGTATTCCCAAGAATTTACGCTCTGTGACTTGTTCTATCGGTTTAGCGTTCAGTTGTAAATGTAACGGCTGTGGTCGGCGTTGGTGTTTTTGTCGTGTAGTGATTAAAATACTCTTTGTTTTTCCTGGATGAAGGACCATATGATTCTCTCTACACCAGTCGGAAACCTCGCTGAGACTACTTTGTAAGCTAATGGTAATGTCAGCTGTTTTTTTACCTGAAACATGGAGGCTCGTATCGTCCGCAAACAGGTTGCAATTAACATCAGTGTTAGTAATATGCAAAGGCAAATCATTAATGAATATTATAAATAGAAGAGGTCCCAAGATCGACCCCTGGGGGACACCGTAGTTAACTTGTCCTTGTTTAGAGTATTTTCCATGAGTATATACCTTTTGTTTTCTGTCTTTTAGGTATGATCTAAAAAATGCTATGGCAGTTTCACTTATATGGTATGCTGCTAGCTTCTTTAAGAGAATGTCATGGTCGACAAGATCAAATGCTTTTTGTAGGTCTAAGAAAACAGCTCCAGACATCAGGTTTTTATTTATTGATTCCAGCCAGCTGTCTACAATGTGTGCCAGTGCTGACTGACATGAGTGTTTCGGTCTAAAGCCGGACTGATGAATATTTATGAAATTGCCCTTTTCTAGAAAATTGAGGAGGTGTTTTTGTATGTGTTTTTCAAGGGGCTTTGACAGGGCCGACAAAAGTGAGATAGGACGGTAGTTATTGACATCTTCAAGATCTTTTGATTTAGGGATTGGAATTACCTTGGCCTCTTTGAAAATAGTTGGAAACGTGCTGTGTTTTATACAGAGGTTAAAGATATAAGTGAGTGCCTCTACCGTATATGGTAGTGACATTTTCAGAATTTTGTTGTCTATACCATCCATCCCGGTGGACATTTTGTTCGGCATGCTAGAGATGAATTTGCCGACTTCAGCGACGGTAATATCAGGAATGATGAATGTCTGCAGCATATTTTTGGCCTCACAGTATTTTTCCAGTACACTAGGAACTTGGTACTCTGTGTTACTACTTGCAGCTGACTGAGCAAGTGTTTCAGCTGTCGATAGGAAGTGCTTATTTAATATATCAGCTGACAAATGGGATGGTATTTCAGGGGCTGATTTACCCTTTGTTATAACGTTCAGGGCTTTCCACACCGATGCTGTATCTTTTTTGTCCCTAATCATTTCCTGGAAGAACAGTTTTTTTGACGCTCTCACTAAGTATTTAACACGATTTCGTTGTTTCTTATATTCATCAAACTGTTTTTCTTTCTTAAGTTTGTCTCTAAATGACATGGCCTGTTTGACATCTACTGTTAACCAGGGTGGCAGGGTAGAGTGCTTAACTCGTTTTTCTCGTATGGGCGCATGCTTATTTAGGACTCCAAGGAATAGATCCATCCAGTACGACAGGGCACTGTCAGGAGAAGTGTGGTTATACACGTCCCTGAAAGGAGTATTGCGCAGATCCCGCAGAAAGTCGCCGTTATTAAATGTTTTGAAAGAACGATATTTAATTGTTTTATGTCTCTTTTTGTTCTCTTTGTCTAGTTTCATGGAGACTGTGCAACATACTGGGTTATGGTCACTGACAGCTAAGGAGGGAACATGTACATTTGATATTTTATCATCATTTGTCACATAAATATGATCAATCAGGGTTGAAGATGTACATGTGGTTCTAGTGGGGGTTTTAATTAACTGTTCTAAACCGAATAGTGCTGTTGTTGACGCCCATGCAGCATTGGACCCTTTAGATTTAGAAAGATCAATATTAAAATCGCCCAAAAGAACAACGTCAGCTTTATTTTGATTTACGCTATCCATCATTGCTACGAAGTCATCATACCAGTCCCAGCTGGCTGCGGGATTTCTATAAATAAAGCCAATGAGGACGGGGGGTGATTTAGATGTCTTCACTTCTACCCACAAGCTTTCCACTTGAGCTGACTCTAAGTCTTGTCGCCGTTTGACGTTACCAAGTATTGAATTATGTATATATACAGCTAGTCCAGTGTGCTGTGGGCTTGAGGCATCTCTGCGGAGTACTGAGAAATTTGGGACAGAAATGGAGTTATCCCTTACTGAACTTTTAAGCCTCGACTCGGACACACCAAAAATATGAAAATGTAAGGGCGTGTTTAGGAACACGGATAAATCGGGCACCTTGTTAACTAGATGGTATATGTTAAGATGGCCAATTCTCAGTTCGTCTGTTCGTTTCGGAACAGTATTTAAATTACGATTTTGCATGTCGGTAAAAACACAAATGTAACGAAAGATATAATACAAAATTAATATGGTCACAAAAAATAATCCAACAAAATAAAAAATAAAAATCAACTAATATCAATATCTATAGAATGCTTTAAATAAGCTCAATAAAAGAATACACGGCAAAGAAACACAATGTTTATCACGCGCTTAGTCTAAGTTCAGCAGAATGTTTACGGTTTTCTTGCTTGGTTATGTCAACAAAAATAACAAAGTCAGCAACTATAAAAGAGAACAAATAAAAAATGACTTGTCAAGGAACTATGCACGTTCACCTGCGACAAAGTTCATAATACACAAAGCTAATTTGACGACTTAAAAATAAGAAGAAAGAAAAACAAACAAATTTAAAGTCTAAGAAAATGGTACAACTATAATATTTTAAAAAATCGCTAAGTAAAAAAGTATATTTAAATCGGGAAATGGTAATAGCAGATTGGAAATTACTGTCAATAATTGGTCCACAAAACGCGCACAGTGGGACTTTATCAAAGAATGTCGAAATGGCTATCACGCGTGTCCTAATTTCCGGCGCGTGGCCTGAACTTTTGAAGAAGCGAAAACAAGGCGGCACAGTCACTCTCACTAAGCTGCGGCACTCCAGGGGGTGGGGGCGGCGGGGGATAGGGGAAAGTTGGGGGTTTGGGGTACGGGTAGGGGTACACAGGTCGACCGCCTGCCATGTAGGAAGGGGCGCCCATGAGTGTTGATGTGCGATCATAGCCGGGCTGCTGTGGCTTGTGTTCTGGAGCAGCCCCGGCCTTTGATCCACCGCCATAAGCAAACGGCGCTGGTGTACGGTCAGCATGGTTCGGATCGTGCTGACTAGAGTCTTTTGCAAAAGCCTGCTCTTGGTGGAATCTGGGCGCCATTCTGAAGACTTTCGTCACAGCCTGCTCCTCGCGGAATCGGGGCGCCAAACTTGAACTGGCTGCGTGCTGAGGGCGCTGACTGTGTTGAGGCCCTTGGTCTCGAGGGCCGGGATGCCCGTTTTTACCGCCATGCCCGGGTACATTTAGCTGTCCGTGGCGGTGTGGGTTTTGGTGTCTAGCCTCAGTGGGGCGGGTTACGATGTTGGAGATACGGCCAGAGTACGCCCGCTTGATGTTTACAGCGAGAGCACTGGTGCCCCGCTTGTTCGGATGGATGGCGTCTCTAAACCACCCGCTCTTTACCTCGCCGGTCCTTGTGTAGAACACTTGGTCGTTGTCAATAAAGTTTACCTTCAGCGAGTGGCACACCTCCCTGAGACAAAGGTTGGTGTCTGTGACGCATGGATCAGGCTGCTGACGTTCGTTGATCGTGGGCAGGATGGATGAGATGAAGATTTCTGCCTTGGGGAAGACTCGTCTGGCAGCAGAAATCACATCCTTCCAGCCCTTCTTGCCGATGACGAACCCACGCTTACAGTCATTGATGCCGACATGCATGACGACTGTGGTGACTGCATTCGTGGGGTCGGCATCGTGAAGGTGCTGGAGGATGCCGGCTCTGTCGAGGCCTGACACTGACACGACCTGCGCTTTGAGAGAGAGAGAGAGAGAGAGAGAGAGAGAGAGAGAGAGAGAGAGAGAGAGAGAGAGAGAGAGAGAGAGAGAGAGAGACGCACCCGAAACTCTATCATTTCCTTGTCCTTAGTGCAGGTATACACTTAATAATACCAAAAATGTCGCATTTCTTCTGCTCGTCAGTATATTTCCGTCGAAATGTAACGAATACTAATATATATATATATATATATATATATATATATATATATATATATATATATATATATATATATATTAGTATTATATATATATATATATATATATATATATATATATATATATATATATATATATATATATATATATATATATATATATATATATATATATATATATAATAAAAATTACCTCTGTGCATTTGCTTGTCTTCAAAAGCGACCTGCTCTATGCAATAAAGGACTAGATTACTTCTACACATTTTTTCATCTTTTAAAGCCACCTGCTGTAGGCAGAAAATGTCTAGTAGTTGGCAATATCTCCTTTATAAATGTTGTTAGTGTGATGCTAGATACAAGGGGATAGTTGAAGGGTAGTGCCAGAATAGCTTGGCGCTTCTGGCGCCAAGCTATTCTGGCACCACCCTTCAACTATCTGACTGTAATTTGTGAAATTAGAATGTCGTAAAATGACTACGATGGACTTTTCTGTTCTTCTTCTCCTGTGTACGCAGGAGAGTTCCACCGACTCGCACCAGGGGCAGTAGAAAACCTTCTGTTGCGTGTGCCTGCTCACGTGGGTTGTGCCCAAAAGAAGGATAGAAACGTTTTAGTTGAGACAGGAAAACACTGAAAATCCGTCAGTCGGCAAATTTTAACAAAAATCGTAGCCCGCCATGGAGCAGATAGTCAAATATTCTATGAATTTTACCCTGGAAAGTGAACGTTACATGAACCCATTCTTCAATTTCCAGCCGCATATATATATATATATATTTTTTAAAAAGAGTCACCGTGGCCACTAAATAATTTAGACATTCGCGATGATGAGTTTTGTCCCCTGTGGAAAATGGAGGTTTGGGGTCATGTAGAGGTCAGTTTTCTCGTTCGCAAAAATTCATAGTATGTTCGGCGAGCTTTAAATCTTTTGCTGTCGGGTAGCGCTTTTGGTCGCGGTGATTCCTGCAGGAATCACCGCGACCAAAAGCGCTACCGACAGCCCAAGGGTTAACATTTCGTCCAGGTAAACAGAAACAGTACATAGGCAATGTAGTGCGGGGGAGGACAGTTCCGGCAAATATCGCCCACAGTCTATATAGATTAACCCTTTGGGTGTCGGTAGCGACTTTGGTCGAGGTGATTCCTGCAGGAATCACCTCGACCAAAATCGCTACCGACACCCAAAAGTTAACAAATGCAGCAGCTACACCCCCTTTTGCTCTGAACCGTCAATGTAACAGACCAGGACATAATTATTTTGACAATGTATTTATAACTATTTCTAATCTCCGTGTGTGGGTGTGTCAGTGTGAGAGCGTGCGTTACTTTTTGTAAACAATTTTTTTTAAATATTTTATTTTATAAACTCTTACCTATGTCTGTGTGTGGGGGTGTGTGTGATTACGTGCGCGAACCTGGATCGATAAAAAGCAGGTTACGTGTTACAAGTGCGCAGGTGATGAATGGTAATTTCATTCATAGATAATGAGATGAGACAGCACTCATACCCGCCCACCAGCATGTTTTTCCAGATACCCAAATCTGGATTGAAAAGTTGGTTACGACTAGCAATTACTCGGGTTCTAACTGATAAGTTCATTGATGGATGAATCAGCGTGACAGCCTATCAATACTTTTACACATGTCTAACGCACGCAGGCAGGCACGCACGCGCGCGCACGCACGCACGCACGCACGCACACACACACACACACACACACACACACACACAGAGAGAGAGAGAGAGAGAGAGAGAGAGAGAGAGAGAGAGAGAGAGAGAGAGAGAGAGAGAGAGAGACGCACCCGAAACTCTATCATTTCTTTGTCCTTAGTGCAGGTATACACTTAAAATTTACAGTTGATCTATCTCATAAACTGTAATGTAGCCTTCACAGGCCCAAAAGCAGATTTTACTAAATCAGCCTTAGGATGTAATGGGCTAAAAGACAGGAGCGCCCTTACGAGAAATCTTGTTGAAGGGCAAACAGTGGCACCTGTCATTAATGACAGCCACCTGAAAAATGATGGACGTTAACCCTTTTAGCCCCAGCACCCTACAGCAGGAGATTGAGAGGCCATGATAATTCAAGGGTAGTGCCAGATTAGCTTGGCGCCTTCTGGCGCCAAGCTAATCTGGCACTACCCTTGAATTATCATGGTCAATCCCCCTCCTGCAACATAGTCGTCAAGTAACACTTCCCAAATTTGGGAAATGTACCCGTGGGGCTAAAAGGGTTAGTGACTGGTCTCTCGAAAGGGTGATGGTCGCTTCAAACAGGTATTGCTGTGATTATTCTCATTGTCATTGACGTATGCAAGATTGCAGGCTGATCAAGTTGTACACACAGTGATTAGTGATTTCACCTATTCATTCTTAATGCTGGAGTCTTTAACCCATTTAACCCCACGGCCGCATTTCCCAAAGTTTGGAAGTGTCACCTAACGACTCTGTAATCTGGCACTCCCCTTGAATTATCATGGTCAATCCATCTCCTGCTGTAGGGCGTCGCGGCTAAATGGTTCAATCTTGTGCACAAATATGGTACAGTTCGTCTTAATTTGTATGGCCAAATTCAGTCAAATGTGACTGCCCTTGTAAAGGATAAAATATTTTTTATTTCAGCTTGAATCATACGGACATAAGGTAATAGTCATCAGGCATTTATACGCCCCAGGGAAATACAATTTAAAGCTAGAACTGAACCCTTTGGGTGACGGTAGCGGTTTTAGTCGCGATGATACCGCTACCGACACTCAAGGGGTTGATACAGTTACAAATACACGGCACGCTGCAGTCAAGTTATGAAAATTATCCCATACAACAACACACAACGTGAGCAGTGAGCAGGGAGAACTGAACTGAACAGAAACTTATATTGTAAGGCTAATTTTGTAAGGCGTCAACTCATTCGCGGCCAGCCGCATCCGGATGCGGCTGGCCGCGAAAAAGTTAAAATACATTTGAATACATATAACATTAGAAAAGGTAACCAGACAAACACAAATCACAAATACATTTTTAAAATAAATAATAATAATAATAATAATAATAATAATAATAATAATAATAATAATAACAATTTTTTATTTTTAACATTAACACACACACACACACACACACACACACACACACACACACACACACACACACACACACAAATTCAGTCGTAAGCAGCCCCCATGAGGGTAACACATGACGTCTGTTACTCGAGTGATGCGTTACAATCGCGCGCGCGCGCACACACACACACACACACACACACACACACACACACACACACACATACACACATACACATGCGCGCGCGCGCATACATTAGAATAAGACTAAACCATAAGTCTATTACTGTAAGTATGCAACACGTCGGCCGAACATTTAGTAACGTGTTGTAACTTTAGTCGACGCGTAATGTTCAATCGTCCTATTTTGAAGTTTCCGCAGTGACGTAAAGAAAAACAAGTAAACAGACTTCAAAGAACAAAAATAAGGCCGGCATGATGAGAAGGTTGCGAAGAAATTCCCGACACCACGTCATTGTCTCACACGAGGTGATATAATCAGATATGCAAAATGGCGACAAATGCGTTTCAAATGCTTGATTTTTTTTTTTCTGAAAAAAAAATCGACATGAAAAAGAACGACGTGTAAAGGTCAGTACATGAACGGTAACAATTCTTCTGTCTGATAATTATGAGATCTGCCTTCAGCAGGATTTTTGTTTTCTTTGTTACATCTGTGCAGGTGCAGAAAAAAAGAGAAAATCGTCCTTTTGTCATCTCATGCAGCCATTTGCCCTCCCCACCCCCCACCCCCATTCACCCCCCCCCCACCTCCTCCACCCCACCCCACCCCCAGCCCGACCCCCCCACCCCCCACCACCACCACCACCACCTCTGCCCCAAACATACACACACATAAAGACCACGCAAAATCCTGCACTGTACAACAAAAGTATTCTTTCAACATTGCACGCTCAGAACATTACCGGACGTTTACATGCGAATACGTCAGAAGACGAACATTTAGTTACGTACAAGATTTCTCTATATCTGGCTCGTGCGTTACTTGTTACCAGTATGCTCGCGACACTCTGTCTTAAAATAGACATCTGGAAAATACCTGTTCAGACTCGCGTCGCCCTTGACACTAAGCGTCGACTTTTTCGATAGGGGTTGCAAACTTATAGTAATAGATGTAAAAGTGATCAGAGTTGAGTATGAAAGAATATTAACTCTAAAATGTCAGCTAACGAACTGAAAGATTAAAGTTAAAACTTCAATAGTAAACTATTGAACACTAACTATCAACTGTAAACTATTGAGCATAACAGTAAACCTAAAAACTGTCACTGAAAATATCACACACACCGGCACACACACACACACACACACACACACACACACACACACACACACACACACACACACACACACACACACACACACACACACACACGCGTGTGCTAGTTTGTCAGCACAAACGTAACGTAAAACACTCTTTACTCGAGGAGAGAGAGACAGACAAAGACAGAGACAGAGAGAACAAAAAAGAAAGAGACAGAGAAAGTAGCAGAAAATGCTGTGATGTGAGGCGTCCGCCTAAACCACCCACGCTCCCTCCCACCCCCGCACATACGGTCGGTGAAGTCCTGTTCCAAATACGAGGCATCTGCAATAGGTACAGATTCTCACAGGTCCCCACAGGGTGAGGCGCCTCATGAGGATCCCAACGCGGAACCCTATCCGTGTCAGTTTCGGAGCTAAATAGACCAAGTCGTCTCCGCCGGCTGAATGTATGTCAGTTTATTACATCTGTAATAGACACCGGCAGATCTTCATGGTGCGTGGGATCATGAGGGCCTTTGCCTATTGCTGGACCATTATACCAAGAGCCATAGATCCTCATGAGCCCCCGCGACTGCGGGGGCTCATGAGGATCTATGCCTCTTGCTGAGACCAATTTGTATGCATGTTTCTTGAGTTTGGATAAATCAAGATTTCAGAAACAAAATTGTACGTACAGTGGCAGGGAAGTGGTTAAAGGTCGATGACCGGCAGCGACTACGGGATACGTGAATTCAATGACTCAGAGGTCCCAGTGGAACATTTTTATTGTAATTTCGAATTAATCAACAATAGCTTTTCCTTCTGTGTTTTAATTTTCTGTTTGTTTCTTAGACCATCAGTATGAGTGAAGTTTTGCCATTGTCAAACTTCGGTTTGGGGGACCAAAATGACTCAGTCACTAAAAGTCAAAGTCGAATGTCTTTTTTTTTTTTTTTTTTTAATCGAGGCAACGTTGGTTTCGTTTTTAAAATAATCCAAAAGCGTCATTGTCGAACATTTCTGGCCGCCTAGTTGCACACGTAACTTGTAGAATAATTAAAGGGATTATAAAAATTTCTTAATTTTTCAGAGTTGATGCAAACTACATTGATCGGAAATCCCCATTATGTCTTATATAAACAGCATGTTCAAATGGATTTCTACTCATTCTCAAGTCATCAGTCAGATTAGTAGGGTCTTGGCAAACGATCGTTACCTTTACAGTAATAGCGCCGTGGCTATCACAGCCAGCAGCCAGTGCATTGCCATTTGCCCAGCGGTACTGATCACAGTTCAGTTTGTGCGTCAGTTTAAATACGGTTATGGGAGCGACGTGTCTGGTTCTACTTTTTGTCGTTTTCTACGGATTGTCTCAGGCGGTACCTGCTCACGACCCCAGTTCAGGTGAGGTTTCATGATGTTATATCAGAATTTTGCTATCTTTTTGTTTGTTTATTTGTGTTTGTAAATGAAGTAACTTACACAGAAAAAGTATTGTCGGGGCCACTGATAAAGAGTTATATTCGATTTTTTTCACATCCGATCTACTTGTTTATAAGAAGGTAGGACTTATATCACAAAAATCGAATATGACAAAATAAAGACGAACACAAATATGCTGACCAGCAAAAGAAATGAGACAATTTTGGAATCATCGGAAACACTTTAGTGTTTCCGATGATTCCAAAATTGTCGCATTTCTTTTGCTCGCTAGTATATAAATACAGTCGACTTCGCGTATCCCATATCATACTGTGGCTAAAAGCTTCAAATTTGTACACTGCCATATGCAAGTTACATTATAGTACTTACAGATAAGATAGAGACCAATGGCTTTAGTACAAAAGTGGTGTCAGAATAGCTTGGCGCCTAAAGGCGCCAAACTATCCTGGCACTACCCTTGAACTATTTTAGTCAAACTTATTTAACACACTGGTGTATTCCGAATGATAAGGGGTGTAAGCGAAGTGTCTATTTGTGTTTGTCATTCATTTTGTCTCACTGGTTTGTTCGGTTTTTTTTTCCCCCCGTAATCTTTAGCCGTCGCTGCACTATGGCCCGTGATCTCTAGCTATCACTTCACTAAGAATGCACTACTGATGAACAGCAAAGACAGTATATTATCCCATATCATACTGAGGCTTATAGCTTCAAATTTGTACACTGCCATGTGCAAGCTACATTATAGTACTTACAGATAAGGATATAGACCAATGGCTTTAGTTCAAGGGTGGTGCTAGAATAGCTTGGCGCCTAAAGGCGCCAAGCTATTCTGGCACTACCCTGAAACTATTTTAGTCAAACTTTATTGCACACACGGGTGTATTCCGAATGATAAGGGTTATACTGACTTTGTCAACAGTCAGCTATTCATGTCGGGATCCCTCGGCGCCGCTCAGTCGACACCGAAATAAGTTATGTCCCCTGGCACGTCAATTAATACTGGTTTACTAAAGGCCCAGTCGCAGCCGAGAAAAGTGAACATGATCCAACTGCTCCAAGAAGAGACAAAGATCATAGAAAAAGAACACCACACGGAGAGAATGTTTCACTGGGATGGGGGTGGGGGGTGGGGGGGTGAGGGGTGGGGGGGGAGATGGTTGAGGGGGGGGGGGGGGGGGCGGGGCGGCCGTATGCCCTAAAATTGTGATTTGTGATTGATGGGTTGTTAGTTTTTTGTTTGTTTTTTGTGTGGTTTATTTTTTTATCCCTCTCGGCTTTGCGTGACTTGTGAAAGCCAGTTTTTCATGCTTGTGATCTGTGAAAGAAGGTTTCGTGGTGAAACGTAAGAGCCACTAAAAGAAGATGGTCGTGATCCCTCTCTCCCGCACCGTTGTTAGAGGCTGTTCGGCCATGTGCTGATGAAAGCGCCGTACCTTCTCTCGGCTTCATCGTGCTGTTTTTGTTGTTGTTGTTTTTTTTGGCCGGGGATTCGTGATTCAGTAGTTGTAAACAGTATCGTCGTAAATCCGTGACTACATTTATAGGAAACTCTTCCAGTCTTAGTCAAATAACTCAGTTATTCACGAGTTAGGTTTGAGTCTCGGGGGAGTTGGAACTTGAAGCTTCGCGGCTTTGACTTCCGGGTCACCATGCATAGATCAACGTACGTGTTTCCCCAACTAGGCTCCTATTGCGTTTTTTTGTTTGTTTGTTTGTTTGTTTGTTTGTTTGTTTGTTTTGTTTTGAGCCGGGGTACATAATTATTGTAGTGTGCGCGCATGTCACTGATCTAGGTAGATATCTCCCCCCCCCCCCACCCCCACCCCCCAGTAGCACACGGCCTTCGGGCCCACGACGGCCGCACGGTAGGCCCGCGCACAGCCGTGCGCGGGTCCGCTGCGGCCGTTGTGGGCCCTCACAGGACTTTTGCTTACTGGGTCAGGCCTCAACGCCGGTCTCAAGTAGGCCGACTATTTTTAGCAATATATAAAGGACCGGCCGGGACTTTCCCCATTCCTAACATAGGTCCTATATAAACATATACACAACGAGGTCGCTGGCAACACCGCATTATTACTCCGTCGCCGCGGCTACTGGACATGTAACTCAATTAGTATCGAGAGCCGGTGTTATTCAACAGTAACCCCTTGACTGCTACTGGCGATGCGGATCGGCGGAAAAGACGCGGTATTGTCAGTAGGCGGTCAAGTGGTTCACTGAAGGAAATTCCCTGACGTGCAGTAAACACAGCATCGCAATATATGAGTGACTGAGTTGGCCTTTAACTCATTCTACCCCAACACCGAAATCCCCAAATGTTGCCGTTGTCTTCTGAAGACTGCAATGTAGTGCAGGACACAGATCGACCATGACAGTTCAAGGGTGATGCCAGAATAGCTTGGCGCCCGTAGGCGCCAAGCTATTCTGGCATCACCCTTGAACTATCATGGTCGATCCTTATCTTGCTGTGGTGTGTCTGGGATAGAATGAGTTAAAAAAACTAAGCGTGTCTCAGTGTACATAGTACACTGGACTGATCAGCGTCCTCTTAGTCTAACCTACGCGGCGAGAAAACTGATTAATTAGGGCTGATTAATTACACTATCGCTTGAGTCAGTGGTGATTTTAACCCAGTTAGCCCGCCCAGCGCCCTACAGCAGGCGATGTATTGACCATGATAATTCAAGGTTAGTGCCAGATTAGCTTGGCGCCTGAAGGCGCCAAGCTAATAATACTGGCACTAACCTTGAATTATCATGGTCCGTCTCCTGCACGTGGTACATACGGTCGTTAGGTAACACCTCCCAAATTTGGGAATTGCGGACGCGGGGTTAAATGGGTTAAACCACAGTCAGGCGTGACTGATAAACGGACCACTCCAGTCAGGCGTGATCAAACGCAAGACTGACTTTTTGAAACTCTGATCGGCCACAGGTGGTGAATCGAAAAATGAATATCGTTAGGGACTGTAGCACACGCACGCACGTGTATACACACACACACACACACACACACACACACACACACACACACACACACACACACACACACACACGCACACGCACACACACGCGCGCACACACACGCGCGCGCACACACGCGCACGCACTCACTCACTCACGCACGCACGCACGCACGCACACACACACACACACACACACACACACACACACACACACACACACACACACACGGGCCTAATAACTTTAGCAGGAGAGGGAGGGGGCGGGGAGGGGGGGGGGTGCCCTGTCCCAAAACAAACCGCTTTAGTTATGTAGAGACACGATCATTCTGACGCGCAAGTGCAGTTGCACACAAACTGTCAGTCCCTCGAGGATTGCTGAGCCGCTCAGTGCCGGGCTGAGGTAATCGAGGGAGATAACCAGTGCAGTGCAGCGGCAGGGGTTCGTCAGAATATATTTTTAACCCTTTTCATGCTGATACACTACTGCTTGAAATAAATTTGACTATAATAGTTCAAGGGTGGTGCCAGCTATTCTGGTACCTCCCTTGAACCCAAATGGTTAATCTATCTCCTAATCAGATGGATTTTCTTGGCCGAACCAGCTATGCTTGAAGTATGAGCGTGTCACACACGAAAAAACAATTCCGCTGGAGAACACACGTGGTGGGAGGTACTGTAACGATGAATAGACTGGCATGCGGCGGCAATGCGTAGTGTGACGTATGGGTCATCGGCGGTTAGTCGACATAGGCCGCGGTTGGCAGTCGGTGTGCGCGGGCCAATTAGCTTGGCCGATTCTGGGGTGGATGCCGAGAGTCATTCCAAACATGTGATGTTACTACTATTAATACATGTATGCTCGTGCCGCCATACCTGGGCTGTTTGGTGGAAAACTGATCCGGCCGCGCGGCCGCCATCGGAAATATCCTGTACGTGTCAGGTCTACGAAAGTTTACGTAGAAAGACATGCGCGCACTGACCGATGTATACGGTATAAAACAACAACCATGGCCCTTGAGACCGTCAGTAGTCGCACCGCAAGACAAGTTACTTGTACAGGCAAACTGGCAAACTGTTCTTTTTCTATTTGTCGCAAATCTTGCAATGTGAGCGTTTTGTGATCAGAGCAACACTGAGTCTTGAAAATTTGAATCATGTGGCACTCATTGTGCGTATGAAAACTCGCCAAATACTGGAAGCTATCTGCTATACGCTGATTCACGCATCACAATTGTCTAGTCTGGAAGAACAACTGCAATCTGACTTTTCCACACTTTGTCGACAAGTTTGTGCGACAGAAGAAACTACGCTGTACGGAAAAAAACTGTATACGCCTTTTTTCACTGAGGACTTGAATCATTGTGGACTCAGTGCGGACAGTTTCAGTTGGACTCGGCTCATTTACTTTGCCGATGTGATCAGCACGACATAAAATCACTGATATTTTGGGCCGGCTTTCAAGTTGAAATAGAATTGCATATGTTCTGCAGGTTCCATTGAAAAAATGTCAGATTATTCTTCAGGAAAAAGCCAAAGACGTTTTTTGGACGTATTTATCATTTTGTATGCAACAAATCTGATCACCAGCAACGCAGGTGTGATATCTACAGGTATGTAACTAGAAACTCTTTAGACATTTTTCAGCAAACATCATTCTACGAACACATACGTGAATATAATCAAGTTACAATCAAATGATAAAGATACAATAAAATTGATAACATTTGGACAGTTTTCAGTTTTCGTCGGTTTGTTTGTTTTTTGTTTTTTGGGAGGGTTTTGTTTGGTATTTTTTCCCTTCCTAAAGCCTCCGAAAAGACATTATACACTGGCCAGGCTATTTAAACCCCTTATCATTCGGAATACACCAGTGTGTGAAATAAGTTTGACTAAAATAGTTCAAGGGTAGTGCCAGAATAGCTTGGCGCCTCTAGGCGCCAAGCTATTCTGGCACTACCCTTGAACTAAAGTCATTGGTCTATAAGTCCTTATCTGTAAGTACTATAATGTAGCTTGCATAAAGCAGTGTACAAATTTGAAGCTTTTAGCCTCAGTATGATATGGGTTAGCGCATATCAGTTTACGGACAATTAGGTTCAGTCGGCCGCGCGTTTTCGCCTAGTCTCAAGAGGCCTACATTTTTGTGAGCCCCTCAGTATTATGAGAATTATACCTCTTGGCTAGCACGGAGTCGGCACCATTTATACTGACGAGGAAAAGAAATGCGACTTTGGGGGGAATCATCAGAAACACATTTAGTGTTTCCGATGATTCCAAAACAGTCGCACTTCTTTTGCTCGTAGCGACTAAGTGTTTCCGATGATTCCAAAAATGTTGCGTTTCTCATTAGCCCGTCAGAATACATGACCGGTATGAGGTGCTCGTCCACAGTAAACTGCGCCGAAGCCTGACTCCTCAGTGTATGTTGATTGTGTTAAAAATTCAGTGTTAGGCGTTTAGGGCTTATTGTGACGTCTTTTGTCCAGTCACGAAGGTGATTTCAAAGACCGTGGGCACCGAGAAGGGTTTGAACAAGTTTTGATTCAAACCCGCGACTTTTCGGCAACAGTCGAGCGCTCTACCACCTGAGCTAACCAACTCCCCGCTCCCCCCCCCCCCGCCCCCCTCCCCCCCCCCGCCCCCCTCCCCCCCCCCCCCGCGGCGTTAGGGGAAGCTAACTACTGCGGCCGACGTCGGCCCGATGACCTTTTGCTTAGCTGCCGGATATCATTGCCAGAAATATATAAGCTAGCATACATTGGGCATATAGTTCCCACTGGTGCAGTAAGGTCGGTTTACTCACACTGGTTACCTCCCTTGATCCCGGCGCCACGCCGGCCTATTCGGCAGATCGTGTGTAGGAGAGCCGCTCAATTAACCAGTGTGGTGATTCTAGTTAGTACTTGTATACCGAGGAGCAAAAGAAATGCGACATTTTTGGAATCACCGGAAACACTAAATTATCCCTTTGGCTGTCGGTAGCCACGGTTTTTCTGGCGGTGATTCCTGTATTTCGCCTACAGCTTGAACTACATGACTTGTTCGGCATTGTGTGCATCGGGTTCATTCACAGGCGGGCATTCGATACTGAACGATCGTTAGGCCGGCAGAGACAATACACGCACGCGTAAGTATGGACGCCTACGCACTGAAACCGAAACTGTGTCACATACTGTGACATCGATGTCATGCCAACAGTGATGCGAAATAATTTGTCACGTAAACAGTGGCGTAGGAACTTGCTGTGGGAGCCGGGGGGTGGGGGGGGGGGTGTCGGGCTAACCCCGGCAGGGAACTCCGTGTTGGTTTTTTTTCCCCGGGGGGCTCTAGGACTATACCTTGGCATGCGCTTGGTCTACGAGCTGGGGGCGGGGGGGGGGGGGTGCCCCCACCCCCCACCCCACTCCCAAAAGAAGACATTGAAGACATAAAAGACCGTTTATAGAAAGTCGGTTGACAAAGATACGAGTCCGTAATATTTTTCATATATACTTGAAATTTTGGGTATAGCTACTTTGGAGAAAGACATTGGATGAGTTCGTTAGCCATCTTTGTACCTTTTCAACTTCTTCATTAAAAATTAATTATTTTCGGGGGGTAAAATTAAAACAGTAAAAAAACATCTGGAGAAAGCACGTAAAAGAAGCAACTCCATCACCACGCAGACATACTCTAAATATGACGTAATTCTCTCTCTCTCTCTCTCTCTCTCTCTCTCTCTCTCTCTCTCTCTCTCTCTCTCTCTCTCTCTCTCTCTCTCTCTCTCTCTCCCTCTTTGTTTATTGCTTTACTTTGTATTTTTACTCATTTTATACTTTTGTGCGTACGCGTATGCGGGTAGGTATGTCTGGAGTGCGTGTCCGAGAGCGTGTGTTTGTTCTTGTGCGTATGTGCCTGAGTGCGTGCGTGTGTAAGTGTGTGTGTGTGTGTGTGTGTGTGTGTGTGTGTGTGAGTGTTCGTGCGTGTGTGCATGCGTACTGAATTGCGGTTTACATGTGTGTGTGTGTGTGTGTGTGTGTGTGTGTGTGTGCGTGCGTGCATGCGCGGGTTGCGATGTGCATGCGTGCGTACCTGAGTGCGTGTGTGGGTATGTGTGTGTGTATGTGCGTGGTGCGTGCGTGCGTGAGCGAATGTAGCAGTGCATGCAGCAGTGTGTGGTATGTGTATGTTTACATGTCTATGTCACTTATGTAGTAGATGTAGCAACGGCAAGTTTGAAAACTGGTCCTGTTACCAATAACTTCTACCGTTGGAAAATAAAGGTTCATTGTTCATTGTTCATTGTTCATTGTTCTCTCTCAGGACAAAAATGAAAACAGGTCTGCGCACCTATTCTTTTATCCTTGGAAAATAAAGTTTCATTTCATTCTCTCTCTCTCTCTCTCTCTCTCTCTCTCTCTCTCTCTCTCTCTCTCTCTCTCTCTCTCTCTCTCTCTCTCTCTCTCATATGCGCGCACCTTCAAGAGGCATAGATCCTCATGTGCCCGGAGGGCGCATGAACATCTATGCCTCTTGAGGATGTTTGGAGCGCGCGCGCACGGACACGCATGCACACACATCGACGCGTTTTCAGAAGAGCATGCAGGTTCAAGATTCAAAAACTGTATTGTGTCAGTCTGGCCGACAAATTTTCTTTCGTTGGAATTATTATGCTAAAACAGCAAAAGTCACATGCGGGGGTGCGATTTCAGCCACATTATCACAATGGTATAATTAAGTATCTCACACACTTCTCAGTTTCTCATCCATCCCTTGGCCCGAGCCAATCAAAGCCGATGTCAGCCTGTGGGTCTGTGCTTACAACAAGGCAATGTGATGATGACTTTTTTTTCTGACTGGTTTTCAGCCGACACCAAGCGGCCATGTGGTCCTCTGGATGACGACAGGTGCTGCGGGTCACGTGACCCGCCTAGGGACATGGACAGTAAATGCTGTAGATATATGGAGGTGAGTGAACAACATGTGTCCCATTTCTTCTTCTTGTTGTTGCGTGTGTGTTGTTGTTGTTCAGATTATTGCTATATTAGAAAACACTAAATAAATGCGGCAAATCACTCTTAAATCATAGCAGATTCACATACCGTAGGAGAAAGAGGCATAGAGCCTCATGAGCCCCCCTCTGTAGCGAGGTCTCGTGAGGACCAATGTCTCTTTGCATTTGGTTGTTGCTCACTGCCTTCCGGGCTCCCCGGTAGTGAACGGGTTAACCCTTTCAGCCCCAAGGTCCCATTGCTCAAATTTTGGAGGTGATGCCTAACGACTGTGTACCAGTTGGAGGAGATGGCTTGACCATGATAATTCAAGGGTAGTGCCAGATTAGCTT
>BTPG01000004.1:139294695-139322195 GCA_036245525.1 Semisulcospira habei | reverse complement strand
TGCATTGGCGAGCGTAGTCCTGCGCCACCCACTAAGCAAGGTGGCTGGCGCAACTCTACGCTCACTCCTGCAAACTCGCTCCCGGGGCGCCAAAGGTTCCCAGCTGACGACGGACGTAGAAAAACGGTTGGCCCGCGCACGGCTTGTGTGGCCGATGTGAGCCCGATGGCCTTTCGCGCAGTTGGCATGGTCTCCGGCGTGGGTGCCTTTTCGTGGCCGCTTTAGTCAGGTAGTTACTTTGTAAGGCTGATGACCCTTCGGGGCACTAGGGAATGGCAACTTGGAGAAGGTGCTTGTGGCCACTGTAGTCAGGTGGTTACTTTGCTCGGGTGGTCGTCTTGGCAAGATTGACTGCGCTTGGCATTGTGTATAAATGGCATGTCACGTTTTGTGCTTTTAATATCTGTATTTGTTAATTCCGCGCGGCTGCATATTGTGTGGTGCTTTTTTTCTTTCTTTCAAATTCATGCTATATTTCTGAACGATCGCTTACGTCATATGTATAAATATATTATATAACATATGCTTTACAATATTGAGAAAACATTTGACTATACATTTACTTATTTGTCAAAGGCGGGTAAGAACCCTGTGTCTTTTAATAAGTTGTGCCTTAAAACGCTTATCTTCAGTCATCAGCTAGTGAGCTGTTGTCGCTGTTTTTCTTTAGAATCCTGTAGACATAGGGTCACAAAATAATGTGTTACTAATATTCCCTGCCACGTCGTGTAAAGTACGTGCCTTCCCCTCACCCACAACTCATTCATTATCAGCGCAAATCGCAGTTCAGGGGTGGTGCCTGATTAGCTTTGCGCCTAAGGCGCCAAGCTAAACAGGCACTGCTCTTGATCTCTTCGAGCTTGTGGGCAGTGCTTCCAGCGCAGATAATTTACTGTGCGTCGGTTTAGCTCAGGAAATCACACACCTTTTCAGTCAGTGGTCCGGAGTTTATACTTAAAATGCTTTAATACTTTTGTAAATGTTTGTGTTCAAAGCTATATGGCTGTGAGAAAATGGCATCATATCGTAACACGAGCATTTATAACGTCGTCATGGTATCTCGTGTGTCATATCACTAGTTGTCAAATTATCCATTTAGCGCGGTACACATACGTGTATGTGTGTGAATACGGGCATTCTCTTGGCTTGACTTCGCGAACGAAGATTTTATAGGAGTTGTCCACGACGTCTGCAGGCATGTTCGTGGCTGCGGAGGCCAATCCGGGACAGGCAGGTTCGACCGCAGTGGCTGCAGGGGAAGGTCTGGCCAGGGTTCTGATTTTCGACATCTCTGCACTTTTTCTCCTGAGCCGCTTGTCCTTGAGGCTAGCTCTGCGAGAGATCTCAAAGGAGACGGCTGCCTTGTAAATGGTGGAGCGCCAGGTGTCGCGGTCCGCAGCAAGCGAAGACCACTGGCGGTGGTCGATTTGGCAGGCACTCAGTGACTACTTGAGACCGTCTTTGTCTCTCTTCTTTGGTGCCCCTCTGTCTCGGTGTCCAGTGGCGAGCTCGCCGAACAGGGTGATCTTGGGTGGGCGATGATCCTCCATCCTGGAGACGTGCCCCGCCCAGCGAAGCTGTGTCCGCAGCAACAAAGCCTCGATGCTCACAGTTTCCGCCTGTTCAAGGACCTCGACGTGTATGTGTGTGAATACGGGCATTAGAGCAAGAAAAATGATATTCCTAATGACATTCCTAATGACATTTCTTAACTCATTCTACCCCAACACCGAAATCCTCTGAAGGCTGCATTGCAGTGCAGGACACAGATCGACCATGATAGTTCAAGGGTGATGCCAGAATAGCTTGGCGCCTATGGGCGCCAAGCTATTCTGGCATCACCCTTGAACTATCATGGTCGCTCCTTATCTTCCTGTGGTGTGTCTGGGGTAGAATGAGTTAAGCGTTTCTAGCCGCATTTATTTATTAATACATTATTTCATTCATTTGTACAAATCATTCTGTCAGTTATTATTTTTATTCGCTTTTCAAATAGTCCCGCCCGAGGAGCCTCCTACATGTCCAATACTAATACAGTCCTACCTTTATCGCAGCCCAAACGTTTGATCGTAGAATTACATTTACACGCTTCAGTTAATGTTGCAGACATCCGCACAACTTAAAGGTCCTGGTTCAGCAATTAGTGTGTAGAGGACAGCGAAAAAAAAATGTCAAAGTCCCTACCTGACACAGAAAGTCAGTGCAACCCTGACAGGGCCCCGTTAGATGGGGTCCCCGAACACGCACGTTACTATAGCTGCTGTAGAGTGTCAGACGTCCCTGACGGCTGTCACAGTTCACGCAAACAGGTATACACCACCAAGCTGCCTAAGGTCACTTCCAGTTGCATCTGTCCGTGCATGGTAACATCCAATTCCCGTGCAACTACGAAGAATATCCAACTTTCACTTTTGCCAACTCAGTGGCCGGAGGTACGGCCGAGCCGACGTCCAAAAATGGTCCAGCGAATGGTGGCGGTAAGTCCAACATGATATGGCGTCGTCTTTTCACGTTTCTTGTACAAATATTACTTGTGATGGCAAGTATATTTCCAACAACAACAAACACCCATGCCGAATGTAGTTGACGTCGTGTTTACAAAGGGAAGCTACTCGTAAATATGTATATTACAGGGGACACCACTCTAATGCCCACTTCCTTGTCAACAACAGGTAGACCTATAGTGATCGTAATGTTATGTGTGTTCTGGCGTACAGGACAATAATTTCGGAGGAAGTGATGACTGAGAAAATAACTGCAGACCACAGTGCTGAGAAGTTGGCAGAATACATCGATGAACAAGACGAAGAATAGATTGGTAATCTTAGCCTCACTGTTCGTCTCTTCCGTAGTTACTCGGTCACTACAGCATAACAGCTTGTAACTGTTCTTTAAATTTTCTCTCTTTTATAAATAATTGTAATATTTTCTGGGCACTTTGCTATTACACATATTTGTGTTATATACATAAATGAAATATGCGATATATTCTGAGCTCAGGTTTGATGTAAATTCAGAAGTTTCCACTCTTAGTTGCGATTTGTTTTGGGGGTTGATGGCGGTTGTTTTTGTGTAAATATCTTCAGAAC
The DNA here is from genome assembly GCA_036245525.1 of Semisulcospira habei. Taxonomy (NCBI): domain Eukaryota; kingdom Metazoa; phylum Mollusca; class Gastropoda; family Semisulcospiridae; genus Semisulcospira; species Semisulcospira habei. The sequence continues at coordinate 139,319,106 of BTPG01000004.1, read as the reverse complement.
GCCACAGCGTTTTCTAGTACAAAACCCTTGTGTGTATTACATAACTATACAAATACCAGTCATTTGATTATTTTTCAGTGCCACACCAAATGAGCTCACAGAGCAGCAATTGTGTTATTTCTGTGGATACATTTGTGAAGCTAGTACAAAGTGAAAGTGAAGGTGCATCAGTAATGGAACACCACCCAATCCCATCACAAGACATAACATATAATCGCATTGGCAATGGCAAGGTAAATTGTGAACTTTGTGTGTGTGTGTGTGTGTGTGTGTGTGTGTGTGTGTGTGTGTGTGTGTGTGTGTGTGTGTGTGTGTACATGTGTGTGTGTGTGTGGCTTGGGACACAGTGTACAGCTGGCTTATATTGAGAACAAAATGTACAGCTGTCTGAATAGAATTAAATATACAGCTGTCTGAATAAAAAAACAAAATATGCCTGCAGTTGTCTGAACACAGACAAAGTGTTCAGATGCATGTCTGAATGAAAACAAATAAACAGCTGCTGTCTGTATAAAAACATCAGCAATTGCCTGGATGAGAATATAATAAACAGGTATAGATAAGGATACAATATACAACTAGGATCAACCTAAAACATATTTGTTCACAAAAACAGCACATTTCAGTGTGATGAAATAGAGCAATACATGTATGTACATAATTCATTATGAAACTCGCAATCAGCGTGGGCTATTGTAAGTTGGCTTAGTTGCCACTGATACATGATGTATTTCTCATATTCAGCATGCACTCTTCTTTTCCTGAAACCACAGGCTTAGGAACAGGAGAAATATGAGTGACAAAAACTTATAATATTATGTTTGTATATAAAAATATTCTATTGCGAGTCTTACTGTAAATCATATATGTATTGTTATATTGTTCCATATCATAACACTCAAATGTGCTTCTATTTTGTGACTAAGCCATTTTTAGAAAGCCACATACACACATGTGTATTTATTTCTTTTTCATTTTCCCCATTACTGTGTTTATGCTTTTTTTCTGGACAGCAGGGCTGCCACAAGGTCAGGTGACATGGAATTGGTGAATGCACAGACTGGCATCGAGTTTCTGAAGACAGCAAGACCTGTCCGATAAGTTGTCACCGACAGAGTTCTACTGTAATCTCCTGCTACTTTCAGGTAATGATGATCAGTTTGGTGGCATTTGATTTTGAAGTATGGTACACCTTCTTGATTTCACAAAATCATTTTTGCTTGTAAAAGTCCAATCACAGCACACATAAAGTAGCATGTGTCATGGAAATATTGCTGTCACAATACTGTAAGTTATGATTTACATATGTGACTGCTTCCTCCACACTGTAAGTATATTTACAAGTTGCCAGTAAACATAATTATCATGGTGCCATGGTGTTTTTCTCTCCCAAGTCTTCATAACAGCTAGTGCTAGCTACCTGTCAGTTTGCCACTCTGTAATGCATGTATCTTTTATTCCAGTATCAAATAGATTTGTATATTATTGGATCATTACCTTGATGTGTTGCACAAAGGCAAGCAAATTGCATGAAGTTGAGTTGAGCTGTGTGTTTACATGGAGGATATATCCTTGAGTGTATGCAGAACAAAAACACATGACGCTGTTCTGTCATCGAAACAACCTACTCAGTATAAACTGCTGCTCATGTATTTTCACTTTTGTGCTTTTGTCAGTTTGAGGTTTTGCTTTATCTATTCATTGGCCATCTGTTTTCAGTTTCTTTGCTGCTGCCAAAGGCTAAACACCACTTGAAACAATGGATAAAGCCTGTTATCAAGCATCACCACACATTACGAGCTTCCTTGCCAGGCACGATCAAGGTATCATGTCTTATTTACGCACTTATTTTGACTTAGAGTTTAGATATGTTTCAGTCTCATCATTGAGTGTTAGTCAAGGGGATGTATCTATGTGGTTGAAATGGCCCAAAAAAACTTCAATTGGCTACGAAGGCTACACAATGCACAACATACTTACCATCCTTGACTTAGTTCAACCACCAAGAATGCAAGCAGTATACCAAGACTAGCAACAGGCACTCTGTGGCATACCAGGTAGCAGAACAGAAATATGCATGCATATAGTATGTTACACACGTGTGCAATTTCTGTTACAAGTGCAGTATTGTACATGTCATTTTCAGTATCATTACAGTACATGTATTTGTATAAATATACTATTTAGGATTGTGACACTGACCATGCAAACTAATTTTTTGTTGTGGCAAGTCGGGTGCCGAATTCCTGTTCGTGTGTACTGTTCACAGTATGTAGTTATGACAAGGATGGAAAATGAAAGCAGAAAGCAGACATGTATGCGATTTATGAAGAAGAATGTCCAAATGTATTGAAAACAAAGAATGTCCAACACTTTTCTTTTACATTCAACTTTAATACTTTCTTGTGTAGAGAGTACAAAGTGCACAATATGGAGTATCATATTACATGCATGTGTCCATTTATTCATGTCCCAACTACTTGTACAAACAGGTGTAAACAATCTCCACACCCATGACAGAAAGTAAATTTTAAATGTAAATGAAAATCTTCTTTTCATTCTGTTTTTTTCTCATAAAGGAATGCTCTGTGGCCGTGTATCCCCAATGCCTCACTGATGGAAAGCTCTGCAGTTTGTTACAGTATCTACGCAGTACAGATGATTGAGTGAGCGACGAGTGGATGTGGTTTTTCAGCAGAAGCAAAGACTTGGAGGTTGGTTGCACACACATACACAACCAGATAGTGCCCTCAGGTAGTTTAGATTGGGGCTTGGAAACCGCCAACTGATTATGACCACCTGACAAGAGCGACAGTGTTTTCTGTTGCCAGGCCCCATATGGCTCTCATGCCACAACTGAAAAAAATCTGTATGCAGTGTTGGTAATTTTTGAATGCCATTATAATGTGGGATTTTTATTTGCAAATGTGCTGCTATAAATTTTGATGCTGCAAAATTTGACTTTGTTCTGCTTCTTACAAATATTTAGAAAAGTTGGTTCTTCTGTTAACTCGATCAGCTTGATCAAATTCAGTAGTTCTTGTTGTCCATTATTATTAGACAATTCCCACACAAACAGTAGGCCGGATTGTCTTCACTGGTGATGCGCTGATAAGGTGTCACCTCTACTCCCACATACGATATGGTCACCAGGGGCTGCTCATCGGTTGAGTGCGTCTTTTAGTCTCCCCCAGGGAAAATTTGGCTATGTTGGCCTGAAAACATATTCATATAATATCATGTTACCAAGCAGCATTGCAAACTATTTACGGTTGTTTTCATGATGAGTAGATTATACTGGCATATACCTGGTAGCCAAGTAAACTCCTCTAGAACAGTGTTTGCAGTATATCTTTACATGTACTAACTGACCTTTGCTTCTTGTCTTGCAGCTGCCTTCTGAGAGCAAATTGGGGCACTCTGCACTTGCATCAGGCATTTTGCTGTTCCAAAGTTTCTCTGTAACGTTGCTGCTAACGCCCCTGCAGTTAGGTGACATGTTTGACACTGGCCAGTCTTTTGTCTCTTCACTGGTTGGACCTGTCCATGAAGGCTGTCTGTCTGCTGTGGAGTCATGGCAATATTAGCATTTTGGTGGATAGCAAAATTTAGCATATATATATATATGCCTGCATGTGTACCCATGCGAGTGAAATGTGACACTGTCAGTGTCCATACAGTGAAAATCTTGCTTTTCACACACCACGGACGCACTGGTGTTTGTCAGCTGGAACTGGCAGCAGCGCCAACATGTAAACTGAGCAGTCACCATGATACAAACTGTTTCTCAACTTCCTAACTGCCCCCCCCCCCCCCCCCCCCACCTCACCCCACCCCCTCCATACCCCTCCCCCCCCCCCCCCCCCCCCTCATTTCACCCCCACTTACCAAAACACAGAGACCAAGTTTGAAAGACAGCATCATAAGCAAAATATACCATGCATATGATTCAATGACATCACTGAAATTGTTTCTTTATAATTAAAATGGTTGTCTCTGTTCTGTTTGTGTTTTTTGCCTCATGTATCATTACAGTTATATATAGTGCTGGAAGTAAAAGTGTACATGTATGTTGTTCTGTAGAGAAGAACCCTATGAAGAAAGAAAGTCGCTTAGAAATGACAGTTACAACATAATTTTTTACTAGATAATATGAATAAAATTGTGTTGTAGCTGTCTTTTCGAAGCGTCTTTCTTTCTTCATTAAGTTCTTCTCTGCATTACACACGCTTCGCAGTCACCATTTTGGTCTGGACTATGTGGTTCTGTAGGATACATAAACTACTTGGTCTTGTTGAGAATGGACGTACTCATTTCATAAAAAAAATCAACTGTATTTTACTATATCATCATGGTCATTGTGCTTTTATTTATGTATACACTTATTGATGTACTTGACAATTTTGGTGAACTCATAAGAGAAGCCTCACAATGAAAGGCATTTTTGACAGTTTTACTCAGTACAGACATAAACAAATAAGCCATATGTTGAAGTGTATTTGAAAACAATGTTTTTGTCACAAAATATAGATCAAGTAAGATATATCTCTTGCTGTTGTGAACTGATATATTTCCTTGATATTTATTTTTGCGGGTTGAGTCATTTCAGTTTTCTGATAGAGAACATTGTTATATGGAGTGATCAAAAACAAATCCCACATGGTTTTCTGTCAGTGCAAACATAGATAAACTATGAATCAAATATATTGTGGTTAGAATACCAATTACATATATCTGTTTCCTAACATTTATTTTGTATCTCATAACCATAGCATGAGATGAAAGAAGCCTAATGCTCCAGCCAAAAGGGTGCATGATGCCAGCTTGCTTTCATCTGCCTCCTATAATCAATCATGGGGGGGGGGGGGGGAGAGTTCGCCCAACCCCCCAAAATGGGAAAATTAGATAACATTTAAGTATTTTGGATCGGGGGCATAAAAAATAATTATATGGTCTTTTTTAAAAAAAAAGGTATAGATTATTGGTATGGCGAAGGCTGGACCCATTTGTTGCAACCCTGTATCTAATTATTTTGAAACTTGCCTCTCGTTTGTTTGTGCACCCTTTAGCTTGCAGTTGGTGTATGGTTGGTTGCTGTCAGGCACTTGCATGAGGTACGCATTGGGCAGGGTGCATTGCATGTGCATAAACAGCAGTTGGTCTGGGGAGAAAATATTATCACTGAACTCAGCAAGTTTGCAGACAGTAATTATCTTTTGTGATACAAAAAAAACCAACAACAAACCAACAACAAAAAAAAAAAAAAACAAGATGAGAAGTAATCGACAAAGCAAATATTACCTAGTGCTTATATTCTTATTATGTAATCAAATTTTATGTCCGTGTAACACACACGAACAGGCACAATCACATAAATGGGTGACAGTCTTCAGTCCTAGAAACTGATTCAGCTTTTCAAAATCCCGGAGAGCTGAATTTTAGCTGTTTGGTTCAGACAGAACAGGCCTTCAGCCAGCCTGTTCCAAATGCAACAGGCATAAATTCTCATGAGCCCCTGCATCCGCAGGGGCTCATGAGAATGTATGTCTCTTGCTGGCCATGGATTTATGGGGCATATTTATGGACCGTTTTCATTCATTTCATATTGTCGCAGAGTCACCCATGCACATCACATCGTTGCATGATCGTCTGTAAATGATCTCCCAGGCTTTTGTGAAAAATAAAATCGTTTTGAGGTGGGCATTTCCGCGTTGCTTAGCACGGGAGTGCTGTCCCCTACAACAACATTATCTAGTAGCTTCCCTTGGTAAAAATGGCGACTACCATGAGGGACTTGTTGTTCGCAAACGCTTTCAAGGAAACATTGTTTTGGATAAATGCGAGGACATACGAAATGAGAAGACCACGCTATAGCATGTTTGACGTACCGTCATCATTCCCTGCGCCGTTTTTGGACGCTGTGGACGTCGCTCGGTGTTTCCCGGTACAGAAGTGAAAGTTGGATACTTTCGTCGTTGTTGCACGAGAATTGTGGATGTTACCGTGTACGGACAGATGCAACTGGAAGTGACCTTTGGCAGCTGAGTGGCGTATACCTGTTTGCGTGAACTGTGACAGCCGTCAAGGACGTCTGACACTCTACATCAGCTATAGTAACGTGAGTGTTCGGGGATCCCATCTGACGAGGCTCTGTTAGGGTTGCACTTTGTGTATCAGGTAGGGACTTCGATTTTTTTTTTCGCTGTCCTCTACTGACTAATTGCTGAACCAGGACCTTTAAATATGCGTCTCCTCCACACACTAACCCCCCTCCAACTCCACCCCACCCACCCCCCACCCCTCAACGTCCCACCGAATTGGTAACTCATTCAAGGCGTCCCGCATCAATAGCTGCGGAAGTGTCGTATAGCGCCGGCAACGCTATGCGACGCTATCGTAGCTATTGTTGCCGGGCGCCTCGAAGGACTGAGTTGAATGACGCATTCGAGGTGGACTGGGCTGCGTTCGTATATATACGCGGCTTCAGTTCTGCCGCGATACATCCGCGAGTGCGGTATGTCTTGAGTGAGCGAGAGACGCGGGTGACATGAGTATTCTTGTGGATGTCACTAGCTTGCTGTCCCAGGCGCACTGCGGCACACAATCATTTTGTTAGTTCGGTACCCGCAGGGTAATTTTTGCCCAGACTCATGTGCGTGCTGCGGTATACTAATTGACCAAAGGTTTTTCAGAGAATAGAGTTTTTATCATGTACTAACACATGTATGCAGCCCTGGTGTACGGAGTGTCGCTGGAGGTCACGCGGTGGGTCGACTCTGACAGTTCAAGGGTGGTGCTGATTAGCATGGCGCCTGTCGGCGCCAAGCTAATCAGCACTACCCCTGAACTATCCCACCTATTTTACCCTCCGTTGATAGTCACTTGGATTCGTTTAGTCATAGTTCAGGATCGACCCTCATAGTTCAAGGGCAGTGCTGATTAGCTTGGCGCCTGTAGGCGCCAAGCTAATCAGCACTGCCCTTGAACTATAAGGATCGACTTTAAGGGCATACTTATCCCGCATATCTTCTGTTCTCCGTTGATAGTCACTTGATTTGTTTAGTAATGTGCAATCACAACCACTCTTCTTTTTTTTTTTTTTTTTTTTTTTGCAAGAGGCACACCGTTTTAAATGACAGGTGCGCTCTGAGGAGAAGGCTTTAAGGGCAGAAAGTGCCACCTGTCAATAAAGACCATGATTTAGGTGGCTAAAGTCGCCTCAATTATGGTCTTTAATGACAGCTGATCTCTCATGTGGATGGTCGCTCAAAACAGGTTCTACTGTATTGGTGTGTATATACTTAAAGTGAACATATGTGAAAGAAGAAGAAATGAATTGTCACTATTACTGACTTTTTCAATAATGTTTGTTATTGTTGAGAGTAAACGATCTCTGCGCTACTGTTGAATGCTCAATGGTCATTTTGATTTGTGTTCTTTTGATGACTGTTCATGACTTAAGATTTTATTATAAGTTATTCATGTATGTGCGTTGGTTTGTCATTAAAACGTTGCGACCGACCGCTTGCTTGAAAACTAAACGTGTCTGCGGTGTGTGTGTGTGTGTGTGTGTGTGTGTGTGTGTGTGTGTGTGTGTGTGTGTGTGTGTGTGTGTGTGTGTGTGTGTGTGCCTCAATAATAATATTATTATTTAGGTGAACTGTGAGTAGGTCAGCTGTGAGTAGCTAGAGTATTATACACCGGTCTGGAAATGACAGTCTCCACCGCAGTTCCTTTCAGATCAGTGTAGTCTTTCACTTTTTAATATGACAGTTCCTCCAAAAGCGTTGTCAGTAATGTAAGATTGGATTATTTCGTCAGCCTATTTTTGAACTGTATCGGGCATATTGATTCAATGAGTCAGTTACAGGATGTCGATACATCTTGTTCAGACAGGCACTGAGGTACATCTTCAGCCTGTTCTGGTGCAATCGTTGCCGCACCTACAGCACATCACCTATTACCTTGCCATTTGTTTACATCGTTATGCTATTTTTACACCTTGTCGCATGGCTAGTAAAGAAAGCTAGTAAACCCGACGAATGGTATTGGATGTTTTTGCGTGTTGATGGGTTGTTTTTTTTGGTTTTGGGGTTGTTGTTTTTTTCATCATACAGTTTCATTTTGGGTGTGCTGGTCTGCCATTTTTAATCTTACGGCTTCCAACCGTACAGAACAACTCACAGAACAGCACAGAAATCTGCTGAGCGTCAATTTGGTTTAGCCCCTTTTAGCCCCGGGACCCTCCAGCACGACATGGATTGATCATGATAATTCAAGGGTAGTGCCAGATGAGCTTGGCGCCTTCAGGCGCCAAGCTCATCTGGCACTACCCTTGAATTATCATGATCAGTCCATCTCCCGCCACAACTGGTACTTAGGCAACATCTCCAAAATTTGAGAAATGGGACCTTGGGGCTAAAAGGTTTGGAGATGCCTTACATAACTGAGTGTCTTGTCGCAGCCGGTCTGCTGACTTATAATCCGAAAAGACATTTCTACCCACGTACGTCACACAGTTAGCTCGTAAGTCGCCCACCGACGGATATCAGTTAACTGCGTCACAAACGTAACCCATTCAGCTCCGACACGCGACAACGGAATATGGTTCAGCCGTAATAGTTCAAGGGTACTGCCAGAATAGCTTGGCGCCGTAAGGCGCCAAGCTATTCTGGCACCACCCTTGAGCTGTCATGGTCGACCTGTCTCCTAAACTGTGACGTAGTCGACAGAGGGCAAATCGCAATTTTGGGGTTTTCCACCATGCCGCCTTAGGCAGGCAAAAGACATTTAAGTCTATTTTTGTGAGATTTTGCATTGTGAGTACAGTCCTTCAGTTTGCCTCTCATAGTGCAGCATATGACTAAGCGACAGTTGAGAATGTCAACATGTGATTAACGATGAACGCGTTTTCGCAGTCATTTGACAACTGATAACTGTTTTGACTGACCGAGGGGTGCGCACAGTAAGCCAATGAAACGCGTCTAAGCATTGCACAACGCAGCTTACTCTGTCGGCCGGGCTACTTTTGATGTCTACGCCATGTTGAATCGATTCGGACCGTGCAAATGCCACGTCAGCAGTTGATGATAATAGGTGTTTTCCGTTTGTTTTGTTTTTTGTTTTTGTTTGTGTGTGTGTGTGTGTGTCAGACTGAAGGTCCCAAACAAAACGCTGGTTGACCGCCCCCCCCCCCCCCCACCCCACCCCCCACGCCCCCCTCGAGGTATTTGATCCTGTTACGTTTGTGGTTGTGTTATTCTTTTGAGAGCATGAGTGTGTTAATCATAGGAAAGATCCGATATTTATTTGAGTTATTTTGGATAAGAATTACGTACCTTTTTAGTAGGATTCATTTTCTTTTGCCTTGAGAATTGCGATCGATTTATGTTGTCTTTTCTTTACATTGTTGCTATTGTCCGATTTCGAAAGGCGCGATTATTTTAGTGACCTCAAATATGACGTCAAAGTTGTTGGGAACATTTCGTAACATTGTATCAAATTCGCCTAGACGTTAGTAGAAACTTCTTGATTGATCTACAGTGTTCTTTTTAATGTTTATTAATGAGTTTTGGTTAGGTTTTCTTTTCTGATTGGTTGAGTTGTGTGTATTTGCTGGATTATTCTGGAAATCTGTAATAGCATAAAGAGCGTGTTAGGAAATATGTGTGTAGATTATATGAGAGACGCAGTGTGTAAAACGTGTTGATGTATTGTAGAGGAGACAGTGTATCTGTGTTGGTGCGGCATTTATGAATGCATTGTTCGGAGATCGCATCGCTGCAATAAAATATTGTTAAAACTGTTACTCCAGTGTGGTCTACAACCTTGTGCCACGTGTGACGAGTTGCAAGTGAGTGAAGTTTCTTTACGTGCGTGCGTCTGGTGTGATTGCATCGTACTACGACTAAGACAACCACGAAACAGATCAACCCATCTACCCATGACACACTATCAGAAAAGTATTGATCGCCCATGATAGTTCAAGGGTGGTGCCAGAATAGCTGGCGCCTAGAGGCACCATTGAACTATCATGGGCGGTCTGTCTCCTGAACTGTAATGTATCAGGGGCTGCTCAGTTAATTCGGGGGGGGGGGGGGGGTCCAGTTTTTTTTTTTTTTGGGGGGGGTCTTTAACCTGATACAAAAGGCCTCCCCGACGCTAGGCCTTGCTTCCAGGGGCCGAGAAATCGAAAAGCGGGGGGAGGGGGGGGGGTGTTAAGACTCTCACCATTCGCCAAAATATCAAACAACGGTGTGTGTGGGGGGTGGGGGTTTCCTAACATCCATAAAAAGGGACTTTGTTATAGCATTTTAAAGAATTTTGGGTCCGGAGCATCCCCCCCCCCCCCCCCAGATCGCCCCTGTGTTTTCTCTAGAACTGAAACACCCAGATCGCCCCTGTGTTTTCTCTAGAACTGAAACAACTCCCGTATGTTAGGAATGGCGACCCTAGGGTTCGATGTGTTTCCACACCTGTGCCACAAGCACAGAGAAACAGAGAAACCACCAAACAGCTCGAAGATACACAGATCCTTGTGAGCCCCCCTCCTCGTCCCCAACTCCCTCCTCCCTCCACACACACAAACACACTCACTCACCAACGCACTCACTCACACACACACACACACACACACACACACACACACACACACACACACACACACACACACACACACACACACCACGGTGGTTAATCCCCTTGTACCATGATAGAGGAGCTGGGTGGCTCGGTGATAGAGCGTTCGACTCTCTACCGAAAGGTCCAGGGTTCCAATCCAGCTTGGGTCAAAATTTGTTCAGACCCTATTTCGGTGCCCCGTCTTTAAAATCACCTTCGTGGTGGACAAAAGACGTTAAGTCTAAACGTTTAACATTTTCCTTGTACCATTAGCACAGACAAAAACATCTTCAAGGGGCAAATAACCTCATAAGCAGAGCGCGGGCGCTCATGAGAATCTAGTGAAGTCAAAGTCAAGTAAACAAAAAACTTCACTGTGTAAAAGCTCCCAAAGTACTGGAAAATAACCGTCAACAGCAACGAACACAACTTTGCCACAGGCGCAAAAGTACACGTAAATCAAATTTAAAAATAAAAAGCATGACTGCAAGGCCAGCGATGCCAGTTTTAGGCAAACGTAACTGCATCATAAAGTTACGTAATCAAGTCAATACTGTTTCCGCGTTCAAGATATTCATAAAAAGAATCAGGTGAACATCGTGATTGTATATATCATGCACATGTCCTAAAATCGTTCGTGCGAAAAGTTCCTGAAAGCACAAGTAAGCTCTTTATTACTTCAACAGGTGCATAATCCTAAATTACCCATTTAGTCCTGACACAGTCAAACGGCAGAATGTGGGTCGACCATGACAGTTAAAGGGTGGTGCCGGATAGCTTGATGCCTAGAGGCGCCAAGCTATTTTGGCACCGCCCTTGAACCACTAAAACTCCTAAACTTTCGGAACTTCGAAATTTGATCTTAATGCGTCATTCAGCAGTTAATGAGCTTATTTTACACCTACATCAGTACATATCGTGCGACTTTCTTGTCATTTTTCGCACAAGAAGGTCCCTCACCCGTTTCCACCTCATAGAGACACAGATTCACATCAGCCTCTGTAGTCGCAGGGGCTCATATGAATCTGTGTTTCTAAAGGAAAAAAAAAACTTTTCGCGTGCCGAGGTAGGCTCCAAGGACTAGTTGCATGAGTGAGCTTAGTCCTGCCCCCCCCCCCCCCCAATCCCCTACTAAGCAAGGTGCTCCGGTATAGCGGAGCACTTTGCTTAGTGGCTGGCGCAGGACTAAGCTCGCTCATGCAACCGGCCCGCAGGAGCCAAATCGTCACGATCCAAGCTTCAAGCGAGGGACACACATTTCAGTGGAAACGATAGACCGGTTATAGACCGGCATTTATGTCAGTTTTATTTTGCACCTTTTAAAGCTGAAAATAGCACCGAAATATTCTCAAGGTTGTTTTTAATAGCATGCCACTTAGTTCTGAGTTCCGGCTACGCTTGTCTCAATAAAAGCTAATGTTGCTTATAAAATTGCGGAGGGGATTTTTTTATAGAGGGGAGGAGGGGACAGAGATACAGAGAGAGAGAGAGAGAGAGAGAGAGAGAGAGAGAGAGAGAGAGAGAGAGAGAGAGAGAGAGAGAGAGAGAGAGAGAGAGAACAATGAACAATGAACCTTTATTTTCCAACGGTAGAAGTTATTGGTAACAGGACCAGTTTTCAAACTTGCCGTTGCTACATCTACTACATAAGTAACATAGACATGTAAACATACACATACCACACACTGCTGCATGCACTGCTGCATTCGCTCACGCACGCACGCACGCACCACGCACATACACACACACATACCCACACACGCACTCAGGTACGCACGCATGCACATCACAACTCGCGCATGCACGCACGCACACACACACACACACACACACACACACACACACACACACACACACACACTCATGTACACCGCATTTCAGTACGCATGCACACACGCACTCACACTCACACACACACACACACACACACACACACACACACACACACACACTTACACACGCACGCACTCAGGCACATACGCACAAAAACAAACACACGCTCTCGGACACGCACTCCAGACATACCTACCCGCATACGCGTACGCACAAAAATATAAAATGAGTAAAAATACAAAGTAAAGCAATAAACAAAGAATCATTAAGTACATTAAAGTTCATACAGCAAGGGCAAATATGTATGCAGGTGCTATCTCCCCCCCCCCCCTCTCTCTCTCTCTCTCTCTCACGCCGACACACACACATACACACACACACAGCATGCACGCACGCGCGCGCGCACACACACACACACACACACACACACACACACACACACACACACACACACACACACACACACACACGCACACACACACACACAGAGTCACACATACAGTACACACACACACACACACACACACACACACATACGCGAGCGCGCGCCCAACATATCGAGCACACACATATGAAGGCAAAAACATTATACACAGTACATGCCGTATTCAAAGGTACTCTTTGGCATTCAAATATTATGGTACGGCTATGGGAAAAAGGGACTCTCTCTCTCTCTCTCTCTCTTTCTCTCGCACACATACACACACACATACACACACACACACACACGCACACATACACATACACACACACACACACACACAAACTCACACACACGCACATACTCACACACACGCACATGTACACATCTGAACACACGTGCAAGTTATCCCAATACTGTAATGATTTGATTACGTCAGAGATTCTAGGTGTTTGAAGAGGCTGTCCCTATATGAGGTGAGCGTCTTTGCGTTTCTAATTTCTGCAGGAATAGAATTCCAGAATGAACTTCCCGAGAATGACAAGCTGGTTTTGAATAAATCAATACGCGGCAGGGGTACTTTGAATTGTTGTCCATGTCTAGAAGCTACAGATGTCCGTTCTGAGAAAAAAGAACTCAAGTACAGTGGACATGATAGCTTGTACAGCTTGTACATCAATACACCTTTATTGAACTGAAAGTGCTGGGATAGAGGGAGAATTTTTAAAGTTTTAAGCTTTTCGTCAGTTGAGAGTTCGGGATCGGGAAATATAAGCTTAGCAGCTCTCCTATGTAGGGAGTTCAGCCTCTTCAAATGTACATCACTTGAACCATCCCACACTGTTGATGCATAGTCTATGTGCGACTTGACATGAGCATTGTAGAAAAGAAGACGCGTATCTGTGTCAGTAATTGTTTTCAATTTTGACAACATATACAGGCTTCTGGAAACCCTTTTGCACACATTATTAATATGCAGTTGCCATTTAAGCTGATCATCTATAGTGACCCCCAAGAGGCGGTGGTGTGATACTTGCTCAATTGGGCTGCCGTTTATAGACAGACTAAGAGAGAGCGGGCATAGTTGGTGCTTTTGACGTGTGGTTATAACCATGCATTCTGTTTTTGACGGATTCAGGGACATGGAGTTGGAATGACACCAGTCGGTGACCTCGCGCAGGCTTTCCTGCAGACGCGTGTTAATTGCAGCTACATTTTTGTGAGGAGTGTGTAGTGTGCAGTCATCAGCAAACATGTCACAAGAAATATCGCGGCAACTAATATGCAGTGGAAGGTCATTGATAAATATGCAGAACAGCAATGGCCCGAGGACAGAGCCCTGAGGCACGCCGCTTTTGACGAGACCATACGAGGAGTAGGATCCATTTAACAGCACTCTTTGCTTCCTTCCGCTTAAATATGAAGTGAACAATGAGACAGCACCTGCATTGCAGAAATATGCTTGAAGTTTTGACAAAAGAATGTTATGATTTACAAGGTCAAAAGCTTTCTTAAAATCAATAAAGATCGACCCAGTTATTTGGGAGTTATTTATGGATGCTAGCCACGCATCAATAAGTCTTGTTAGTGCCGTGTGGCAAGAATGCTTGGGGCGAAAGCCGGACTGAAATACGTGCAATAGACTATGACTCTCCAAATATTGATAAAGGTGTTTGTGCACGTGTCTTTCAAGAGGTTTGGAAAGGCTGGATAATATTGAGATGGGTCTATAGTTATTAACATCAGACAGATCTTTTGATTTAGGCAAAGGGATAACCTTGGCTTGCTTCAGTTCTGATGGAAATATATTTTGTTGGATGCATAAGTTATAAATATACGTTAACGATTCTACTGTATAGGGAAGGGACAGTTTCAGGATTTTAGGGCTGATCTCGTCAGGTCCCGATGATTTTTTGTTTTTTAGTGACCCGATCAGTTTTCCTACTTCATACACAGCTAGAGGCGGTATAGAGAAGGGGGATTTGTCCTTAGTCTTCTGCTTACAGAAGTTAAGCAGGCACTCCGGGCATGTGTAAGACGCTTTTCCGCTTGAGGGTATGATTGACTCGGCAACAGACAAAAAATGTTTGTTAAAGGTGTCTGCAGTAATACTAGAAGGAATGGCTGACGATTTCTTGCTGTTACCTTGGGTGACGAGATTAACTGCGCGCCAGAGTGCGGCAGTATCTCTGTCTTCTTTCATCATTCGTTCAAAGAGAGACTTTTGAGCCCTGCGTACCATAGACTTGACACGGTTACGTTGTTTTTTGTATTCGTTAAATAGCTTGTGTCTTCTTAAGTCATTTCTCAATTTCATAGCTTCAATTATTCCTTGCGTTAGCCAAGGCGGTAACGTGTGGTTTTTTACCCGCTTTTGCCGTAAAGGGGCGTGTTTGTTAAGTACTCTTGTAAAGAGTCGATACCAAATAGTCAGAGCCTTTTCAGGGTCAGTTTCGTTATTAACGACATTAAATGGTGTTTGATCAAGGTCTGCTAGAAAAGCAGACTGATTAAACTGTTTAAATGAGCGGTACGTTATAGTTGTGTGCCCGTTCTTACGATGCACTGGCAGTTTTGTTGACCAGGAACACACAGTAGGAAAGTGATCACTGATGCTGAGGTCAGGAACACTAACATTGAACACACTAAGGGGACGGTTGGTGTAAATGTGATCAATGAGTGTTGCGGTTGTTTTTGTGATCCTAGTAGGGGCCGAAACTAATTGTTCTAAGCCGGTTTGTGTGGTGATGCAATCCCACGCGGTATGGGGCTTCAACATATCTATGTTAAAGTCGCCTAGTAGCAACGCATCAGTTAGGTAGGCCAACTTTTTCTACTGCATGCAAGAAATCGTCGTACCATTCAAACTTGGCTGATGGGTTACGATAACAAAAGCCGATGAAGACGGGTTTAGTTTTTGGAGCCCTAAATTCCAACCAAATGCACTCAACTTCCGGAGTTTCTATGTCCTCACGCCTTTTTACTAAATGTTGGACTGAGTTATGGATGTAAACGGCAAGCCCAGTCTGACCAAGTACACGAGGGTCACGTCGAGTGATGCTAAAGTTAGGTATGTGAACGGCTCGATCGCTTATGTCGGAGTTAAGTCGCGTCTCACTAAGACCAAACAGGTGGAATGGTTCAGACGAGTTTAGAAAAACATTCAAATCGGCCATCTTGTTAAAAAGATGGTAGATGTTCAAGTGACCAGTTTGAAGGCTTCCGTGTGTCTGAGCATTATGGGTCATGTTGAATTTCAACTCTCCCAAATGAAGTGCAACACAATACAAACTATATATCTAAGAGGGAATAGGGAATAAAGTTTCAATGCAGTAAAGCGCGGCTGAAGTTATAGCACCTCGTATCAAAACGTCACAAATGGTGTCCAACACAGCGTTATCAAATGAAGATCGCTTTTGATTAATAGTGTATCCACGTATTAATGCTGCGCAAGCTGTCTAAATAAATGAACAAATAGTGTAGCCTGCGATGTGAAGTATCGTAGGCTGAACACTTGAAACCGTACTGTCACAATGAAAACTTAGCGGAGCTTTGGTAATCAAACCAGGCGAGAAAATCACAGAAGTTGAGGCACACAGTCAATCACTGCTTTGGAATAAATCACAAGCGAACGCAGAAGAACCGTATATAAAGAAGCACACGTAACACTGACGTAATAATGAACTGCCTCACACACCCACAGTGAAATCTGCGAAGCACAACGGTGAAGGATCACTGATCACACGACACTGAATTACCAACCGCGTAAGTAGCTGACGTATCCATTGGCACCATTCGCTGTGGGCACCTGGCATAACTGGTGGTACGGTGGCAGACTATTAACCGGATAAGCAGATACACTGGTTGGTGGGCGATGATTCGACCACACACCATGGCAACCATCCGGGTACTGTGGTTGTTGCCAGGGTGCTGCAGTTGAAGAGTTGGTATGTATTTGCAGCAGATGATGGTACTGAAGTTGCTGCCAGTCAGGAACCGGCATGAAGGGCATCTGTTGTAGATGTTGCTGCTCCTGTTGTAAATGTTGTTGCTGCGCCTGTTGTAGCTGCAGCTGCTCCTGCTGTTGAAGTTGTTCATGGTCCTGTGGTTGAGGCTCCTGGCGTAGAGGTAGTTGTACTGGTGATGTGGGACCAGCAGAACCGGATACAATAGTGTCAGTAGTGGAGGTGCCACTCTGTACATTCAAGCTACCACCAGCTAAGGCCTCTGAGTAGAGTTTCGTCTTAGTGGTCGCCTGAGAGCTTCTGTGCTGGTGAGTAATTGCATCAGCCTGGTTGACAGCTGGACCACCGTACTGATATTGCCGGCAAGCCTCCGGGTTCCCACGTGAAGTGACATAGACAAGTCATGTAAACATACACATACCACACACTGCTGCATGCACTGCTGCATTCGCTCACGCACGCACGCACGCACGCACCACGCACATACACACACACATACCCACACACGCACTCAGGTACGCACGCATGCACATCGCAACCCGCGCATGCACGCACGCACACACACACACACACACACACACACACACACACACACACACACACACACACACACATGTACACCGCAATTCAGTACGCATGCACACACGCACGAACACTCACACACACACACACACACACACACACACACACACACACACACACACACACACACACACACACACACACTTACACACGCACGCACTCAGGCACATACGCACAAAAACAAACACACGCTCTCGGACACGCACTCCAGACATACCTACCCGCATACGCGTACGCACAAAAATATAAAATGAGTAAAAATACAAAGTAAAGCAATAAACAAAGAATCATTAAGTACATTAAAGTTCATACAGCAAGGGCAAATATGAATGCAGGTGCTATCTCTCACCCCCCCCCCCTCTCTCTCTCTCTCTCTCTCTCTCTCTCTCTCACGCCGACACACACACACACACATACACACACACACAGCATGCACGCACGCGCGCACACACACACACACACACACACACACAGAGTCACACATACAGTACACACACACACACACACACACACACACACACACACACACACATACGCGAGCGCGCGCCCAACATATCGAGCACACACATATGAAGGCAAAAACATTATACACAGTACATGCAGTATTCAAAGGTACTCTTTGGCATTCAAATATTATGGTACGGCTATGGGAAAAAGGGACTCTCTCTCTCTCTCTCTCTCTCTCTCTCTCTCTCTCTCTCTCTCTCTCTCTCTCTCTCTCTCTCTCTCTCTCTCTCTCTCTCTCTCTCTCTCTCGCACACATACACACACATACACACACACACACATACATACACACACACACACACACACAAACTCACACACACGCACATGTACACATCTGAACACACGTGCAAGTTATCCCAATACTGTAATGATTTGATTACGTCAGAGATTCTAGGTGTTTGAAGAGGCTGTCCCTATATGAGGTGAGCGTCTTTGCGTTTCTAATTTCTGCAGGAATAGAATTCCAGAATGAACTTCCCGAGAATGACAAGCTGGCCGGGTTTTGAATAAATCAATACGCGGCAGGGGTACTTTGAACTGTTGTCCATGTCTAGAAGCTACAGATGTCCGTTCTGAGAAAAGAGAGAGAGAGAGAGAGAGAGAGAGAGAGAGAGAGAGAGAGAGAGAGAGAGCGGAGGTGGGGGCAGGGATGAGGAGGTTGTGGAGGTATTGGAAGGGGCTTTAGTCCCGTTACTGCCGCAACACAAAGAGAGTCCCCCACACCGCCCGCCCCACACCCATCCATCCACCCACCCACCCACGCACACACTTCAGATACCAAAACATTAAATCAAAATTATCATATTAAACATTAATGCCAAATTAAGTCACTTATCACTTTTGGTGACGAAGAAGAAGAACACAAAGAGAGATTGACAAACATGTGCAAGAGGAATAGATAATCATGAACCCCGCCTTTGCGGGGGCTCATGAGTAGTCATGAGACCGATGCCTCTTGCTCACCTATATTAGGTCGGTGTGCCTCTCTGTCGCTGACGAGACCATCCCATCTATCACTATTAGTCTATATACATCGTCAACCTGTGATGGTTTTAGAGACATCATTCTTTTCTTGACGCTAGCAGTGAAAGGGTTCATCAGGATGCCCATTTAGTTCAAGGGTGGTGGCAGAAGAGCTTGGCGCCTATAGGCGCCAAGCTGTTCTGCCACCACCCTTAAACTTTGTTCTTTCAATACGTCAGTTCCTGTACTACGTGTTCGTGAATCGTGACTTAACGTCGCCGCGACATACGATTCCAGGGGAAATACTGAAAAAGAAATATTTTTTAAAAAAACTTTGATGGCTAAATTCTTGATTAGTTGTTTGCTGTTTTTTTGTTTTTTTTTTCGTAATGTACGCCTAAGCGCCACAAAGTGCAAAACAAGTCTCTTCGTCGTGACTGACAAGGAAATTGAAAAAAAAAGAAAAAAAGAACATAATGAGCTGAATGCCAACAGGCCGATATCGAACGGCTGTTGGCTGTACTGCGGGGACCGACCGCGGAGACGTTGGTCCCCATTATCTGTTGCGTACTTGGGGAAAAACACGCAGTTCGGGTGACGCTGGCGGATATTTTTTTCACCACTATTTTTTCACTTCCCCCTTTCCCCCCTCCCCCCGCCCCCCTTCCTTCTCTCTCTCTCTCTCTCTCTCTCTCTCTCTCTCTCTCTCTCTCTCTCTCTCTCTCTCTCTCTCTCTCTCTCTCTCTCTCTCTCTCTCGATGCGGTTAGAGTGCCGATGTGGTAACTGAACAGAAGCGGCGATGCACGGAGCGGATCCACATCAGTCCAGTACAGCTGAAAATCACGGGTCGGGTGCGAGATGGCTCAACATTGTGTGCTGGTCTGTGATTTTGGACCTTGCGGCTAAATGCCGTAAGGTCCAAAACCACGGACCAGCATATGTATGCTCTTGCACTCTAACTGCATCAGTCGAGAGATCAGAGAGAGAGAAAGGGGGGTGAAAAAAATAGTGGTGAAAAAATATCCGGCCGGGTAACCCACGAGAACACTGTTGCATAAGCATTTTATTCCTAGTCAGCAAAAAGATCATCGGGCCGTCGTTGCGCCGCAGTGGACCCGCCGACTGATGTGCGAGGGCCCACTGCGGCCGACGTCGGACCGCGATCCAATTGCTCACTGGGACTCGCCTCCTTTTACTTACTGTTTCTTTGGCCCCCGGTTCGCCGTGAGACGGCCTCAGTCACCTGCTCAGCGTTTAACGCATTCAGCCCCAACACACCACAGCAAGACATGTATCGAGCATGATAGTTCAAGGGTGGTGCCAGAATAGCTTGGCGCCCACAGGCGCCAAGCTATTCTGGCACTACCCTTGAACTATCATGCTCAGATCGGTCCCTGGAATTGTTATACAGTCCTTCAGAGGGCAACTTCAAACTTCGGGGGATTTCGGTCCTGAGATAGAATGAGTTAAGTAAACTCTTCCCTGACAATGGACGCACGTTGTGTTTCTGAAACCTTCGTTCATTGAACGACCAAAAGCAAGCACCACCCAAAGAACATGGATACACATTGGTCTCAGCAAGAGGCATAGATCCTTATGAGCCCCAGCAGTCGCGGGGGCGCATGAGGATGTATTCCTCTTGCGGTGCCGGTTGGATCGCGTTCACTTTTTCTCGGCAGTCAAAAGGTTACACCACAGTAACATTATGGTATCTTTCTGTTTTACTTTTTTTTCTGGGGGGGGGGGGGGTAGGGGGGTTGGGGAGGGGCTGGGTGTGTGTGGGGCGCGGAGGGGGTGGGTGGTAAAAACAGCTTTGCATCGAACCGAACACCTCAGCCATAACTGAGCTTCTGCAGCAAGTAAAATCTATAGATCTCCTCATAACTGCGGTGTTTAGTGTTCAAATAAGAAAGAAATATATACATAATATTCCTGTAAAAGTATAAATTTAAAACTCACACACACACACACACACACACACACACACACACACACACACACACACACACACACACACACGCACACATGAACACAAAACCGTCAGTCTGGGTTACCTACCATTTTATGTGAAAATGGGTTCCCATATTTCTATTTATTCTAGGGCTCTGGAGTTGATGCGAATGTTTAGAACTCACCTTATAACTAAGCTCTACAACTTAAAATAAAATAGACATTTTCTAGAAACAGAGCCACTGGATGGAAAAAAAATGGGGTTTTACCCAAAAAGTGGGTGCCTCTTACACAAAACTGGGATTACAGTGAAAATACCTCACTAAAGATACCTTTGGTTGATTTTACTATTATGATTGTTTGAGTGGGGTTGTAAGGGGGTTGGGGGAGGGGGGGGGGGGGAGAAGTGTGGGGGGGGGGGGGGTGGGGGGGGGGAGAGGGGGTCATCACTTTTGGTTTATAGAGCTGCTCAATGCGCTCTTATGAATGAAAGATTTTCATTATCAGTGGAATCAGTAGGTCATTTCAGAGGCGCACACTGAGTTGCACGTCGAACCACTCACAAATACTCATTTGGAGTGCACCAGATGGATCCAGTTGGCAAAGTCCCACATTCCACACTATAGGACAGCTAAGACTGAAAAGCAATCGCGGCGTTTATGGCACGGTACAAGGTTTAAAACTAAGAAAATGTTGTTTTTAGAAGCGTGTCGGGCAAAAGTTTTTATGAAAACTGTTTTAAAACCTCTTTTAACTCAACTTTTCTTAATGTTAAAAGTGTTTTATTGTACATTACTTAACGTCCCGACAGCAACAAGGCTTTCCCAGGACGTGCCTGCACTGCTTGTGGAAAAACAACAACATACTAAACAGAACATTGAATGTATGTCGCCAGCCGGTCAAATACATTAACTCTTTCTACCCCAGACACACCACAGCAAGATAACGATCGACCATGATAGTTCAAGGGTGATGCCAGAATAGCTTGGCGCCCATGGGCGCCAAGCTATTCTGGCATCACCCTTGAACTATCATGGTCGCTCTGTGTTCTGCACTGCAATGCAGTCTTCAGAGGACAACGGCAAAATTTAAGGATTTCGGTGTTGGGGTAGAATGAGTTAAATAAACCTAACACATGGGGCCTACATAAAGCTAAGACCATTTAGCAACACACATCCAATATCAAGAGCTACAGGCAGTGCAGACAGTAGGGAGAGTTTTAAAAAAGGCAAATACAGCTGAATGGACAAAGGGCCGACAGAGACACATGCCCCAGAATAGAGAGAAAAACCCACCCTGTGGGGCTGACCAGGGTGCCCCTGGGAAATAAAAAGTAGTTAACCCCACCCAAGTCCCCCAGGGCAGACCCGGGTGGGGTTAAAAGTGTTTTAATTTACAAGCATGTCGTAACTGATATGCATCTATTCCAACCAACGTATAGTGCTGGATATTTTTCCCATCCTCGCCTTCTCTCGGGCTTCGCTCAACACTCGACTTTCCAGTCCTTCCCTGAAACACCCCCAACCGGTCTGCCCTCAACACTCGACTTTCCAGTCCTTCCTTCAATTTCAAACACCCCCAACCGGGTCTGCCCTGGGGGACTTTTTAGTTCCCAGGGGCACCCTGGTCAGCCCCACAGGGTGGGTTTTTCTCTATATTCCGGGGGCATGTGTTTCTGTCTACCCTTGGTCCATTCACCTGCATTTTCCTTTTTTTAAACTCTCCCTACTGTCTGCGCTGCCTGTGGCTCTTGATATTCGATGTGTGTTGCTAAATGGTCTTAGCTTTATTTAGGCCCCATGTTGTAGGTTTTATTGAACGTATTGGACCGGCTGGCGACATACATTCAATATTCTGTTGAGTTTTTGTCACTAGCAGTGCAGGCACGTCCTGAGAAAGTCTTGTTGCTGTCGGGACGTTAAGCAATGTATAATCAATCAACCTTCCTTCAAACGGACAGCATTCACACAAATAATACTTTACTATTACATCAGAAAATGGCCCATCCAAGCCTGCACTCTTTTAACTGCACTAAACGACTGACTGTAGCAGACGACGCATGAAACAAACGACGCTGACTCTGTGACGTCATTTCCATTCAATCAATTTGTGCATACAATCCAAAAGGAGATGTGGCATTGATAACATCGACAAACCTACAAAATAAAGCAACAGGTTCAACCAAAAGGTCGGGCAGGACAAAAGACAACAGCAGCCTCACCCAAAGTCTAAACGTCCTCTCTTACAATGCGCACTCATACAATCACTTCACTTCTTAGCAACCGGCGCACGAATATAATTATAGGCTAAGTCAAACTAAAACAGAAGATAGTGGCAGAAAACCCTTTAAAATAAAAACAAACAACGACGTTTCAGATCAAATATTCTTCATCTGACATGGAAACAAACGTAGAAAACGAATAGGCTAAGTCCCTGGTGAACGTATACATGAATCTCAAAGTTGTTCACTAGACATCACCTTTCTCCACATCACCCCGGAAGTACATTACAACTCAACACTTTTTTTAACAAAACAACCACACCCTCAAATAACAAACCTAATTTTGTAGAAACATCAACAATTTACACCCTGAAACAACAAAATATCCCCCCTGACCCATATCAGCTATGAAGTTATTTATAGCTGAGAAGGGTGATGTAATACATGATACACGCTCATTTTCAGTGTTTTGTGCGCACAACACACATTGCTGGGAGGGACAAGTTTTTAAACACACTACCGGCGTGTCTGTTAAACACAAAAGTGCATGTGTTAACGCCAAAATGAGAAAAACGGATTTTTTTACTTTTTATGAATCTTTACCGCAAGACAATGCAGAAACAACCCTCAGAAAAAATGGGTGTCTGACTTGGAAACCCAGAATTATACACATACCCAGTTTCCATAAGGATGGTAAAGACAGTCACCCGTTTCAGCTCTTTCGTCTACACACACATACACACACGCACACACACACACGCACCCACGCACGCACGCACACACATACACACATGTACACCTACTCGCAGTTAGCGCGAATGTCTATTATTATTTAGCCACAAACACACACACACACACACACACACACACACACACACATGCACACACATACACGATCACACACACCATCACACACACACGCACGCACACACACACACACACACATGCACACACATACACGATCACACACACCATCATACACACACACACGCACACACACACACACACACACACACACACACACACACACACACACACACACACACACACACACGGCAACACGTAATTGTTTTTAACAACAGGGGGGAAAAAGTGCAGACGATAAGATTGATGATGTCGTGAATACTGAGGGGTGGAGGTGGGGGGAGGGGTAGGGGGGGAGGGTGCGAGGGGGGGGGGGAAAGCGGTGGTTACTGTCACGAATAAATGACGATTTATTTTGCGATTCATGAATCACGAATTCCCCAAAAGTGGCATTCACGTCGCACGAGTGAAAAAAAAAGTCGATGAAGACTCTCAGCTTCACTGGTCAAAAACTTCGACAACGGGAGAGAAGATAAAAGAGAGA
>BTPG01000004.1:139265009-139294195 GCA_036245525.1 Semisulcospira habei | reverse complement strand
CCCCAACCCCTTGGAAACAAAAGGCTAGTTAAAATATCTTCCCGAGAAATACACACCACCCACCCCCACACCCCACCACTCAATGCTGTCAGAGTTGGCCTTCCTGAGAATACTTCCTGTTCATACCACCATGGTAAACAATAGTCCTCTATGCCCAAATAGTGTGTGTGTGTGTGTGTGTGTCTCTCTCTCTCTCTCTCTCTCTCTCTCTGCACACACAAAACAAATTAGCATTCGGCCCCAATTATGCTGCACACAGAAACTTCCCAGGCTGTTTTCTCAAAATGGCCGCCGGAGGCTTTAACCAGACAAGCTTTTCGTAGTCATTATTATAAGGCTTGCGGTGTGAGTGGTTAGTTTGAAACCCCTTTTATAACCAGAAAGGCAAGCATAGTGTTTTTGTACAAACAGATTATATTGTGTTTTTAAAATGGACTTAACCCTCTTCTGCATAGAGCGCCCACCAGCGCCCGCTGAAAACACACAGTGTTTGTGCATAGAACGCCCGGTAACGCCCGCTGAACCACGTGTATACTGTGGAGGCTGCCATGTTTACCATGGTAATAGAAATCTCGCGAGACCACAAGCCTCATTTTCGAGATTCTTTCCACTTCCTGTCAATACACGCCATGTGCATTTTGGACGTTTCCTTACGGAGCAACAAATTTTTGAAGTTTCAAGTGTGAATCGAGTGTCAGTAAGAATGGCTGGCCTCGAACTGTGGTGATCATTGGTGGGGGAAAGCAGTGCCTATGAAGATTTTGAGGGATTTACAGAGCAAGACTTGGTGGAAGAGGGGAAGAATCTGACTTAGATTTGGAATGGGATGACTTGGGGATCGTTTTTTTTTAGTCAACATCATCGTTTGAGGATAAAGCTTGTGATCATCAGCAACTGAGATTCACAGTACGTAAAACTGCAGTTCATTCAACTTTAGATTTTTCACCTTTATTTCCTTACACATTTTACAGCTCCACAAATGTTTATTTTATATCTTTATTGATTTAACACTTTAGAAAAAATAATTGCTCTTTCTCAAGATTTGTCTAAATATTTTTTAACATTTTTTAAAAAATGTCACCCATTCAAAATTACGGAGTTGATTCCCTTTGGTGATATTTTCAAGAGCCGCCTGGCACATGCACTTGCATGCAGAAGAGGGTTAATGACGCACGATTCACATTGCGGCCTATTTTGTGGCGCCACTTCGTGTGGGAAGACTGAATTTGTTCTTAACCTCTTACAAACAAGATACCTTCATCATTTCAAAAACATTGTAATATTTTGTCCAACAATCAAACACAACAAAGCTTATCACAACCGTTTATTTATTTGGACTGACAGCAATATCTATTTAGTAGACCCTGAAAAAAAACTGAATGACTACCTACAATATTTTTACAAACAATTTGAAGGACATCCAACCCTGTTTATTGTTGATGATTGCTCTGCAGAAAAAGATATTGTTAAAAAGAGAAACACACTGGCAGAACTTGCCTTCAGTGGCAGACATGCAAACATAAGTGTATGGATTCTCACTCAGAAATATAATGCTGTACTGAAAGATTTTCGAGAACAGTTAAAGTTTATCTGTTTGTTTTACTGTAAGGACCGTGACAGCTTTGAAGACTGTCTCAGAGAGAACAATGTCATTCCAAATAAGCAAGAACGGGATGATGTAAAAAATAAACTGAAATCAACTAAGCATCTAAAGCTCATTTTAAAGACAGATCAACCTACAGGGTATGGGTTAGTGAATTAATTTATACTTTTGGGTTTGTCTTTAAAAATGACTGACAGACAAAATTGGCCTATTAGTGAAATCATAGATATTACACATTGCTTTAAAGATGTTAAATATGAAAGCCAGCTTAATAATAGAGAGTCACCTGGTAATTTATTTATGTTACCAACAACAGTGTATATGTCTGGTAATATAACTTTATGTGTTGATAATCCATTTATTAAAAAAATAACTGTTGATATTAAGACACAATCATTTACTGTTAACGAATATTACGATGGTTGGTTTACTAAATTGTGTAGTAATTTAGCAAAAGAACTATATAAAATAAATTTATATTTTAACGATATTACATTTAATAAAATGGTATTACACATACAATAATGATGATTGAGTCAGTGTGTAAACAAATCTGTTTTGTAGGAGTTACAGTCAATAAAGTGCCATTTTCATTATATAATTTTCTATTTATTTTTTTGTCGGACAAATAAAAAAGATGGACAACCGTCAAAGATTAAGAAACGTGTTTCACACAACTGACTTACCTATATATAATATTTACAATGTCTATGAATCAATAGAAAGATCTTTTTTAGTCATACAAAATAACCTTCTTTCTGATAGTGTAAAGATTCAGATTGTTGCAAAAATAGAATTTGTCAGAGATGTTGGTGAAGTTATTGTAACGTATATCTCGACAAGGCAGCACACAGTTAATTCGAGAAGAGAACTAGAGAAAGTGTTTAGAGAAAGATTGTTACCAGACTTCCATGAAGCAATTGACAGAGCAGAAATGCAAGGGTCTGGCTGGCATGAAGGCCTTGTACATGAACTACAACTAAAGCAGTCAAGATATCATCCTATTTTAGGCAAATCATGGATACCACTACCAAAAGAGGTTGTAGACAAAAAGGGTGTGGTCAATATTCAGAACAATGACAACTATTGTTTCATGTGGTGTGTGCTTGCCAAACTGCATTTTGTAAAAACAAAACCTGAACGTGTATCTAACTATACCAATTTTATAAATGAACTCAACTTCAGTGGCATTGAGTTCCCTGTTAAAATAGAGGACATAGACTTGTTTGAAAAACTAAATCCTGGTATATCCGTGAATGTGTTTGTATGGGATAATCAATCTGAGAATAAGTTACAGCCAATTAGAGTATCTCCAATTGCCCCAACCTATGGGCAGCCAGAAGATAAACATGTTGATATGTTACTAATAAGCTCTGGTGATAACTTTCACTACACAATTATTAGGAGTATGTCACGACTAATTCATAATCATGTATCAAAACACAATGGCAAACAGGAAATATGTAAAAGATGCTTACAAAGGTTCTCCTGTATAAAAGTGGCACATAAGCATACCCAGCACTGTAGGTCGGCTGATGACATTCAAACAATACTTAGGTATCCAGATCCTGGCAGCAAGGTTTATTTCAAGAACTATGTTAATCAACAAAAGCTGCCATTTGTAGTATACGCAGATTTTGAATCACTCGTTGTTCCATATGAGGGTCCAGTTCCAGAATCATTACCAAAGACTGTAAAACTAAGTGACCAAGTGGTGTGTTCTTTTGGATACATTATTGTTAGGTCAGACGGTCTTCATTCAGAGCCTGTTATCTACAGAGGTGAAAATGCAGCATGTCTGTTTTTAACAGAAATGAGACATCTGTATAGTCAGGTAGTACAGTATCTCACAACATGTCAGATGCCTTTAGTGATGACAGAAGAAGACAAACTAAAATTTGATACAGCTGAGACGTGTTGGATTTGTGAACAGCCTCTGGGGGGTGATAAAGTTCGTGACCATGATCACATAACTGGATGTTACAGAGGTGCTGCACATAGCAATTGTAACTTGTTATTAAAAATAGATCCTAAGACATACAAGTTACCAATCTTTTTCCACAATCTGAAGGGATATGATTCACACATTATCATGCAGGCTGTGGATGAGTCTTACAGAAACATAAGTTGTATTGCTCAGACAACTGAGAAATACTTGACTTTTAGGTTAGACAAATTATCATTTTATGACTCTATGCAACATCTGTCTTTAGGGTTGGCTAGTCTAGCAGAAGGACTGACTGAGTATCCAATAACAAGTAAATATTTTGAGCCAGACTTGATTAAAAAAGGTGTTTATCCATATGAGTACATCAGTGACTGGGTAGTGTTTGAAGAAAGGAGACTGCCTCCAAAAGAGAAATTTTATTCTACACTAACTGGCAAAGGTATTTCTGACTCTGATTACCAGCACGCACTTGATGCATGGGGTAAACTAGGATGTCAGACAATTGGTGACTACCACGACCAGTACTTGAAAGCAGACGTTTGCTTGCTAGCAGATGTATTTGAAAGTTACCGTGAGAAGGGTTTGTTACATTACAGTCTTGACCCAGCTTGCTACATAACTAGTCCTGGCATGACATGGGATGCATTTTTGAAATCCAGTAAGATATTTATAGACCTGTTGTCTGATCGTACGATGGGTGAAATGGTGGAACGCGGATTGAGGGGGGGCATTAGTTTAGCAGCAAATAATTATGCCAAGGCAAATAATAAATATCTTGACGACTTTGACCCCTCAATGTCAAGGTCATTTATTACGTACGTGGACGCTAACAATTTGTACGGATTCGCGATGTGTGAATTATTACCATTAAAAAACTTTTGTTTGTATGATTTGTCACAGTATGGCATAAAAAAATTAACAAAATATATTATGGCTCGAGGTCAAAATGATGAAAAGGGTTGGATCTTTGATTACCCTAAAGACCATCCACTGTTCAACACACAAAACAAGAAAGTGCCTGGTAAGTTTAAAGATGAACTAAATGGTGTGCCTATAGTTGAGTATGTTGGACTGAGATCAAAAATGTATTCTATACTGCATCAAAAGGGAAGTCAATCCAAAGCCAAAGGTATCAAAAAAACAGCGATAAAAAATAAAGACATCCGTCATGAACATTACAAGAAAGTGTTAGATGGAGAACTGATTGATTGTACATTGCTTAACGTCCCGACGGCAACAAGGCTTTCTCAGGACGTGCCTGCACTGCTTGTGAAAAAAAACTAAACAGAACATTGAATGTATGTCGCCAGCCGGTCAAATACATTAAATAAACCTAACACATGGGGCCTAAATAAAGCCAAGACCATCTAGCAACACACATCCAATATCAAGAGCTACAGGCAGTGCAGACAGTAAGGAGAGTTTTAAAAAGGCAAATACAGGTGAATGGACAAAGGGTAGACAGAAACACATGCCCCAGAATAGATAAACCCACCCTGTGGGGCTGACCAGGGTGACCCTGGGAACTAAAAAATACCTAACCCCACCCAAGTCCCCCAGGGCAGACCCGGGTGGGGTAGATGGAGAACTGATGCCTGATTATCCAAACAAGTCACTGAGGTCAAATAGACACAATATTGAAATGATTCAAACACAAAAGAAGTCTCTAGCAGTAGGGGACACGAAACGAGTGTTTTTCAGTAAGGAAAAAGCTTATGCACCAGGTCATTACAGACTCAAGTTATCTGAAGAAATAGCTGACGAACTGGTTGATGAACTAATCAATGAGTTAGTTGATGAAATGATTAAAAATGCGTAACGGTGTCTGGGGGAATAATCTGTAATTCTTCTCTGACAAATGCCCTCTGAGGCGCAGGCTCATACAGATAATATATTGTTGCGTCTGGACCAGGGATTATTTTTTTTATATTATGAACAGATGTTGACCAGATGGGGTCTGTCGCCCTGCGTCTTATGTCATTTTCAGCTTCCCCTGGTTGATATAAATATCTCACCTGTTTGGTAAATAAACTTGTGTCTGGAGGTGGGGTTGGCCCTTTTTTTGGCTCTGCAATTGTTTTCAATTTAATAGCATCAGCAGGCTTAGGGTGTCCTTCATTATTCATTGCTTTTATCACATGTGGTAATCTCTTTACCCACTCAGTGTTACGGGTGTCATGCATGAGTTCCTTAGAATACTGGTAACTGAAAAGTCTCTCTGACAACTGTTTATTGAAGTTTTCTACAATTGCCTGTGATCTGTGTACACCTGGAATACCGCGTCTGACCAGTACGCCATGCTTAGCAAATAACTGATTAACAGCACCTTTGAATTCTGATCCATCATCAACCTGCACTAGTCTGGGGTATCTTAAAGGGCCTCGACCATATATTTTTGTTAAAGAAGTAGCAACTGTACTGGCAGTTTTGTCAGATATGGGTTCAGCGTCTTTGTACCTTGAAGCTATGTCTACGACAGTTAATGCATACTTGTATCGTTTCTTTCTTATTGTGTCATGTGGTAAGAACAGGAGGTCCATTTGGTGTGTGTCATTTGGGGTAGTGTTTTCAAAATGGGGTCTTGTTATTTTTCTTGGAGCAGGAAGATATATCTGCCAAATTGCCTGTCTCTGTAACCATTGCTTGACTTGATTGAGTGTTATATCTCCGCCCACAGCGGCATGTAATTTTTCAATAGCTGTTGCTCCTTTCCAATAGCCTGATGGAGAGTAATATATTTTTGATAGTTTATTTTCGGCTGCCATTTTTTCTAGCAATGAAAACTCCTGTAAAATAAACAAATGTCATTCCCACTAGAACAAAGATTATCTCCCCGTTTCTTTGTTGTGTGCTTGGTTTGTAATAGTCACTTAGTTTTGGTTTTGGGATAGACATGTCTTCACCCGTGACAAGAAAATATTCCCTGATTGCTTCGTCTGTATTTGAAAACGTATGCTGTGCGTGACCTTCAAGCCTCAGTTTTTCATTGATGAAATCAAGTTTCTCAATTCTATTCTTTTCATAATCTTGCTGGGCTTGAGCAAGTTTTTCAGATGCTTCATTATGACGTTTTAATTCTTCTGCAGATTCTTCTCTACCCATTTTTGAAAAGAGATAATTAGAGCCACTAAATGCCAGAGCATTAACCATCGCACCTCCTATCATAATAGCTATCGTCGCCATATTATTTTTATTTACATAGAAACATTTTCGGGAATAATTCCCTGCTTGACAAGAAAGTCTTTTGTCGCAATCGACGCTGTAACAACTACAATTAGCTTAGTGCTGTCTTCGAAATCGAGTCTACTGAGGTCTGCTGATTTCATTTTGAGTAGACTTTTTCCCAGCATAGAATAAGTTACTGCTAATCCGCTGATTACGGCAGAGTGATACACAAGGTTCATTAAATTTTTTGAGTCGTTCATTTCTTAGGCAAGAAAAATTAAAATAATATTTTTATTTACTGCATAAAAAATGGGTCAACGGCTTTGGGTGTTACTGGTAATGTGGCGACTTCTGGTTTTGTTTTTGGAGTGTCTGATTTTTTGGTCACTGTACGAGTCTGTGGTTTGTATTTTTTGTATAATTGATAACCTACGTAACCAAATCCGACAACAAATCCGGCAACTACATATTTTGTTGTTTGAGGTTCGGGGTCAGGGTCAGACTTAGTTGTTTGTCTCTCACTTTCATGAAGGTGTGACGGTACTGACACAGGTCCTGACGATCCTGATGGTGGATCAGTTACATGAGTCTTTTCTGTTTGTGCCTTAAGCTGTAATTTTTTTTGCCTATTATATTCAGCTAATCTTTTTCCAGCCTCAACCCTGCCTGGACTTTTAGTCTTCGTCACAGTTTGAACCTGTGTCAAAACAGGGTTCAGTTGTGGAGTCGCCTGGGTTTCGTCCATTTTCTTCTGCAGTAAAATTTATTTTTGAAAAATCAATATGGCTACCAGTAACTAGTAATGTTACCACAGGTGCAAGGTAATTTCCAAACTTGTAAAACATGACACATGCTAATTTGCCAATTGAACTTGAAACAATAGGATTGCTTTCAAGGTCGTGTGATAGACTATCAGTGTCTACAGGTAGGAAATGACTTACAGCTTTTGTATATAGGAATATTATAGACCTGCTTAAATCACGTGTCATTAGTGAGGCAATGTGGTTTTCATATTTAGAATGAAGCTTGATTAGCTCGTCAGCGGTGAGAGATTCAATATCCTCTGTCATGTATTGTTTTCCGAGATAAGTCTTTGATTTGCCTGAGACAATCACAGACAAAAGACGCTGTTTTTTCGAGTCTACGTCTTTGTTCTCTACAGCACAGATATCATTTAGAAGAAGTAATTCGTCTTGGTTCATTTTTATAATGAAAAAATAAATTAAAAAAAAAAAACTTTGCCTGTGAATAACTTATGATCTTACTTGATAACTAATTTCAAAGTTACCTACAACTTACAAGTAACTTTGACGTTAGTTATCATAAGTTCTTAACCCAAGTCATAAGACACTCGGACAGATTTCTCAAGTTACAAGGACAATAAGAAAACTTTTTTTTAGTAATAATCTGGTGGTGGAGCTGATGGCGTCAAATGAGCAGGCATGACATCTCTTTGCGAAGTGTATGACAAAAATAATGGATTACCAAAACCTATCGTTACTTGCTTGTAAGTTCTCGAACTTTTTTCATAGTTTCTTCTACGCCTATCTTTTTTCCTTGTTCTAAAAAAGATTTCTTTAGCTCTTCAACATTTACAGCCTGACTACGCATCTTATTCTGTATTTCAGATTTTTGTTGTTTATAGTTAGCCAAATCATCCTGGACTCGCTTAAATTCTTCGTCATCAATTTCATTATCATTTAAAGCCTTACTAATAATAAGTTTCATACTCGTCAGCTTAGCTGCTGCGAGCGTACTTAATGCTTCATGCTTCTGCAACTTCATATAAAATCTTTTGTTAATAGCTTCCATACCAAAGCATGCTAGACTTGTGACAAGACCAATACCTTCAACAGCAATTCCTATAACACTTCCCACCCCCGTTGCAAAAAGAGTTATACCTCCTACAGATAATCCGGCCGAAACCACCCCCATGGCCATTGATGTGTTGTGTACAGAATTGAAAACCGTATTGTAACGGCGTTTACACCTCGAGTATTTTGCTTGTTCTTCTTCCAAATACTTCAACGCTTCTGTAATATTCATTAAACGGAATGAATCTGCCTTTAATGTTTTATCACGCTCAATAGGCTCAAGCTGCTCAGGTGGTATTTGTGGATACAAGTTCACCATTTTTTATGACAGATATTTTTTTAATCAGCAATTACATTTTGCAACTCTTCAAAAGTATACAATTTGCTGGCATAATAAAATGCAACAAGATCAATGTGTTCAAGGTTTATGTAAGTTAGACGAACAAAAGTTGTTTTGTCAACCACCACCTTGACAGCTGGAATACTGCTCGAAACATTAATAACATCATTATTTTTTGTAATGGCAATAAAGACCTTTGATGATTCTGTTACTGTTTCATTCCATGTAAGTTTAATTCCTTGTGCAATTTGAGCCTCTTTAGCAGTAGCAACAGATTTCATGATAATTTCAAATACTATTGTCGCTTCTCTAGCCACGACTAAGCTTGCTGGCATAAACACAACAGAAGTATCTGATCTACCCTTTCTAGTTGTAAGAAGATACCGCCGTCTCTCATAATTTTCAACTTTCAGTTTTTCTCTGCTATTGTTGTCTAGGGCAAAACTTGGAACAAGGCTTACAATAAGCGGCCCAGAATTAACAACCTTCCTAAACACTAAGGCGCCTTCATCATCAGTGTATACATAAGGACTAATAAATTCAATCTTTATGTCCCAGTCAATTGTGGGTGGTGGTGCCGGTACAGGTGAAACCACCCACTTACTACCCACATGTATTAAGTTGTAAGGCGCATTATTTACAGGTGGAGTAGGTACAGTAACATCACGAAGCTGACCAAGTTTAGGAATCTGTTTTTCACCGTCTTTTATGTCAACAATTACTTTCCTCTTGTACATACCATTTGAATCAAGTTCAAAACCATATATTTCTCCAATTTCCCCTTCCTTCTCAAAATCCTGTACGTCAGCCAAATCTTTCAACTCTGTTACTGGACATGCAACTGGTATGATTCTCGGCTTTGGACCAAGACCACTCATTTTTATAAACAAAAATAAAATTATTTAACTTCCAAAACAACATAAAAATCATGCATTACAACTGGTTTACCATTCTGATTAGTTACAGATAAGCACAATGATTCAAAGAAACTAGAACCTAATTTTTTAAACTGAGAATTAGGAAATCTAGCAACCACACTTTCACAATATGGGGCAGTTCCAGTCGGCAAGCATCTTAACAAAGTTGAAGGCTTTCCATTGTGTACATTTTCAGTAGTGTTCAGTTCTTTCAAATGAACATTTAGCACTGTGTGTACTGACAAATGAACAGGATATCTGCCAGTTATTCTTGGTTTTTTTGGTGATAGTAGACTACCAACTGATTGTGACCAATCTTCATCTGGATGTGTTATTGTTTTAAAAAATCCAAGTAATAATAAAAGACTAATTGATAAAGAAAACTGACCACTTTTCGGAAAATCAATTGTAACAAGTAAATTAGCTGGGTTTAAAGTTGCTTTAATTTTAAATTCATTTTGAAGCCATTCAGCTAAAGTACAAAAGTCATAATATCCGGCTCGTAAAGTATCACCCTTTTCTAAACCATCGAGAGTTCCACTTACAGAATAATTTTCATCATCCGTTACATTAAA
Organism: Semisulcospira habei; assembly: GCA_036245525.1. NCBI lineage: Eukaryota > Metazoa > Mollusca > Gastropoda > Semisulcospiridae > Semisulcospira > Semisulcospira habei. The sequence goes on along the minus strand of BTPG01000004.1, from coordinate 139,283,833 downwards.
CCACTTTACTGTGTAGAACATTTCATGGATAGCTACAGCCTTGCTACCATCACGATTATCAATCCCATTAGTTAACCACACTGGTTTGCTTGTGTCAAGATTTGTTAAGGTAATAAACATTTTTATTATCACATAAAAAAAGGATGGAATTTAAATCACCAACCATTACCACTACAAACGCATTTCAATTTAATGTAGATGCTAAATATAATGTCGCCCCTACTTATGAACAGAAAATAATTCAACTAAATCAACTCGACATAGCTGTAAGCGAACAAGATTTATTTCAAGTCAAAGTACCCAACCCTTTTGATCATTACCTAAACCCTCCAATAACAGACGATGCTACAGCAAGAAAGTGGTCCTCAAGTCCACTACAGATGTTTCAAAACCAACTTAACTTTGCCATACTGTGTTCAACTACAGGCTGTGGTGTTTCATTCACAGACCATTTGAATCACTCAAACAAACTGATTAGGTCTGTGTATCGTTTTCATGTTTATTACCAGCTTAGACGTATACTGTCAGAACTGCATACACCACTACCCACTGAATCCAGTTTTAACAGGTTTAACAACCCCATGGATATGAAAGCATTTGAACGCATCTGTAATGAATTTAACATAAGCACTAAGTATGACTTCACACAAAAACTTGATGATCACCACGGCATTGGTACATTATATTATGCTTTGAGTCACAGACAATACCCTCAAGATTACTGGCCTCCCTACACTTCATTCTCATCAAAATCTGAAGTGTGGTTAGGCTCAATAGAACAGAAACAGTCTAACGCCTGGACCACATTTGTCTTGGACAGGAGTGACGGATTTACTCAAGCGGGAGTCGAGCGCGTAAATGAGTCTATCAGAACATATGTCTGGTGTATACTAGGTGCACAATCATTAACAAAATCTAATATTCTGAATGGAAGTGGAAAGTTCGATTCACAAAAACAGTTTCTCGCTAATCTAGAAGATTCAGTAAATTCAGTAGTTGATCTCCCATCAAGCATACAACGCTACCAAGACGTTCTCAGATATGCTAGATCAAAAGTTGACTTTGTAGTTGGTATTGGGTTATACATGTTGCCATCAGACCTTCAACTTCAAATGGGGACAATAACAAATTATAATAATGAAATAGTTGTTGCAGGTGTTGGTCAGAAATTAGGACTCAATCAATCTGTAAACTTGGGGGTCACAACCACACATGTTCAGTCATTAAAATCATTACAGACGGTAACACCCACGGCACCAGTAACATCATCACCTGTACAGACAGTAACAGCTCCAGCTTTGACACCGGTACCCATAACGATAACACCAACACCAATCCTTGACACACATGAGTCAGAGAGAACTGCATTGGTAATAGGTCTCACTGGATTAGGGGTATTACTTCTTTACCTGTTTCATTAAATAACCCACTATTAACCCTCCTACTGTCACCAAAAATTCATTTTTCTCTAAAAGGTATTTTTTCGAAAAATACTTACCGATGACATGACTACATGGGAATATCTACTTCTAGGCTCAATTTTAGCCTACTTGCCCGTTGTGTGCCCACACAACCCGAGAGGCACTCGGGGAACCCCCCAGAGGGGCCGAGAGTTATCTCCCCATACCTGCCTTACCAGATCCGGTCACGAGACCATTCAGTCTGATACTTCGCTCGAAAGCGGCAAGCGGGGCAGGAGGGAGGGACATCCGAGTCATGTCATCGGTAAGTATTTTTCGAAAAAATACCTTTTAGAGAAAAATGAATTTATTTCCTCAAAAACATTACCGATGACATGACTACATGGGAGAATTGCGATGAGGAGGCGGGTGCCGCCCAAAACTCCCCCAGCAGAACAGCGCCGTTCTCCCCGTCGCACACTCCCGACAATTTTAGCGAAGTGCATCTACGGTGCCAGTGGCACCGGGAGGGAGTGTTGCGCGGCGGCGATGTCCCCCCACCAGTGCGAGATTCTCTCGCTGGCTAGCCAGGTCCCGGAGGTGGAAAGGGGCAAAGACCGATTCGGTTTTCTAGCCCACGGCTGCCACGATGTCCTTGACAGCGCGGTTTCGATCAAACGCGACGTTCGTGGCCATAGCTCGTACCTCGTGTGCGTGAATGTGCAGCCTCTTCGCTCCCTCAGGGGAGATCTCCTGATAAGCGGAGCGTATGACCCAGCGGAGCCAGGAAGAGATCGTCTGGGCTATAATGTCACGCTGGTTGGGTCTTAGGGGTAGGAAGAGGCGCGACCGTCCCCTGCGGACGGGCTTAGATCGCCGCAGATAGATTTTTAAGGGCGCGCACGGGATCCTGTAGCCTGGTCTCCTGGGACCGGGGTCGGTCTCTCAGCGGCCTAATGGTGATCCCCTAAGGCGGAGTTAAAGGAGACCTGTTCTTCGCCAGAAAGGCCGGGTCCGTGCGCAGCTGGACGGAGCCATCTGTTCGGAATTGCAGACCGGCAGGGCGAGCCGAAAGCGCATGTAGCTCGCTCACAGGCGAAGCGGTAGGAAGTGCCAGCAGGAAACAAGTCTTGTGTGCCCAGTCCGCGAGCTGGGCCAAAGGTAATGGTTCGAAGCGGGTGGAGTTCAACCACGTGAGCACCCAGGGTAGGACCCAGCGAGGAATGAGCGAGCGGAGTGTCGGGCGCTGGATGCCGCAGTGTCCCATAAGGTCGGCTAGGTCCTTGCAGGCGCCCGGATCGGGTCGTCCCAGGTGACGATAGGTGTCCGCAATCATGGACAGGTAACCGCGTACCGTGATGAGGGCTAGGCCTTGGTCTCGGAAGAGCCAGAGCAAGAAGTCCGCCAGCGGAGGATGCGTCAGATCCGTGGGCGTAAGGCCATGATCGGTGCACCAGGAACAGAGGACTCGCCACTTCCCTCGTAGACTCGAAGGGTCGACAGTCTCCGGGCCGCAGCGATCGCCTCCATTGCTGCACCTGAGTAGACTCTAGCCCCGAGAGCTTGCCGCACAACCTCCAGGCGTGAAGGAGGAGACACTCCGGGCAGGGGTGGAACAGCGGCTGGCGCGGTTGCTTGAGCATGGTCCGCGGGGAGGGCAGCAGCAGGGGCGGGTCTGTGGCGAGGCTGAGCAGGTCGGTGGTCCAGGAGCGGTTCCAGACGAACGGCGCGACCAACAGGAGGAACGCCGAACAGCCCCGAAGTTAGAGGAGGCCTTAGGGAACGAGGACGGTAGGGGGACAGGTATAGGCCACAAGTCCGTCCCAGAGAATGGAGAGCGCATCGACAGCCCAGGCAAGCTGGTCGGGAATCGGGGAGACGAAGAGGGGAAGCTGGTGGTTCCACCTCGTGGCGAACAAGTCGACCTGGGGAGTCTCCCAGCGGGCGCAGATCATCCGAAAGATGTCCTGTCGTCGGGTCCATTCCGTGTGTAGAAGTTGGTCGCGGCGAGACCAAGAGTCGGCCAAGACATTCAGGCATCCGGGAACGTGCCGGGCTTGAAGGATAATGCTCCGGTCCTCGCACCCACGCATCTTCCTGTAGAGGAGCATACACAGGTCAGGGGAGCGTGTGCCACCTTGCTTCTGGATGTAAGCGACCACCGTCGTGTCGTCCGAAAGCACGAGAAGCTCCTGGTGTCTGAGGAGGTACTCCCCGGCCTGAAGGGCTCGCCAGACGGCCTGCATCTCCAGCCAATTGATGTGGGTGTGCACCAAGTGTGAGGGCCAGGGGCCCTCCGTCGCGAGACACCGCGGTAGGAGGTGGGCCCCCCACCCCGAAAAGCTGGCATCGACGCAAGGAGAGACCTGTGGAGGGGGAGAGGCTAAGGGAACTCCCGACACTAGCCACGTAGGGTCGGTCCACCGACGAAGGTGCAGATGGAGCATCTGGGACACTGGGACCGCGGTCGTCAAGTCTCCGGAAGACGTGAGCCAATGGAGAAGAAGAAGCAGTTGAATTGGTCGGGAGTAGAGACGCCCTAGTGGGATAAGATCCGCTGCGGCGTTCATCAAACCCAGCAACTGAAGCCAGACTCTTGCGGGGGCTGCATCCTCCCGAGCTAACTGGTCGGCTAGATCCGCCATCTTCTTGATCCGGGGCGCCGGAAGGCGTACCGTGTTGAGGTTGGTAGCGCATTCCATACCCAGATGCACAACCCGGCGGGAGGGAGAGAGATCCGACTTGCCGTCGTCTACTAGGAAGCCCAGGTGTGCCAGGGGGTGCAGGAGAGCATCTCTGTCCGTGGCTAGCGCAGTCTCCGATTGGTTGCGCAACCGGAGGTCGTCCAGGTAGTTCGACGTGGACTGGAGGAGGACTGTCGGGCTAAGGCGACTAAGGCGTCCATCAGCCGAGTGAAGACCCAGGGGCGGAGGTTGAGTCCGAACGGCAATCCTACCGAAGGCGCTCGAGCGGTGCGCATTAGTGTCCTGAACTGAAGTGGAACGGCAGGAGTCGGGGGCGCGACCGAGTCGCGCAAGCTAGGGCTGACGTCTCTGCTGGCCAGACTCAGTGAGTAGGGCGCTACGCCGGCGTACCGATCCTCCGGAAGGATCAGCGGGCTTAACGGAGAGACGGGAGAGGAAGGCCAGTCACGTGGGACGGCACCTGGCGGACTGCTGCAGGCCGGGCTCAGTGAGGCGGGCGCTGTGCCGGCAAACAGACCCTCCGGAAGGGTCAGCGGGCGTGGCAGCAGTGGCAGTCCTCTGATCAGCCATCAAGTGACCTGAAAGTGGAACGGAGGGAGTCGGGGCGCGACCGTGTCGCGCAAGCTAAGGCTGAAGCCTCTCTCGGCCAGACTCCGAGAGCAGGGCGCTATGCCGGCGTTCAGATCCTCCGGGGGGAGCGGCGACGATCCCGGCGAGGCGAATGATCCCTCCAGCGACGCTCGAGGGGCGAGCGTGAGTGTCTAGAACAGACGGTGGAACGGGATGAGTCGGGGGCGCGACCGTGTCGCGCAGGTTGAGGCTGACGTCTCTCCTGGCCGGACTCGGTGAGAAGGGCTCTATGCCGGCGTCTAGATCCTCCGGAAGGATCAGCGGGCTTCTCGGGGAGAGAGAGAGGATGAAGGCCAGTCAACGTGGGACGGCTCATGGCGGACTGCTGCAGGCCGGGCTCAGTGAGGCGGGCGCTGTGCCGGCAAACAGACCCTCCGGAAGGGTCAGCGGGCGTGGCAGCAGTGGCGATCCTCTGGTCAGCGCACAACGCCGGGTCCCGACGAGCAGACCGTTCCGAGGGGCCGATGCGAGGAAGGGCAGTCGTTACCGAAGGGGCGGCGGAAGTGTCCACAGGGGCCGGACGAGAGATAGTAGACGGAGGTCGCTCTCGCCGATAAAACTCCAGAGGTCCGACCAAACGTCTCCGGCCAAGTCGCACAGACATCACGAGGAACGAACCGCCGACCCGTAGAGACTGAGTCGCCGAACAGCAAGGGTCCACCCAAGGGGGCACGGTGAAGTTGCGCTCGCAGGTCCGGCGGCAACGTACTGCAGGGGCGGAGCAGGGCATCTCGACGCATGAGGTCGCAATTGGCCGAAGCCACCATCGCGTTGACCGAGGAATGGTAGGCGGCGCAGTTGGCGGTCTCCGCGAGGACCAGCAGGTCTCCTAGGAGGGGAGAGATGGAAAGACGCCAGGATACCTCCACCCGACGACCCAAGGCTTGAGTGAGGAGCTCCATAACACCCGAGCAGGGTAAGGTGTTTCGGACCAAGGTCGCTGTCTTGTCCAGGCCCCGCGGCGGGGACCGCCGCAGCAGAGTCAGACCGCCGGCTAGCGACACCGCCGAAGGGTCCAGCGTAGGCAGAGGGATGGAGAAGGCTAGGAGAGTCCAACACACCAGTCCCGCCGAAACAAGATGTCTAATCCGCGGGCCAGCGACGGTCGGAGAAGAAGACCGGCTCCTGGGACGTGGCGAGCTGTAGGTGCGACGAAAAGACGTCTCGAAGACCCTTAAAGCCGGGCGGTTGGGGAAGCGACTTAAACCTCTTGACCTGCCTCTCCGCGTCAACAAAGGCGGCGACCTTCCTCTTCAGCGGTGGGGAAGCTGGGCAGGCGTCCGCCGGCAGCGTCACGGCCACGATCCTGGCGGCTTCAACCGGAGCTAGAAGCGTCTCTGACTGGGAAGAAGACGGGAGCGCCGAGGGGGAAACATCCTCGAGGGCCGCGTGCGAGGTCGAGCGATCCTCCTCGTCCAACAGAGCCGAGACAGAGACTTCGGGTAGCAGGCTGAGCGCATCGTCCTGCAGGGGGCGTCGAGAATCCTCGCTGACAGCGCTCGCGAGGCGAGCGAGGGCGCGGGCGTCTGGAGGAGGAACGGTGCGGATCAGAGTCGCGGCTGCGTCGCGACGGACGGTGCTGACGTCTCTCCGGGCCCTACTCCGGAAGTAGGCCACTATGCCAGCAAGGCGATCCTCCGGAAGGATCAGCGGGCCTGGTGCGGGGAGAGTGGTGAGGACGGCTCGTCAACGACGGACGGCTCAAGGCCGACTGCTGCTGGTCACTCTCAGTGAGACGTGCGCTAAGCCGGCAAACAGACCCTCCGGAAGGGTCAGCGGGCGTGGCAGCAGTGGCGGTCCTGTGGTCAGACAAAAACCGCGAACCCCGACGAGGGGACCGTTCCGTGCGGGAGTGGCCGAGGAAACAGCCAGGGCGGCCAACGTGTCAAAGGGCGCTGAACGCTCGTAAGCCGGGCGGGCACGCTCTCGGCGGTAAAAGGACCAAGGTCCGCCCACATAACCTCAGGCCAGGCCGCACACCGCTTAACTCTGGTATCAGATTCAGTCCACCCAACCAATTTCAAATACAAACGATTTTGAACTTCCAAAACTACAGCAGCTCGCTTGAGCTTGCCCCCAGCACCACGTGAAAGTTCTGTGTTTACGTTCCGTGTGTGAGTGAATGCGCGTGACTCACGTGAGCGCGCTTGTTGGGCCCAGTTCGGGGCGGCGCTTTGAGCCGATTTTCCATTGGGATAAAGCGCCTATTTAATGTGCTTATTATTATTATTATTATTATTATTACACCTGTGGTCCGAGGAACCACCGAACGCGGTAGGGAGACCGAGTGAGTGTCCGTCGGCCACCTAAAGTCATCGCACCGGGAGCACAACATTATCGAAGCGTAGGCGGGCTCCCGGTGAAAGCGTAATGGGGCACTCTCGGAGGGCTAACACACACGGAGCCCAAGGCCCACGTGCAAAACGGGCGCGACACGGCAACAGCCGACCGTGAGCTAATCAGGCACTACGCACTGAAACCAAACCACCAGCAAAAAGCAGGGAAACACCCATCGACAGCCGGCCCTCAGCCCGAGGGACGGCCGAGGGAACTACCGCTACCTTACCTCTGCAACGAAGGGAAGGGGGGGAAAGGGCAGTCAAACCCCCGTCCACAGACGCAGAAGAATCCCCGCAAGCAGCCCAACGAAGCAGGAAGAGAAGGCCAGGTAGAAGGCAGGGTAGAAGCGGGCGCAGAGCACACAGAGTCGGCAACAAGCGCCGGTAGGCAGAAGACCGGTCGAGGCAGCGAGAGCGCGGGCCAGACACGTCTTCTCTCCACGAGCGAAGTAGAAAGACTGAATGGTCTCGTGACCGGATCTGGTAAGGCAGGTATGGGGAGATAACTCTCGGCCCCTCTGGGGGGTTCCCCGAGTGCCTCTCGGGTTGTGTGGGCACACAACGGGCAAGTAGGCTAAAATTGAGCCTAGAAGTAGATATTCCCATGTAGTCATGTCATCGGTAATGTTTTTGAGGAAATAAAGACCCACACATGTTCTGCCATAAACCCTACTGCCTTTGCCGCTGTACTAATCAACCAACTGACAACCGTGCCTAAAATGCCAGGCAACGAGTCTACTGCTTTCAGAGCCAATTTCTTAAGCAAGTCTGATATGTGTGACAGTTGTTTCTTTACCCACGACTGTAAGTCTTTTGGATCTGTGGGGACTGGGGTTGGTGGTGCTGGAGGTGGAGAACCACCACCCGTTACAGCCAACACAACTGTACTGATAATAAACCCCAGAGCTGTAATTAAACTGGCAATTGTGATACCCTGTTCTCTGAAAAGTGTTTTAAGTCTCTCAGCCAGAGTAGTGTCTTCGTGAAGTATTTTCTGAATAGTTTCTCTAATCCTGTTGACCTGTGTTTTCAGTTTTTCCCTCCCGATACTAATCGCTTCTAACCTTCCTGATCTTTCTATCTGCAAATCATTTAATCTGTGTTGGATCCTTTCTTTCATTTCTGTGTCAAGATTCCCATTGTCTGCGGTAGCCAGTTTCTCTTTTTCACGTTCTATGTGTTTATCAAGCTCTCCCAGTTTGGCAAGATTATTAACCATCTCACCTCTTATTGTCTGCAGTGATTTATCTAACCCTATAATCTCCCGCATTGACAAAGGTGGATCTTCTATTGTTTTCATAGCATCATTTATTTGTCCTTCAGTAAATGAGGTTTCTTGTATCACTGTGTTTGCTATTTCTGGTAGGCTTGTTACTGGTGCCATTTCAATTTCTTGCCCTGTTGGTAACTTTGTTTGCGTGTCTTGAAGCACACTAACCAGTCTTGGCGTGACAGGAGACCCACCAATACCAAGTTGACGCAAGGCACTAACACCACCTTCATTTTTTATTGTACTTAAAGCCCTAAACCTACTAGGGTCTTTTTTGTTAGTCAATAGTACTTTTCCTTTGTCAACAGTATTTAAATATAAATGACCCTTGCCATCAAGTTCAAACTGGTTAGGGTCTATGTTGTCTGGGCGGCCACCAACATGATCATAAAATGAGTTCACTTTGGTTTCTAAAAGTTCGTGACGTAAACTGTAAATATTTCTTGTACCAGTCATATCTGCCATATCTGTCATATCTGTTGTATTACCAAAATCATACGTGTCATCCATTTCAAAATCTTCATGATTAAATCCTCCTGCTGCCATTGTTTTATTAATTTAATTTTTTTTATTGTGCATAATAAAAATGACACAGTCCTACGGATCAAAGTTAGACCCACACAGAAAACTACGTGAACCTTTCGGTGTTAAAGCAGTTAGACAATCGATAGTCATCACAAACAATCCTAGTACTATAGACCAAAACCAGACTCTTACTGTCAAGTTTCCAAACCTAGGCCCCAGTGACGTTATTGTTCCTGGTACTGCTCGTCTTGCTTTTAATATTGAACTTTCATCGGACGCAGATGACAAAAGAACACTAGTTAACAATCTAGGTAGAGCAATTATTAAGAATATTAAAGTTAAACTTGAAGGACAGGAAGTGTTTAGTCTTGACGATGCTGATGTGTTCTACTGCTACACGGATTTGTGGCTTACACAACCAGAACGAGAGGATCGTATTTATCAAGGCATACAGTCAGATAGCATTATGAAAATTTGGATAAATGCATCAGACAAAACAACCACAGAAGCAAAGGACGTTATTGTGGCCGAAACATATGGAAATAGGTTTTGCATTCCACTCGAATTTGAAATCCTAACAGGACATTCGCCTTATTACCAAGGGGCACTAAATGACCGCCTGAGTTTTGAACTAACCTTCAATGATTACTCCAAAGTTATCAAATCAACGGATCTCAATGCATCATATAAGATCTCTAACATTTCCTTGGAATATGAGATTGTCACGCATACTGAACTAGCCAGACTCATACAAAATCAGTACCAGTCAAGACTTCCGATTTATTATGACAGAGTGATTAGACACAGTTTATTTAATAAAAATAAAAGCGACCAGATTTGGAATATCAACCTAAACACGCCTGCTAGGTCACTGAAAGGCATTCTTATGTTATTTACTGAACCTGAAAGTCCTTACAAAAGAGATTCAGAAAAATTTTACAATCCGAAAATTACACATTTATCCTGCACAATCGAAGGCCGACCTAATCAAATTTTTGCATCTGGAATGATGGGATATCAGCACTATGATGAGATCACAAAGTATTTTGCTGGGGGAAGACTTAGAGAAAAATCAGCAAATATTGCGTGCAAAGATCTGCATCTGTATGACGTAAGAATCGGTGAATACCTGACAGACAAGTACGCACTGTGGCTAGATCTGCGTTCTACGGAGGATAATTTCCTTCATGGTTCTGGCCGTATTATCGAAAACGGTAGTGACGGAATCTCAATTCAAATTCAGAAAAAAACAGAAAAATCTGAAAATATAAATATATATTTGTATCTGATTTATGATGCGCAACTAAACATCTCTGAGAGCCGACTAAGTAGTCACATATATTAAAAGTATTCACTTAGCTTTTGAGTTGTTTCCTTTACTTTCAATGTCGTGTTATAGACTGTCAGTGTATACCGGTAGGAAGCGACTCACTGCTTTATGTATAGACAGACAAGAGACAGACTCAGATCATTGTTTCCCGAGATACAAACAAAGAGAGAAAGCACTGTTTTTTTGGCGTCCAAGTCTTTGATTTCAATAGAGTAGATATAGTAAAAATAATAATAATAATAATAAGTTCATTAAAAAATCACTTACCTTTGAGCCAAGGTGGGGCTGTTTCGACTTAATTAGTCTCATCAGAAAGGTCAGAAACCTTTGACAGCCCAGAAGAAGATGAAAATTTTTTTTAGTGGTCACCTATTTTGTACCAAAGACCACATTGTCCAAGCCAAACGTGAATTGCTCTCGGATGTGGTTTGTGTGTGAATGTGTGCTGAGCTGTCGGTACATTCTATTCCAGGAAAAACAGACGCACGGGGCACCCCCGGACTGAGCACAAAATCTCATACCACGTGCATGTGATCTCCTGTGACACATCACGCTAGGGGAGCTGGGTGGCTCGGTGGTAAAAGCGTTTGCCTCCAGACCAAAAGGTCCCGGGTTCGAATCCAGCTTGGGTCAAAATTTGCTCAGACCCTTTTTCGTTGTCCCCGTCTTTGAAATCACCCTCGTGGTGGACAAAAGACGTTAAGCCCTAAACATTTAACATCACGCTAAATATATGATGTGATGTGTAAATTTGATGGTATGCTTAAAAGCCGAGAGCAATGTGAGTCACTTAAATTTCGGTCTTCGTAAGCAACTTAACATTGTAGTGACTACAAGCCGAGCGCAGTCGGACTCTACAGTACATGCAATGAACGTGTGACTAAACAGACCACCAGCCTGCCGGACATTAAGTGAAGTCAACAAGATGGCAAAATGAAAGCCGAAATAGCAACCAACACTCTAATAGGGTGAACAAGATCATCAACTTTCAATGCAATGAAACAAAAATCCACATAAAAGTGGTCAGGCTTGGTCCGCTGACAAGAGTAGTGCCTGGCAAATAAAGCAAAAACTCACTCGAAATACACAAACGAAAATAAATGACAAAATCAAGACCAAACGTCAACTATTTTGTATATACAGCCGGCCGAAAAAACAAGCCATTTCATCGGATAGTGTGCGATGTGATACACTTATTACAAACTACTTTGATGTATTCATTGGTGTCACTTGTGGCTGCAGCTTTGTTCTCATTTCATTCATATATGCAACAACATTTTGAATTGCGGGGCTCTCTTCAATTTGTGTTATTTCTTCTTGGTGAGCTTTTTTTTTTTTTTCAATCAGCTCTATAGAACTCTTTTGATGACGGATCTTTTGATCCAATCTACTGATATGAACTTCAATTTTATTTATTTTGTTTTCAAGTTTGCTATGAAATACAAGCTCTTTTGCAAATGCTTCCTCATTTGCTTCATCTTGGTACTTTATCAAAAAAGCTTTAGATGCTGCCATCTCATTTTCAATATCAGTTAACTCTCTTTTAAACTCCTGTTCTTTAGATTCTAGGAGTTTCAATTCATTATAGAGCTGCCTACTTTTTTTAGTACAATCATCAAGCTGCTTACGAAGAGTCCTGGTTCGCGAAATCGCATTTACTCCAAATGGTTGTGTCATTGTTTGGTAATGCATTGCTGTGCGCTGGGTTATATTCAGAAACGTTTTCAGCACAGATTGGTCAAATTCTTAGCCAATAAAATTAGGCTGATGCAATGTCCGCAATGCTTGTTTGGGCCCGGTTGTTGTAACCAGTCACAACTCTTTCATTGGTGTATGTTGACCAATGCACATAAAACAGGGCAGGAACGCGGAAGTTGTGGCTATTGACTGTGAACAGTTGCCGCAAGCCACGCTAGCGGGTCAATGCAGGGCAGAACTCGTGAGGGCTCCGAATTTTATGCATAAAATTAACGTGAAGTGGGTCAAAAGTTTTTTCATCGTCGTACTGACCTGCCCTGTCTCGTCATGATGACTGCGCATTTATCCTCCGACACGCAGTTTGTTTTTGCGTATTCACTATTTCTCAGAAACACCAGAGAGAGAGAGAGAGAGAGAGACACACACACACACACACACTATTTGGGCATAGAGGACTATTGTTTACCATGGTGGTATGAACAGGAAGTATTCTCAGGAAGGCCAACTCTGACAGCATTGAGTGGTGGGGTGTGGGGGTGGGTGGTGTGTATTTCTCGGGAAGATATTTTAACTAGCCTTTTGTTTCCAAGGGGTTGGGGGACCTGACTGGGCAGATAAATCTGTTGAATGTATTTGGTCAAGTGCGTTTGTTTATTTACGGAAAGGATTAAATAAATCAATTGTTTCTGAAGAGGGTGGGGTTGTATTCTCCTATATACTTTCTCTAGGCGGCCCAGTTAGCCGCGATCAGGACGGCTTGGACGTCGCGAAGCAGGGAGGAGGACTCCAGGTCCCAAGAGTCTTCCAGACATCGCAGAACAGCCTGTGTCACTAACTCCAGGAAGCCGGAACAAGCCAGAGAGTTTCGTACCAAGGAAGCGATCCTGTCTAGTGGGCGAGGCCAAGAGTTCAAGACAATCCTGCGACCGCCCGCCTGGTTGATGGCAGCTGTGTCCACTGTAGGCAGAGGAATGGCGAAGGCTTGGGAGTGCCCAGCGTACCATGCCTGACGGAAGCTCATGTTGATACCCGCTGGCCAACGAGAATCGGAGAAAAAAGCGTTGTCGCCGAAAGAGTCTTGACGAAGCTGTGACGAAAACGCGTCTGCTAGGTCCCGGAAGCCGGACGGCTGAGGAAGAGACTTGCGGCGCTTAGAAGGCATAAGCGCGTCCACCATGGCCGAAGCTTGTCTCTTCACGGGAGGCGAAGGCGGACAGAAGTCCGACGGTAGAAAGGAGTAGATAAGACGGGAGGCCTCTCCCAGGGACCGGAGCGTGTCGATCGGAGGGACGTCTTCACCCGAAGCAGATACCTGCGAACCATCAGGGGCAGGGGAGTCGTAAGGCGAATCCTCCAAAAAAGCCAAAACCGAGTTTGCTGGATGTAAACTGAGAACGTCCGTATCTAAGTCGACAGCCCGTCTATCACGTGAAACCACATGGAGGGGCGACCGGCTGCGCGAGAGCCAGTCTGTCGTAGGCGAAAGGTCCCGGCGTGAGGGAGGAAACGGAGCAGCCGCCCGCGAGGCCTGAAGGGAAGGGCGTCGTGGGGAAGAAGAGGGGCTGTCCGAATCCTCTAAGTCGCGCCGCCGAGTAGTAGATTGCGGGAGCCTAGAACCCTGCCCGAAAGGCACAAGGGGAGGCGGAAGGGAATCCCTGGCTTACCTGACCCGCTCGGGAGGAAGCGAGCGGGGGGGAAGAGGGTCCGCGACCTGGCGAATCCGTTCCTGCGAGGAAAAAAGAAAGTCCGCCCGGGCCCGCTTAGAAAGTTTCTGGCAGGGCGGGGAAACGAAGCGAGGAGGGAGCATTAGTGGGACACGCGACCCCTGCTCCGAAAAAACGGAGCGGGGGTTGCGCGAGTCTAAGTCTCGCCCAGCCCGCCTGGTCTGCACTGGGCGGGGGGGGGGGGGGGGGGGGGGGGGGGGGGGACGTCCATGTGGCGCGCCGAGTCCGCTCGGATCCCGCTCAGAAGACCCGGAGCATGAGGGAGAGTCTCTCCGTTTACTCTTTTTTACCCTCTTTTTGTGTTTGCGCTCGTCGCGCTGAGACCGCTCAGAAGAAAGGGAGCGGGGCGGCGTGTAAGAACACTCGGCTCGCCTGGCCCGCCCAGACAAGGCAGAGCGGGAGGGAGCAAACTCAAAGTGCTCAAGCCACGCTCAGAAGAAATGGAGTGTGGGGAGCGTGACTAATACTCGCCTGCCCCGCTCAGAAGACTCGGAGGGGGGGGGGGGGGGGAGAGTTCCTGGGTGGTTATGGTACAAGAAGGGGACTTACCTGCGGGCCGGACGGCCTGGACGACTGAGCGAAGAGGGGTCCGAAGAGCCGACGGAGCGACGCCCACCTGCGGAGAAGTCCGGGTATCCTGTAGGGGACGGGTCAGCCGGTCGCGTCTGTAAAAGTCCCATAGTTGAGACCAACGGTCCTCACGCCAATCAGCACAGATGACACAGGTCCTATCTGAAGAGCATCCTGAGCAAGGGAGGCAGGCGTCGTGAATTCGGAGGGCCACTGAAACTCCCCACACCGAAGGCAAGACTTCAAAGAAGCCGGCATATCGTCCGCTGCCCCAAGCACGCAGGTAAAAGTTCACCCAAGCGCCGAAAGAAAAACACTTCACACGAGGCACAAAGTCACGAGGGAGTCAAGGTTATTAGCAGCGTCCACGAAAGTGCACAGAGTCCAAGCCATAAGGCGCTAAGAGCATAAGCTCTAAGAACAGACAGTCATGGTCCCAGCTGGAAGGAACACGAAGCGCCGAAAACTCAATCCCTTAGGCACAGTCACGAGTTAGAGACACAGTCACTAGCCGCTCCCGGCAAACCGGTTGGCCCTAAGTCCAAGATGAATTCACTGAACACAATTCAGGATACTAAAAAACGCAAGCAGAGCACTAGTCCCTAGTCCACTCGGCAAAGCCAGGCTAATTTATCTTGCACTGAAGCTATTTTACGAACAATGAAGACACTGGTCAAAATGCAGAAACAAGGCCAAAACCAAGTAAAGTTCGTCACACGGAGCATAGGCTAACACCCGACCGAACCGGTCGAGCAAAGAGTGCAAACTGGTGAACTGTTGCCCCACGCATGCCGGGATAGGGTGATAGGGGGAGGCCACCCGGGCTCCTGTACTTGGATCCCCGGTGTCTCCTCCCCGGTTGTGTAGAGGACACAACTTTAGGCTGAAATCGTTAGGCTATAGAGTGTATTCCACATAGTAATGCCATCGGTAATGTATTTTGAAAAAACAAACGTCTATTGTACATTGCCTTTGTGTCCATTTCACATTAAACTAAAGGTCAGTCTCAGTACATCACAGTTCCCAGAAGCCATAAAGTCAAACCATGTTATTTGTGATAGCGTTATTGTCGTGCTGAATCTACAAAGACTTGTGAAGAAAGTCACTTAGCAAAAGGCCCTCGAGCTGATGTCAGCCTTAGCTTACCAGTATACGGATATGCACAGGCCAGGAAAGGCTGACGTCGGCCTGAGGACCTTTGTGTTGTATTATGTATCACATATCGCCATATACGGAGTGTGTAATATTGAGGCTGACATGGATGAGTTGGTACTGAGTGGATGCACGTTTCATGTGAGTGTGTGTGTTGGTTCAGCTCGCAGTGGTGCTATAAGCTGATTTTCAATTAAGATAATGTGCCCATATAATGTGCTGTATTGTTATTATCATTATTATTACTATTACAATCGAACAAGCTCACTCACCAAGCACGTTCACTAAAGGGTCATCTTGCACACGACGAATGTCCACCCCCTGCCGTTTGAGTCTCTCGGCCTGCAAGTGACGTTGCAACTCTTGCTCCACCCGCTCAAAGTCTGCGCTGTCCATCGGCCGATTCAGTGTTGTCCGTCCTTTGCCACACCGAGCTGATCCCGAGGCTGTCCACAAGATGTTATTTTGTTAAATAGTGCATATTTGATTTTGGTAATGCTTGATACAGTTATCAAAGTAGTGTACCCATGAATCATCATCCAATTGACCTCACTTATTTCATGGTCTGATATAACAAAAGTCAGATATAAACACTTTTTTCTGAGGTCCCAAACGCGCTTCAGATAGGAAAATAAAATGATTTCATCCCCTAGCATTTTGTTATATCCAAAGTTTGAAATCCAGACCTGTAAGGCGATTGTTATGCATGTATAATTCCAAAATTTCCAGAAATGGTATGGTATGGTATGGTATGGTATGGTATGTCTGAGGCGCGCATATCCATCTATCTAAAGATGCTCAAGGCGCCGTAGAGATGGAAGCTGGAGCTTTGAAAGCCTGCTGCTACTAAGCACTACTTTATGTGCAAACCTCCACCCTGCTATTAACTTCGGTGCATGCGACATATTTCTGTTCCCATTTCACCGGCCCTACCGGGCCTTCTCTTTTCAAATAGTGGTAATGGGATTTTTAACGTGCACACTTGATGATTATGCGTGCTGTACACACGAAGGCGAGACAGGCACTGAAATACAAGAATTCCAAATAAGAAAGAAACACACTTAGAAAGTACAATTACAACAATTTATTTAACCCATTACATCCTGTGGCTGATTTTGTAAAATTTGCTTATTGTCCTATGAAGGCTACATTACAGATTACGAGATAGATCAACCATTTTAGTTCAAGAGTGGTGCCAGAATAGCTTGGCACCTCAGGCCCCAAGCTATTTTGGCACCACTGTTGAACTATCATATCAAATTTATTTCAGACAAAGGGTGAAAAGGGTCAACTCATTTGAGACGTGCCGCCTCTGGATACGCGGTATAAGCCACGTATCCGGGGGCGGCACGTTTCGAATGAGTTAATAAATTGTGTTGTAATTGTCCTTTCTAAGTGTGTTTATTTTTCTTCTATCAAAAGTTCACCAGACAACACTTACTGGGCTGAGCAAAGCCAGAGACCAGATGCAGGAGGGCATGAAGCTGTTGCGGAGACAGCAGGGAATGCAGAGCCCCAAACTGACAGTCGAGGCCAAGCTGCAAAAAAAAAACATAATGCAGGTCAGCCACAGTAGCATGCACACCAGGATCAAAATTTTGTGTTACTGGATACAACACAGACAAGTCACACACACACACACTGTGCATAAGGAAGACAAATCATTCCAAAACAAAAGCAGCACGCAACAACAAAAATTGCACTTTACCTTAGGCCCCTCCAAGGACTCTTTCTGTTTGACCTTGACCTTCATCATGGACTTGCCGACCAGGACTGCGATAGGAATGGGGAGGATGGGAGGCCCTGCAGTGTCCCCCTCACCCTCCTCCTCACTCTCATTCCTGTAGGGGTGGTGGTGACTGCTATGCAATGTGCTCAGGGTGGAAATGTACATCTGCAAACAGTGAGGAGGCAACATTAAGACATATGAACAAGAAAATCTGACAGAATCGGAAATGCTTGCAGCAGCTACCAAACTTGGGGTCACGCTGGTCACAAAAGGTACACTGTTACACTACAGTAACCTGTTTGCAACCATATGATGGCAAATACTATAACTAATTTTCAGGAGTGATACAGCCATATGACAGAAAATACTAAACTAATTTACAGGAATCATACAGCCATATGACAGCAAATACTGTAACTAGTTTACAGGAGTCATACAGTCATATAACAGCAAATACTATAGCAAATTTACAGGGGTCATACAGCCATATCACAGCAAATACTATATTACAGGGGTCACACAGCCATATGACAGCAAACACAACAACTAATTTACAGGGGTCATACAGCCATATGACAGCAAATACTATAACTAAATTACAGGTGTCATACAGCCATATGACAGAAAATACTAAACTAATTTACAGGAGTCATACAGCCATATGACATCAAATACTGTAACTAATTTACAGGAGTCATACAGCATATGACAGCAAATACTATAGCTAATTTACAAGGGGTCATACAGCCATATGATAGCAAATACTATATTACAGGGGTCACACAGCCACATGACAGCAAATACAATAACTAACTTACAGGGGTCATACAGCCATATGACAACAAATACTATAATTAATTTACAGGAGTCTGAGGGAGTAAGAAAGACTTGTCTGTCTTGGACATCTGGTAGTACGTTTAACCCATTCAGTGCCAAAGAAAAGTTTGATCATCACCCAGCTACAAGTGGCATAGTACGAGGGCTCATGAGGATCTATGCCTCTTGCTGACACTACATGTCCCCGGAACATTTAGGATTTTTAGTCTTGAATTAATAAAGTTGTAAAGATAGCAGAATCACATCATGCGTCACCTGGCTCTGAATGGGTTAGACAAAAGTAGGAAGATTCACATGACTGCACATACGGTGAGGACAGATGAAGGGAAACGAGATGGCTACTGGCTGTAACTTATAAGGTCAAATTTAGGTTCAGAAGAACCTGCTGTAACCCATATCATACCGAGTCTAAAAGCTTCAAATTTGTACACTGCCATACGCAAGCTACATTATAGTACTTACAGATAAGGATATAGACCAATGGCTTTAGTTCAAGGGTGGTGCCAGAATAGCTTGGTGCCTAGAGGCACCAAGCTATTCTGGCACTACCCTTGAACTATTTTAGTCAAACTTATTTTACTCACTGGTGCATTCCGTGTGATAAGGGTTAAGTGACCACACTGAGAGATCACTTGTTGCTAATGACCACCAAGACAATGACCTATTTCAAACATGGTCTTTAATGACAGGTGACATTTTTTGCCGTTACACAGTTACAGTCTTCTTCTGAGAGATCACTTGTCTTTTAAGACCACTCCTTTTCTTGGAAAAGAGGTGCAGCTCAAAACAGGTTCTGCTGTAAAACGTAGGATGGAACATGCACTATAAGAGCAACCTAGTCCGGGTAGTACAGGTTTAAGAGATCGCAACATCTCCTTTATCAAATATTCTTAGTATGTCTTACTATTATGTGAG
>BTPG01000004.1:139222055-139264509 GCA_036245525.1 Semisulcospira habei | reverse complement strand
ACGGCGCATGAACGACGGACGGACGACCACTGGCCCAAAACATACTCACTTCTGCTTCGCACGTGAGCCAACAAATAAATCAAGCCAACTGTTACTTTTGTCAAAAGTCTGAGTTTAAAATTTCTTAGAAAATTAACACTTTCTTCAGTGTGGCAATTTTTCACACATTTGTTGCCATTATTTTACCTTGACCTTTGTAAGAGGTAGACAGACATCTTTAGAAAGGGCTTACCACAAAATATTATTTTGCAAGGAAGATTACAAAGTAAAGTAGGTAAAAGCACTCTTCCATATTCATTGCTTCCAGTCACTTACTTAGCGCAAAATTCTTTCCTATCCTTTTTTTTGTGCTTTGACCAAACTCGATCTATGATCATTGGTTGACACTGCACAATTCTCTCCCCTGACAGAGCTTTTACCTACTTTACTTTGTAATCTTCCTAAATATTAGCACTGACTCCCCTTTTCTGTTCATTTATTATTTTGCAAATTTGGGGTGACTGGCTCAAGTAGTCTTCATGGCAATGCTAATGTTCACTACGAAAGAACAACGGACAGCAGCGAGCGCAGGCCAACACAAAAATTAATCAAAACTTACTTTTCTGCATGAGATTTCTCTGGTTTACTCTTCTCAGGCTCTGTAACAGATACAAAATAAATAAATAAATAAAACAATCCCTGAATAACCCATATCATTCGGAATACACCTGTGTGTAAAATATGGTTGACTAAAATAGTTCAAGGGTAGTGCCAGAATAGCTTGGCGCCTCTAGGCGCCAAGCTATTCTGGCACCACCCTTGAACTAACGCCATTGGTCTGTATCATTATCTGTCAGTACTATAATGTAGCTTGCATATATATGGCAGTGTACAAATTTGAAGCTTTTAGCCTCAGTATGATATGGGTTAAACAATGCAAAGTAACTGTGAAGATGGGCTCAACAATGAACCAACCGACAACTCAAACAAAAATATGACAGTGTACAGCTCTTACAACAACAACAAAAAAAGATAAATTACACCTCTTAAGCTATTTTAACCCCATGGCCAATGTCCCACATTTTGGAGGTGTCATCTAAAGACAGGAGATGGATCGACCATGATAATTCAAGGGTAGTTCCAGATTAGCTTGGCGCCATCAGGTTAAATGGGTTAACTGCACAAACGAAACATGGTAACAAATGCAAATAAGACATCATCTTCCTAATGACAGATAAACCAACAAAATAAACAAACAAATGCACATGAAAGGTACAAAAAATGTATTTTTCCTTAAAATGTATTTTTTTGAAAAATACTTACCGATGGTATTACTGTAAGGAATGGTTTCTTAGCTAGTCTAATTTTAGCCCAAAATTGTTGTGTACGAGTATGGTCATGATGGCAGGTGAGGGGCGCCATAGCCTAAGCGGAAACCCGGGTAGCCTCGCCTCTGGTTCAACCACGCATGCGCTACAGCGCTTATACGCCAGTCAGTTTTCTTTAGCAGACCAGCAGCAAGCGGGGCAGGTGGGAGGGACCTTCGAGTAATACCATCGGTAAGTATTTTTCAAAAAAATACATTTTAAGGAAAAATACATTTGTTTTCTCAAAACACATTACCGATGGTATTACTGTAAGGAAGAATCCCAAAGAGGAGGCGGGTGCCGCTATAACGCCCCTACCCCCTGCCATCGATGCTACTAGCCGCCGTCCCCCAGCAACCTCCCTCTAATTTTAACAAAGACACCTGCGGCGCCTAGGGCGCCGGGAGGGAGTGTTGCGCCACAAGCTGCCCCCCACCAGCGAGATCTGGCTCTGGCTGGATAGGTACCGCATGTAGGAGCGGGCAAGGTGTCTCCGCTCGACACTCCACTGTCGTGACAATGTCCTGAGAGCCGCGTTGCCATCAACAGCGAGGCTAGCGGCCATGGCTCAGACCTTGCATGCCCTGAAGAACATTCATTGGGCTTATCAGGGGCGAGGTCGTGGTGGGTGGAGCGTATCCCCCAACGGAGCCAGGAGGATAGGATTAGGGCTGAGTCGTCCTCCCTACCTGGGGGCCGAGGGAGGGGTGGCGATGCATCGCCTGCGTAGCGGCAAGGACCCGCGCAGGTAACCGTGTCCGGCCCTCACCGGTTCCTGATGCCTAGTCTGCCAGGGGGCCTGGGTCTCTCACTACGTGGCGAGAACGCCGGTTCAGGTAGCAGTAGTGCCAAGCCATCCGTACGGGCCCGCAACCAGTGGGGCGTGTTGACTGGAGTGCAGCTTGTTGGCTTAGGACGTCGAGGTGGGGGCCAGAAGGAAGCCGGTCCTCAGCAGCACGTCTGGTAGACTTGCCCACCCGAATGGTTGAGTAGAGGCGCGACAGGTCCCATCGTGGAAGGGGGGGGGGGGGCCGAAGGGAGGGAGGCCGGCGCCCGAAGAGCTATCAGGTCGGCAAGGCTGTGCAGATATCCGGGTCGTGACGTCCCAGGGACAGCACGTGTCCGCTCCCAGGACATGTAGAAGCGAAGGGTGATCGGAGCTAATGCTGGCAGGAGAACCGCTAGGAAGGTGTCCGCCAGTAGGGGCCTGTCCACGCGAGGGAGATGCGCAAGTCGGCAACAGGTGTAGGGGCCGCACCTCTTTCCTCAGTAGAAGCGTCCGGTCGAGATTCCGCAGGCTGTAGTGCTGCTGCCACAGTCGCCCCCGCGAAGCTCTGGAGGCGATAGCGTGCCACACAATCTCCGGGTGTGAAGGAGGAGCCATTCGGATCCTGGGCGGGACCCACAGAGGAGAAGTCGTGGCACAGTGCAGGAGGCCGGTGGTCCACGCCTTGGTCCAGCCGACCAGGTCACCCGGAACGGAACGCATTGTACCCGCTGAGCTGGACTAGAACCTAGGGAAGCGCGCTGTCAGCGTAGGTGCCTACGCCATGGCACGGGATGGAGGAAGCGTTGACGATCCAGGCAAGCAGGTCTGGAATCGGCGAGGAGAAGCGGGTAAGCTGTCCATCTCAACCTGTCGCGATCAGGGGAGGTGTCTGCTGCGCAGCACACCCGAACGAAGTTAGGAGGCCTATCTGCTCTGTGCGTCGAAGCCGGCCGCTACACACAGGGAGTCAGCCGGTCATGAGGCAGTCCCAGGAGGTCTCTGTGCAGAAGTGAAGCGACGAGTTCGCGCCAACCGCGATGCGGAGGAGGAAGTACCGGGAGAGGAGGCGTGCCCCGTCTGCTTCTGAGGTAGCCGGCCACTGGCGTCGTCGGCGGGGGCAAGGAGCCCCCGGCCTCGTGGACGTGGCATCCGAAGCTGGACAGGCAAGACTGGAGGAGAGGTCGCCGCAGCGGTCGCACTGGAACCTGACGCTGGAGGTCGCCTGCCAGGGGCCGTCCGGGGGGAAACAGGAGGTGCAAGGTGGGAGTAGCAGAGACATCAAGGGAAGAAGGTCCCGCCGGGGAACTGGCCGGTCCCGACGTCGAAGTCCCTGAAGGAGGAGCACCTCTGGTCTGTGTACAGCCGCTGCGCTGGTGTGGGAAGAGCCGCGATCGCTGCTTCAGAGCTGCTCTACGAGGTCGGTGCGAGGTCCCATCCTCTGTATACGTAGCACGAAAGCGAACGGATGCACTTACCCATGGGACCCGAACCGCGTCATCCAGGAGGAACCATAATTCATCCCGATCCGTGTCAAGGAGGGCTCCACCCGAACCGCGAGGGATCACCTAGGGCCATCAATGGGGCGCAAGAAGACGTCCGATTGGTCCTGTCCGACATCCGCTGCTCCTTCCTGGGGAAGACTAGAACGCGACGCCGTCCGAGGAGGACTCCGGTAAGCCTGTAACCTCGAGGAAGTCTCCGAGACCGGGCTGAAGGCCCAGTCCAAGCCTGCACTGAGGCAAAGTCTCGGGAGGGCTCCCCGCCAAGGAAGGCGGTGACGAACTGGTGCCCGAGGTGGAAGCGGACAAGGTGGCAGGTCAGGAGCGGTAGGCAGCAGAGTAGGCAACGAGCGGGAGGCCCGTAAGCTCGTGACCGCGGCCAGAGGAGGAAGCGTCTCTGCTGTGGGAAGCTCAGTCCTTACTTCTTCTTGAACCCGTCATGGAGCAGGGTCTCGAGAACTGCGATCTTCTGTATTGCTTCCGCAGGCCAGTACCGTTGCTCAGTCATGCGTAGTCAAGCATCGTCTTCGCAGGCAGACCTGCCGAAGCCGGTGTCGGAGAAATGTGCCAACGGCCTGAGGTGTGGCCAGGCCCCCTGTCATTCGCCGAAGCTACCAAGGTAAAAAGGCTCGGTAGCTGAACGCGTCTGACTTACCTTCCAGCTGAAAGAGTAGCTAGGCATACACGTCACCAACAGGAAGTGGCTGGAAGCCGACCCGGAGAGTGGAGTCGAGCCGAGGATATCCCTGCAGCCTCGCTCGGGGCGACGGTACTTGAGACGGACATGCGGCGGAACGCTGCCGTTGGACATGTAAGGATCGGCCGACCTAAGGGTAGTCCCGACAGATGTTCGCTAGGTTCTTCCCACCCCGTGGTCCCGCTGACCGCCTGAAGGTAGAAGGGCGAAGACACGCAAGAGCCGCATGGCCCAGTCTTCTCGTCCCGCCGCCGGTGTAGGCACCTACCGCGGCTGGGGCATCCTGTCTCGTCTAAGCTGGTGCAACCCCCCAGTAGCAGCGGCCGTGTTACCGACGTGACGTCTTGTCGCAATGCTGCGCCGAGTCCACTGCTTCCATCCCGGGAACGGAAGCGCGTCCTGCCGAGTCCCCGAACGCCACTCTGGCAATCCGACTCTGCGCTGGTCTCCAGTCCAGGGTGAGGCGGTGGCCGTGACTGGACCCTCCAGTGAGGACTACCGGCGCTGAAGCCCGTTCTCGCGCCTGATCTCTAACAGAGAGCGTGGTGGCTGCTGATGCTTCGCCGCGAGGCCAAGCTCACGGCGCCCCAGGACCTGACCGCACGACGGGACTGCGAAGTTGCCGGTACTAACGCCGGCTCGCGTCCTGAGTCGGCGGTGGCGACATCTCACTCCCACGGTAAGGGCCACTCGCCTGGGCTATGGCGCGTCCAGTGTTGTTTCTTCCCCTGAGTTGGAGTCGGCCAGACGCCGCGGTCGACTCTCCATAGCTGGATACGCCGCCCTCCCATCAGGGGCATCTCCGCCGGGTAGAGACCACTCGCCTGGACTGTGGTGGCTACCATCCTTGTCTAGGGTGTCTTGTCTCGAGGCCTAATCCGTAGCGCTCGAGGATCCTCGACCGGACAGAGACCACTCGACTGGACTGTGGTGTCTGCCGGCACTCACGCGGTAAGGGCCACTCAACTGGTCTGTGGCGCCTACCGGTGATGGATCTTCCTCCGTGCTGGTGTGGGCCATCGTGGTGGCAGACGCTCCCTAGCTGGTCCGCCGCGCCACCAGCCAGGTGTAACCAGGGGTAGAGACCACTCGACTGGACTGTGGTGGCAACCCTTTGCTATCTTAAAGGTGTCTAATCTCGAGGCCTAGTCCATGGCGCTCGAGAATCCTTGACCGCACAGAGACCACTCGACTGGACTGTGGTGGCTGTCGGCTGTAATTCCTTGACCGCACAGAGACCACTCGACTGGACTGTGGTGGCTGTCGGCTGTATTTCTTTGACCGCACAGCGACCACTCGACTGGACTGTGGTGGCTGCCGGCACTCACTCACGCGGTAAGGGCCACTCGACTGGACTGTGGCGCCTACCGGTGATGGATCTTTCCTCCGTGCTGGTGTGGGCCATCGTGGAGGCAGAAGCTCCCTAGCTGGTTCCGCCGCCCCACCAGCCCGGGGTAATCAAGGGGTAGAGACCACTCGACTGGACTGTGGTGGCTACCCTTTCCTTATCTTTATGTTGTCTAACCTCGAGGCCTAGCCCATGGCGCTCGAGCATCCTTGACCGCACAGAGACCACTCGACTGGACTGTGGTGGCTGTCGGAACTAGAGCTGGGCTCGCGCCTAGTCGTGGCAGTGCCAGCTCACTCCCTCAGAAGGGCCACTCGACTGGACTGTGGCGTACTGGATTGGAACTTTCCCCCGTGCTGGCGACGGTCGGTCGTGGCAGTAGATACTCCATAGCTGGGTCCACTGTTCTCCAGCCATGGGGCGCAGTCCAGGCATGGGTGTTTGATCTCCGAAACAACCTGCACCCTTTTCAGTGAATAAACATATCAAAACATTTTTTTTTTTTTTTTTTTTTTTAACAAACAAATTGCTATATAATGGGTAAACAGATTAACCCTTTTGCACATGCAGTTACTATTTCTACTAACCCCTTGGGTGTCGGCAACAAAAACCGCAGCTGACAGCCAAGGGCAAGCCAGCTGCAAACACTACCAGAGGCTGCATCCACACGGGGCTTAACACTTCGACTGAACATGTAGAGGGACATCCGCGAGCAGGCAACTGGCATGCTCGTCACTCGGCCAGTGGCACTGCCCACAACGCGAGCAGGTGCGGGCTCGCCTGAACTGCAAAACAAATATCACAAACCCTACGAGGGAGCATGCCCCCAAGGGCCCGCAATACGAATCCACGTGTAAGAACGAAGATAAGTGTACGGCGCAAGCCAACGCCCGGCGCTCTAACCTCCCCTGAGCGCCCGACGTAGGCAATAGCCGAGGTTTTACCTTGCCATCCGAAGAAGCCGGGTACCAACACCAGTCGAAGACCAACCAGAACACCGCGGCGTCCAAGACCCCCGGCTGAAGGCAGGCTCGACACAATCCCGGTCCGTGAAAGGAGTCCACGCCGGCGCCGCTGGCACGCCCGGTCCCCGAAGCTAGAACCACCGCCGACGAATTCAGGAAGCCTCCACCTACACCAGACACCCTGAAATAGTCTCGGCGCCGAGCAGAGGTGAGGCCACACGACGAGCGAAGAGCCACGAACCGTCCGGCACTGAGCCGTGCCGATCACACGAGCCAAGGTCACGTCAGGTCTAAGGCACAAACCGACGAGGAAAATCTCCCAGGAAGCGTCCAAGCCTACCACCGGGCACTCCGAGGCTAGCAGAAGAGCGAAGGAGGGTACAGAACACACGTAGTGGGAAAACACACAACGGCCCGACCGGCCACGCGGTGCGTGAGCACAGTTCACAATGGCGCCGTCTCGACAGGTTACGTCCCAAGAAGACCGATGCAGAATCCACCCGAACGCGTCCAAGCGTAACGCCGGGTACTCTGAAGCTATCAGAAGAGCGAAGGAGGGGTCAGAACACACGCAAAGTGAAACAGTCTACGGCCCGACCGGCCACGAGGCGCGTGAGCACAGTTGACAATGGCGCCACCTCTAAGTCTCGGGGCCGACGCAGACCTAGTCCACACGAAAGCGTCCAAGCCTAACACAAGGTAGGCGAAGGGAAGGCCCTCCTAAAACCACACGACAGGTTACTCCTCTCTTCATTAATTCCACCACCAAACACAGGTCGAAGCTTTTACTTAGAGTCGTAGACGTACACAACCTTCCGCGACTAGCAAAGAAAACTGACTGGCGTATAAGCGCTGTAGCGCATGCGTGGTTGAACCGGAGGCGAGGCTACCCGGGTTTCCGCCTAGGCTATGGCGCCCCTCACCTGCCATCATGACCATACTCGTACACAACAATTTTGGGCTAAAATTAGACTAGCTAAGAAACCATTCCTTACAGTAATACCATCGGTAATGTGTTTTGAGAAAACAAATACATGAACTATGTTAACCCCCTTGTGCATGCAGCCACTGGTACTGCCTACAATACCAGTAGCTGCATGTACGAAAGGGACGATAAAACCAATACTTTTGCAAGCACAAGTACGCTGATAAAAAACAATACCTCTTCCCCTGTCCTTGCCAAAGTCCTGCCCCCCGTACATGTACCATGTTAGCGTCAGCTCCCTCACAGTGTAGCGTCTGTCAGGTTTGGGGTAGCCCTGTGGCGCCTTCAGGTGGTCAATTTTTCCCAATGGCTTGGAGAAGAAGTCATCGATAAGCGCGATGGGCTCCTTTGTGAACACGCGAATCTTGGGCTCTCCATCTCGTGGCTGAAAGATTTGGAAGAAAGGGTAAGCTTATTAAGTTTATGCAAAGAACAGACAGTGCATCTCCTTGTGCATGCAGCTACAGCGTTTGCAGTACTTTGCTGCATTCACACGGGGTTACACATACTGATGAAAAACTAACTACACAAAGACATTTTCAGTATGGTCAGCATGATGGGAAAAATATATATAATTGTCTCCCTTGGAATAAGATCTTTTTTGCCCAAAAAATATTTGCAAAACAAATCTTAAGGTATTACATAATATATTCAAAACAGAGTCAGCAAGGGGCACATAACTTCATGAGCCCCACATCTGCAGGGGTTCATGAGGTTCTAGGCCTCTTGCAGTTGGGTGTTCACTTGGAGACAGACAAATTGAATCAAAACTCACAGCAATACCGATGCCAGGATCATCTATGATACAGAAATCATCTTCAATGTCACTCCCATCCCCTTCTTGTGACAACATGCTGCTGGTGACGGATTCCGAACTCGGTGAAAACACAATCTGTCGCAGACCAGCAGGGGGCGCTGACTGGGGGGACTGGTTAAAGTGGTCCTCTGTCATGAAAAACACCGCTGTACCAGGCTGTGTCTTCTCTGGAGAGTCTGTGTGCAAATTATAAATAAAACTATAATTAACCCCTTCCCCGTCAGTGGACGTACATTTCATTTCTGAAATCTTTTCCAATTCAATGGCCAAAAGCCACAACTGTGCAAGGAACATGGATACAAATTAGTCTCAACAAGAGACACAGATCCTCATGAGCCACCACCACTGTGAGGGCTCATGAGGATCTAAGTCTCTTGTAGTTGAATTGTGCTCACTTTTCTCTCAGCAAAGCAGTTAACTGAGCATGTAACAAAACACCAGCAGACCCCAATTTGTTTGCTGTTATAACCATAGTCTGTTTGAAGCGCAGGAATTTTGGGACCTGAAAAAAACACCGATTTATCTCTCTCTTGCTATTTTTGATGTTATTGTCATCACAGTTTCCTCTTTCAACCCTTTGGCTGTCGGTAGCGTTTTTTGTCGTGAATCATCATAACAAAAACCGCTACCGACAGACAAAGGATTAAACGCCCTACGCAATAAGGTAGTTGTCATATAACGCTATTTTTGACCAATTTCCTTAGCTCTTGTGACCCTTGACCTTTCCGAGGGGTCATCCAAATAAGTATCCTCGCGCTGGGACCATACGGCGTTGAGGCGCGTCCCCTGGGTGGTGGATAGGGGGTCCCTCGTGAGAGGGGTGCACCGAATGAAATAAGGTGCCGTGAACCAACATGGTCTAAGGGAAGGTGACCCCGACAGAAAACCCCTGGTCCTCCTAGTAAGGGGGTTGGGCGTGGGGTTAGCTTCCCCACCCTGCAAAAAAGGAAATAGCTACAAAAACGCCGACAAAAAGACTAACAGTAATTCCTTTCCTGGAGGAGGAAGGTTCTTCTACTAGAAGACTTATGACGTCCTGTGGTGAAAGCCGGAAGTCTTCGGAAGCCACAGGACCGAGCCGCCTCTCTCTATCCAGGGATACAACCATGGGCACATGGAACGTCAAGACCATGTACCAGAGCGGCAAGGCCGCCCAGATAGCAGCGGAAATGCAAAAGTACAACCTTTCCCTGCTAGGCATCAGTGAAGCCAGATGGACGCAGTCTGGCCAGAAAAGGCTGTTAAGTGGGGAGATGATTCTGTATTCAGGTCATGAAGAGGAGAATGCCCCCCATACAGAAGGAGTAGCACTCATGCTGTCACCAGTGGCACAGAGAGCGCTGATGGGCTGGGAACCTCTTGGGCCAAGAATTATAACAGCAGCCTTTAGAACCAAGAAAAAGCTCAAGCTGAACGTCATCCAGTGTTATGCGCCCACCAATGACAGTGACGAGGAAGAGAAACAAGAGTTCTACGACCAACTCCAGAGTGCCGTGGACAAATGTGCGGAGCGAGACATCACCATCGTCATGGGCGATTTTAATGCCAAAATAGGGGAGGACAACACCGGATACGAAGAGGTGATGGGGAGACAGGGACTAGGCTCGGAGATGAGTGAGAACGGGGAGAGGTTTGTAGACTTTTGTGCTCTAAACCGACTTGTCATTGGAGGCAGCATCTTCCCATACAGAAGAATACACAAAGCAACTTGGGTCTCACCTGACCATACAACAGAGAACCAAATAGACCATATCTGCATTAGCAAGAAATTCAGAAGATCCCTTCAAGATGTTCGAGTGAGGAGGGGAGCAGATGTCGCCTCAGACCACCATCTGCTTACCTTAAGAATGAAGCTCAAGCTAAAGAAAAGCCGCACAGAGACAACAAGAAGACAGCGCTATAATGTAGGCCTCCTGAGAGAAACTGGAGTTAGAGAAGAGTTCAAACTGGTGCTGTCCAACCAGTTTCAAGCGCTACAGGAGCTAGTAAATGAAGAGGAGGCGGTCACCACAGAGCAGCAGTGGAAGGCAGTTAGAGAGGCGCTGAACTCAACCTGCAAAGACACTGTAGGGTTCAGGAAACACCACCACAAGGACTGGCTGTCGGCACAGACCTTGAAGAAGATAGAAGCGAGGAAGCAGAAGAAAGCAGCGGTCAACAACAGTCGCACGAGAGCATCCAAAGTAAGGGCACAGGGGGAATACTCGGAAGCCAACCGCGAGGTGAAGAGGAGTATCAGGGCAGACAAGAGGGCCTACACAGACAGCCTGGCAGCAGAGGCAGAAAAGGCAGCAGGCAGCGGCAACATGAAACAGCTCTACGACATTACCAGAAGATTGTCGGGTAAGTATGGCCATACAGAAAGACCAGTAAAAGACAAAGAAGGCAAGCCTATTGCAGACAGAGCAGACCAACTCGACAGATGGGCCGAGTATTTTGAAGAGTTACTGAACAGACCTAGCCCACCCGACCCCCCCCCGACATCCAGCCGGCAGAGACTGACCTACCCATCAGCTGTGACAGACCCAGCCGGGAAGAGATCAGAAAAGCAGTGGCATTTTTGAAGAATGGCAAAGCAGCAGGGCCAGATGGCATCCCAGCGGAGTCTCTGAAAGCAGACCTAGAGACAACAGTTGAGATGCTGTACCCACTGTTTGGAAAGATCTGGGAAGAGGAGGTGATGCCAGCTGACTGGAAGGAGGGGTACCTAATCAAGCTTCCCAAGAAAGGCGACCTCAGCAAGTGTTCCAACTACAGAGGAATCACCTTGCTGTCAGTACCAGGAAAGGTCTTCAACAGGATCATCCTAGAGAGAATGAAGAGCTCCGTTGACCCCCAGCTGAGAGACCAGCAAGCAGGATTCAGGAAGAACCGATCATGTACAGACCAGATCGCCACTCTCCGCATCATCGTGGAACAGTCTCTGGAGTGGAGCTCCCCGCTGTACGTCAACTTTGTGGATTATGAGAAAGCATTTGACAGCGTGGACCGAGAGACTCTGTGGAAACTCCTACGACACTACGGTGTACCCACAAAGCTCGTCCGCCTGATCAAGAGCAGCTATGATGGCATGACATGTCGCGTGATCCACGAAGGGCAGTTCACCAGAGAGCTCCAGGTCAGAACTGGTGTCAGGCAGGGGTGTCTGCTGTCTCCGTTCCTCTTCCTACTGGCCATAGACTGGGTCATGAAGATGACCACAGAGCACAGACGAAGTGGAATACAGTGGACACTGTGGACACAGCTTGACGACCTCGATTTTGCAGACGACTTGGCATTACTGTCCCACACTCATCAACAAATGCAGGACAAGACCACGAGGCTTGCTGACATCTCGTCCCAAGTGGGCCTCACCATTCACAAACAGAAAACAAAGACAATGAGGCTGAACGCAACCAGGGAAGAACCAGTCTTGCTTGCTGGCACCCCGTTGGAGGAGGTGGAGTCCTTCACCTATCTCGGGAGCATCATAGACAAAAAAGGCGGCACTGATGCAGATGTCAGAGCACGAATCGGTAAAGCCAGAGCAGCCTTTCTCCAGTTGAAAAAAGTGTGGAGTTCCAGAGAACTGTCACAACACACCAAAGTCCGGATTTTCAACTCCAATGTAAAAGCAGTTCTCCTATATGGAGCAGAGACATGGAGATTGACAAAAACCACAGTCAACAGAGTACAGACCTTCATGAACAGTTGCCTTAGAAGAATTTTGAAAATCCACTGGCCAGAGAAGATCAGCAACGTCAGACTCTGGGAGAGAACAGAGCAGATAACAGCAGAGAATGAAATTGGGCGAAGAAGATGGGGATGGATCGGTCACAGTCTGAGAAAGCCAGCTTCCAGTATCACTAGGCAGGCATTGTCATGGAACCCCCAGGGAAAGAGGAAAAGAGGTAGGCCGAGAAACTCCTGGCGTCGAGACCTCCAAGCAGACATCAAGAGACTGGGAACCACCTGGAGTAGAATCGAAGGAGAAGCACAGGACAGGAGTTGCTGGAGGTCTCTCGTCGACGGCCTATACCCGGGTAGGGGTGACAGGCGTAAGTAAGTAAGTAATCCAAATAAGTATGCATAGATAGGCCTTACCATCAGGCATCTCTGTACCAAGCTTGGGTTTGAAGTTGTAAATAGTATTTAAGAAAAAACATCTTTTGTCAAAATAAGGCTCTTTTGGACCTATTTCATGAGTTCTTGCGACCCTTGACCTTTTCGAGGCATCAACCAAATTAGTATGTATAGAAAGGTCTTACCATCAGGTATCTTTGTACCAGGTTTGGGTTTGAAGTTGTGAATAGTATTTGAGAAAAATAAATTATGTCAAAATATAGCTATTTTTGATATATTTCCTGATCCCCTGTGACCTTCACCTTTGTGAAAGGTCACTGAAATTGGTATATTATGTTTAAAAAGGGCGAGCCACAAAGTATCATTGGGCCAAGTTTGAAGAGTGTAGCTTGAATAGTCTCTGGACGACGGATGACGGCGGACGGACGACAGCGGATGGATGACGGACGGTGGACGGATGACCACTGGCCCCGAACATAGACTCACTTTTGCTTCTCACGTGAGCCAATAAAAACATGAAAAGACTTTAAGGATTACCAGAGTCAGAAGTGGAGGTGCTGGACTCTCTAATGGCATCCTCCATCATGGAGTGCAAGTAATCCAGACGCGATTCCGACAGAGATTCCTCTGACCGCCGCCTCTCCTCAGACCCCTGCCTTGGTGTACTCTGTCAGAAACACATTATAATCGTAATAATACAAAAAAAAAATTCAGCCTCAAGATACCACAGAAGTACACAGATCATGGGAGGGGGAAAAACAACTGCATTGTACTCACCTGACTAGAAAGGCTGTCCCCATCTTCAGAAGTGCTGGACAGTTTGGGATCAAGGTCTCCATCACGAGCAAAGTACATGATAAGGTCGACGAGGGCACGACACGAGTCCGCACACGTCCTCATCTCCATCTTATTGGCTTGCACACGCATGTCCGTCTTGGGCCAGCCCTGATCACATTGAGCCCAAAGGTTGAGTTAGTTATTTGGGTATAATGCCGAGCAGGCTACAATGGTCGTGTCACCAGAGTCTACATACCTGGTGTCAAGATTCTCAAAAGCCTACATACCTGGTATCAAGATTCTCAAAAGCCTACATACCCAGTATCAAGATTCTCAAATTTGGGAGTTGTCTCCTCAAGTATGTGTTACAGTTCAGGAGATGGATCTACCATGATAGTTCAAGGTGGTGCCAGAGTAGCTTGGCACCTTTAGTCGCCAAGCTATTCCGGCACCACCCTTGAATTATCAAGGCCGATCCATCTCCTGTTGTACAGTGTCACAGTTGATCTGGGTTTAACAAAATATAAACTTGTAAACATTACTACTGCGCATTTCTGGTTACACAGGACAATGTATGAGCCTATGTCTAAGATACATAATTAAACAGAAATAAATAGAAAATGTAAACTTTCATTTCTTGTAGTGAGGTAAATAAAAATGTCACAAGAAGCTCTGTATGTGTATACAGCAAAACCTTCGCTTTCAAAATCTGAGACCAAGAAATATCTCTGAGTTGCCATCCGATTCAGTACAAATGCCACTACTAAACACTTTTAAGATGGCAAGTTGAAAGTATAAAACTCATACATACTGGCTCTTTTCCATCTCCAAGCCTGGCACACAGCTCAAACAGGGCCAGGTGCGCCACACTCACATAGTCTGAAAGGACAACAGGGATAACAATAAGTGGATATAAAACTAAATGACTAGGTTGTCCTGCTATTTCTCCTTATTACTAAAATGCATACAACTGCAACCTGGTGTGAGACACAACAGTAGAACCTTCTTTGAATGGTCACCGATTTTTACTGTCACTTGCCCTTTCTAGTCACTTTCGTGACGTATGGACAATGTTTACTATATAAAGTACCTTGATTGCACGGCCACCTCCTGAACGCGGCCAACAGTCAGTGTATCAGAGTCAAAAACAGCAAAAATACTGTAAATTTATGACCACGGCCAGACTGGTGCAGTAAAGCTGTCATTTGCAACGGGTCAGGGACTGCTCGCTCGACACCTAGCCAACAGCCACACACTCAGACAAAGCCCAGGCATAGTGTCAATGCGCAATAATGGATGTGCCATCAGCTCACCATCTGTGTATATGGTCCGTAACAAAGGTTGCACCATCTACCCGACAGTGTCCACACATCTTTTTCAAGTCGGTTTACTGTGCAGTCGCGTAATCTTTCGATGTGACCGAAATTAGACTGCTCTTTCGCCCTGGGTACCAACCAGGCAGAAACTCTCACGCGCCCATGCTGATGGAAGGGGCTCATGAAAACCGAGTGTGTACGTGTGCAAACGCACGAGTCAGTACCACATGTCTCAAAATCCATCTCAGCACTCGCACACTATATGGTGTGTTGTATAACAGTGCTGAGATTGGCTTGTAGCCCTGTCAGCAGATATTCCGACTTACGTGCCACTGCAGCCGACAGCTCATGAGAATCTAGTGTGTACTTGCGGCAACGTGCGTGTCTTTGTGTTTGTAACTTTCAGAGACTGATGCGTATCCAGAACATTTGCTTCTTCAGATCTATGAATTCCACAGCCAGTCAAGGAATCACAGCATCAAAATAAATAAAGTGGCTGCCAGTTAGTAGTGAAATGAATGACTTGTCAGTTTCTGTGCACGGGACACAAATCGTGAAGTCAGTTTTAACGATTCCATGTTACACATGAGGGTGCTTAGCCGAGGAAAAAAAATGGTGATTAAAAAAAAAATGGTTACACATAGGCTGAGAAAAGTGCAACACATTTTGCCTCTGCTCAGTAATTATCAGGACAATGAGGTGATGGGAATTTGTCCCCGGCTTGTGTCAGTGCCATGCCCTCCTTACTCCGCCGACCTCCTTTTGTATCTGTTTAAGACAATAACACGGCAGTGACACACGTCGACATGCGTCGCTCTTTCTCCCTCCCGTACTAGTACACACAAGCACAATTTAATTTTCTTTCATCACTGAAGATAACGAAATGAATTTTTTTTCTAAAATGTACTTTTTTGAAAAATACTTACTTACTTACTTACTTACTTACGCCTGTCACCCCTACCCGGGTATAGGCCGTCGACGAGAGACCTCCAGCAACTCCTGTCCTGTGCTTCTCCTTCGATTCTACTCCAGGTGGTTCCCAGTCTCTTGATGTCTGCTTGGAGGTCTCGACGCCAGGAGTTTCTCGGCCTACCTCTTTTCCTCTTTCCCTGGGGGTTCCATGACAATGCCTGCCTAGTGATACTGGAAGCTGGCTTTCTCAGACTGTGACCGATCCATCCCCATCTTCTTCGTCCAATTTCATTCTCTGCTGTTATCTGCTCTGTTCTCTCCCAGAGTCTGACGTTGCTGATCTTCTCTGGCCAGTGGATTTTCAAAATTCTTCTAAGGCAACTGTTCATGAAGGTCTGTACTCTGTTGACTGTGGTTTTTGTCAATCTCCATGTCTCTGCTCCATATAGGAGAACTGCTTTTACATTGGAGTTGAAAATCCGGACTTTGGTGTGTTGTGACAGCTCTCTGGAACTCCACACTTTTTTCAACTGGAGAAAGGCTGCTCTGGCTTTACCAATTCGTGCTCTGACATCTGCATCAGTGCCGCCTTTTTTGTCTATGATGCTCCCGAGATAGGTGAAGGACTCCACCTCCTCCAACGGGGTGCCAGCAAGCAAGACTGGTTCTTCCCTGGTTGCGTTCAGCCTCATTGTCTTTGTTTTCTGTTTGTGAATGGTGAGGCCCACTTGGGACGAGATGTCAGCAAGCCTCGTGGTCTTGTCCTGCATTTGTTGATGGGTGTGAGACAGTAATGCCAAGTCGTCTGCAAAATCGAGGTCGTCAAGCTGTGTCCACAGTGTCCACTGTATTCCACTTCGTCTGTGCTCTGTGGTCATCTTCATGACCCAGTCTATGGCCAGTAGGAAGAGGAATGGAGACAGCAGACACCCCTGCCTGACACCAGTTCTGACCTGGAGCTCTCTGGTGAACTGCCCTTCGTGGATCACGCGACATGTCATGCCATCATAGCTGCTCTTGATCAGGCGGACGAGCTTTGTGGGTACACCGTAGTGTCGTAGGAGTTTCCACAGAGTCTCTCGGTCCACGCTGTCAAATGCTTTCTCATAATCCACAAAGTTGACGTACAGCGGGGAGCTCCACTCCAGAGACTGTTCCACGATGATGCGGAGAGTGGCGATCTGGTCTGTACATGATCGGTTCTTCCTGAAGAAAAATACTTACCGATGGCATTACTATATGGAATACACTCTATAGCCCAACGATTTCAGCACAAAGTTGTGTCCTCTACACAACTGGGGAGGAGACACCAGGGATCCCAGTATAGGAGCCTGGGTGGCCTCCCCTTACCACCCTATCCCGGCATGCGTGTGGCGAACTCACCTCAGTTTCACACTTAGCCAAAAACACTTAGCCAAGGAGGCAAGCGGGGCAGGTGGGAGGGCCATCTGAGTAATGCCATCGGTAAGTATTTTTCAAAAAAATACATTTTAGAAAAAAAATTCATTTGTTTTTTCAAAATACATTACCGATGGCATTACTATATGGAAGAATAGCGAAGAGGAGGAGGGTGCCGACACCCAACCCCTTATACCTAACACCCTCTGCCGGCCCACAAGGAGCACTCCCGACGATTTCAGTTAAGAAGTGCCTATGGCGCCTGTGGCGCGCGGAGGGAGTGCTGGGCCGCGGAGATGTCGCCCACCAAGACCAGGGAGTCACGCTGGCCGGATAGGTCGCAGAGGTAGAAGCAGGTGGAGGTGGATACTGCACACCTGCCTACCGCTGTCCCAATGTCTTTAACCGAGCAGTTGCGGTCAAAGGCCACTCTGGGGGCTACTGCTCGTACTTCATGCGCCCGGATCTGTAACCGTCTACCCCCGTCTGGGGAGAGGTCTTGGTAGGCCAACGAGTCACCCACCGCAGCCAGGGTGAACTGTCTAGGCCGAGAAACCCGGCCTGCCTGATGAAGGAGGTAGGAAGAGGCGGGTACGCCTTAGACGGTGTGGCTGTGAGCGACGCAGGTAATTCTGCAGTGCCCGGACTGGGTCCTGTTGACGCGACCCATGGGGTCGGTCATCCCTCTAAACAGACGTACGATCAGCGTCTGGGGCACAGCCGAGGAAGGTCGGCTCTTGGCCTGAAGGATGGGTCGGTGAGAAGCTGCGCTGAGCCAAAGGCTCGAACTGCCAACCTGCAGGGCGTACTGAGAGCGCATGAAGCTCGCTCACGCGGAAGCCGCGGCGAGCGCCAGGAGGAAACACGTTTCCAGGTCAGGTCGGCGAACCGTGCCAAAGGCAGGGGTTCAAAGTATTTAGCCACGTCAGTGCCCAGGTGAGGTCCCACCAAGGTATGAGAGAACAGGAGAGAGGACTTCTAAGTTCAAATGAGCCAACAGGTCCGAAGGTCTTTGCAAGGGCCGGATCCAATAGGTCCAGGTGGCGGTAAGTGTGTGTGATCACGGAGCGGTAACCCTTGACGGTAATAGGTGCTAATCCTTGGTCGTCGAAGAGCCATATGAGGAATTCCGCCAGTAGGGGGTAGTGAGACTCGTGGGGGCGGGAGCCGCTGGGCGGCGCCCCACGACTGTGAGATCCTCCACTTGCCTTCACACACATTCCTGGTAGACAGTCTGCGGGCTGCT
Organism: Semisulcospira habei; assembly: GCA_036245525.1. Taxonomy (NCBI): domain Eukaryota; kingdom Metazoa; phylum Mollusca; class Gastropoda; family Semisulcospiridae; genus Semisulcospira; species Semisulcospira habei. Next base: position 139,246,372 of record BTPG01000004.1, on the reverse strand, counting down.
GCCATCGCCGCCACTGCCACATCCAACCTCTAGTGGCGAGGGCTTGCTGGGCAACTTCTAGGCGTGAAGGAGGAGGAGCTCCGGGCACGAGTGGAAGAGAGCCGGGCGGTGCTGCTCAAGCATCGTGGGCGCGGTGGGGAGCTCTAGGGCTGGGTCCATTGCTAGAACGAGCTGATCCGTGGTCCAGCTCTTGGTCCAAATGAAGGGGGGGGCCACCAGGAAGAGAACCGCGGAGTAATCCAGAAGTTTCCGCAGGATCTTCGGCACCAGCACCGACGGGGGGTAGGCCTTAGAGATCAGTCCGTCCCAAGGAAGGAGAGCGTGTCTACCGCCCAGGCGAGAGGGTCCGAGACTAGAGAGGCAAACTGCGGAAGCTGGATGTTCCATCTGTCGGCAAAGGTCGACAAGCGGCGTCTCCCATCAGGAGCAGATCAGGCGAAGGATGTCTGGGCGCAGGGACCACTTCGGGAAGTGGCGGGCTCGAAGAGCAATGTCCCGGTCCTTGCACCAGAGCAGGAAAAAGTAAGGAGGAAGCACCGGGAGGGTGAGCAAGTGCCTCCTGGTTCTGTATCAATTGATTGATTGATTGTACATTGCTTAACGTCCCGACAGCAACAAGGCTTTCTCAGGACGTGCCTGCACTGCTTGTGAAAAAAAAAAACTAAACAGAAAATTGAATGTATGTCGCCAGCCGGTTAAATACATTAAATAAACCTACAAATGGGGCCTAAATAAAGCTAAGACCATTTAGCAACACACATCCAACATCAAGAGCTACAGGCAGTGCAGACAGTTGGGAGAGTTTTAAAAAGACAAATACAGGTGAATGGACCAAGGGTAGACAGAAACACATGCCCCAAAATAGAAAGGAAACCCACCCTGTGGGGCTGACCAGGGTGACCCTGGGAACTAAAAAGTACCTAACCCCACCCAAGTCCCCCAGGGCAGACCCGGGTGGGGATGGTTCTGTATCAAGGCCGCCACTGTCGAGTTGTCTGGTAGACGAGGACCTCCTGGTTGGTCATAGTTTCTGGCCACGCGTTGAGGGCCATCCCAACTGCTTATAACTCCCAGTTGATGTGACTGTCTGTGAAGTCCCAAGGCAACAGGTCCAAGGCAAAGTCTGGGAACAGTTGTGCGCCCCAGCCGGACTGGCTCGCGTCGGTGCAGAGAGATCACCGGGGTGGAGGGGAGCACAGGGGCACGCCCGTCGCCCACCACGCAAGATCCGCCCACGTCCGAGGTGGGGGCGGGAAAGCGGGGTAACAGAAACGGATCCATCAGTGTGCCAACGAAGGGGCACCAGCATAGGAAGAGGTGTAGTAGCCATGGCGAGCCTTCTCACTTTGTATCCTCTAGCGCCGGCCGAGCAGTCCCAGGAGCTGAAGCCAGACACTGTCCTTGAAGGAGACCCCTAACTTCAACCGCCGAGCGAGTTCAGCGATCTTCTGCCGCCGAGCCAAGGGCAGGTGGAACAGGTTGAAGTCGGTCAGGAGTTCTGTCCCTACGTGCAGAAACGGCGCGAAAGGGCGAGATCGGACTTGCCCGGGTGGACTAAGAACCCGAGGCGGCGAAGGAGAGAACACTGGGCGTCTCTGTCCTCTTGAGAGTCGCGGCGACTAGGTTGCGCAGCATCAAGTCGTCCAGGTAGTGAAGGACGGATTCAGCGACCACTGGCATAAGCTGGCCATCACCGAGTCGAGGATCCACATGAAGACCCAAGGACTGATGTTGAGCCGACGGGGAGGGCTCGGAACTGGTAGACGATCCCACCAAGGCAAAGTAGGTAACGGCGCAAAGACTGATGAAACGGCACGTGAAGAACGTGTCTGAAGATGGAGGCTGATAGCGAGATCCATCGGCCAGACTGCTGAGTGGAGAGTCTGGCTGTCTCCATCCGAAAGGGCGGCGCCTAAAACTGTCTTGTATAGTGCCGATGACTGGGTGCCACCTGCCCAATGGATTGGGGACGAAAGGAGGCGGTTGTAGAACGCCGGCGAGTCGCGTCGGGAGACCACTTCTGTCGCTGTTTTGTTGAGCCAGGCCTTCACCTCTCCATGCAGAGCGACTGCCTAGAGCCAGTCGAGGGGCCCACAAGGTGGACCGGCGTAAAGATGGAGGGGACTTGAATGACAGCTGCAGGCTTTCGAAGGCGAAACGAAGAAGAGCCAAGGCAGGCTGAGGCCAAAACGTAGAAGCTTCCGTCACCGACAGCCCGTGTCCCCGAACAGCTTGAACCTCTGAGCGGGGTCTGGTGGAACTGAGGCTTCACAGTCAAGGGGAGAGCCGAGTCGCAGGAGAGTGTCCCGACGCCAGAGGTCACAATGGCGGCCGCCACCATAGCGTAGTACAAGATTGGAAGGCAGCCCGGCTAGCAGCCACAAGGGTGGATCGGACGTTGCAGAGTGGGGCCGCGGACCACAGGTCGTAAGTTTCCTCCAACAGCACAGATGGAACGAGCTAGGGAAGACCGCACAAGTCCCGCGATCCTGACTAGTGGGTGAGACCAAGCCTCTTGGACCACCCTGCAAACACCCGCCTGGTTGCTGGCCGCCGAGTCCCCGAGGAGCCGGAGAAGGAGTGGGAGTGTCCCGCGTACTAGTCCTGGGAAGCTCATAATGACACCCGCTGTACACCGCGAACAGTGAAAATCCCGTTGTTGCTAAAGCTGTCCTGGCGGAGCTGCGCCAAGAAGAGTCCGCCCGGCCCCCGAATCCGGTCAGTAGCGGGAGCGCCTTGCAAGGCAACCATGCCGGAAGCCCGACTCTTCACTGGGGTGACGGCGGGCAGTAGCAGGTGGTAGTACAAGGTAAGACGGGAGGCCTCTACAAGGGCGCCGAAGGTCTGAGAGCCAGGCGAAGAAACATCATCTCTGAAGTGGCGGACAGCGACAAACCACAGAGCGAGAGGTTGGGGAGCCAGCGGGAGAGTCCCGCAGGCAGATCGTCAAGCGGAATCCCCAGGGAGAAAGCTGAGAATGTCCTGATCCAAGTCCGAGGCTCGCCTGTCGCGCAGAGTCACAAGAAGGGGCGACCGGCTACGAGAGCGCTGGTCCGCGGAAGGTGATGGCCACGGCACAAGGTGGGACAGGCGGAGCCGCCCGCAAAGCCTGTCCAGAAGGGCGTCGTGGGGAGCGAGGGACCACAGTCGAGCGACAGCCAAGGCAAAGCCTGGCTCTGACGCCCCCTACTCACCACAAGGCGGCGGGAAGGGGGGCTGCCCCAGTCGACTAGGACGCGAGGTCGGCAAAGGGAATGTGGGTTACTGAGAAGCGCGCTCCACTGAAGGGAGGCGGAAGGGAACCCTGGCTACCCGAGCCCGCTCGAGAGACCACGAGCGAGGGGGGAGCTGGTCCTGAGAGTTCGAATCTAAGTCACACCGGGCCCGCCTGGAAAAAACGGGGCGGGTGGGGGGGGGGGGGGGGGACATTACCGTGGCTCGCCAAGACCGCTCATAAACATCGAAGCGGGGAGGGAGCAACACGGGCTTGTTGGCCCGTCTCAGAACTCTTGGAATGAGGAGAGAGTGTACTAAGTCTCACCGGGCCCACCTGGAATAACGGGGCGGAGGGGGGGGACACACTCCCGGGTCACACTCAGACAAAAGGCGCGTGAGGGAGAGCCTCTGTCTTACTTTGCTTCTCTCTCTTCTACTGTGTGCGCTCGTCGCGCCGTGACCGCTCTCAAGAAACGGCGCGGGAGGGCGCTGACATACTCTCTGCTCGCCAGGACCGCTCAGGGGAGCGGAGCGAGGGGAGAGCAATTCTTATCTCTTCTTTTTATTCTTTTCATAACCTCTTTCTTTCTTTTCTTTTTCTCTCTTTTTAATCTTATAGCTCAAGCCCCGCTCGTAAGCCGGAGCATGGGGGGCGTGAGGCCAAGTCACGCCCAGCCCGCCTGGTATGCACGGGGCGGGGCGGGGGACATCAATGTAGCTCGCCGGTTCTGCTCGGAAGCTTCGGAGCGGGGCGGTGGCCCATGTATAGCCTTCGGGTCACGCTCAGAGGACTCGGAGCGTGAGGGAGAGTCTCTATTCTTACTACATTTGCGCTCACCATGCCCAGCCTGCTCCTGCATGGATGAACGCTGAGCTCGCCTGGCCCGCTCGGACAATACGGAGTGGGGGGCAAACTCAAGGAGCTCAAGCCATGCTTGGAAGAAACGGAGCGTGGGGAGCGGGACTCCGACACTCGCCTGCCCCGCTCAGAAGACTATGAGCAGGGGGGGAGTTACTGTCTGCTGTTAAAATTTAAGGAAGGAGACTTACCTGCGGGCCGGACCGACCCGGACGACGGGGCGAAGTGGGGTCCGCCGAGCTGACGTAGCGACGCTATCCTGCGCGGAAGTTCGGGGAGCCAGCAGGGGTCGGGAAGGACGGTCACGTCTGTATAAGTCCCAAACCGGGACCACCGGTCTCCTCTCCAAACGGTGCACATCTTACAGGTCCTGTCTGAAGAGTAGCCCGAACACAGAAGGCAGGAGTCGTGAACATCCGAACGCCGTTAGAAATCTCTGCCACTAAGGCAAGTTCTCATAAGCGAATCTGCCAACAGTCCGTAGCACACAGTCCGCCGGGAAGTGCTCACCGAACACTCGCTCCCCAAGATCACACAGTCACGAAGGAGAGCAAGTTCTCATAAGCGAAACTGCCAAAAGTCCATAGCACAAAGTCCGCCGGGAAGTGTTCACCAAACACTCGCTCCCCAAGGTCACAAAGTCACGTGCCGAGTCCAAAGGCCGCAGCCAACGTAAGGGTACGCAGAAAGTCAAGCACCGGGCAGAAGCGCCGGAAGGTGCCACGTCCCACAAAGTACACTCAGCCCTACACAGTAAAATAACCAAGGCAAAGCCAAGGAAGATCGAAGAATATCCAAGAAACGGTCGTAACACGGAGCAAGGCTAACGCCAGACTGTACACGGTCGAGCTAAGAGTGAAACTGAGGTGAGTTCGCCACACGCATGCCGAGATAGGGTGGTAAGGGGAGGCCACCCGGGCTCCTATACTGGGATCTCCGGTGTCTCCTCCCCAGTTGTGCAGGGGACACAACTTTGGGCTGAAATCGTTAGGCTATAGAGTGTATTCCATATAGTAATGCCATCAGTAATGTATTTTGAAAAAACAAACATCGGTGTCACTAGTACATGTGTCACACTTTACAGAAGCGTGAAGAGGTCGACGGAGGTCCCGTTTTAGTGATGGCACATCTATATGCTCTTATATGAGTTTCGCAAGCACACCTAGATCCGTTTTCATCAAACCTCCCGCGAACGGTCACCTGCCGTTTACGGCCACTTTTTATTTGGAAACAGGGGTAACCGTTCATTAGAGGTTCTACTGTACTTTCAACTGACCTTTCTTCAGATTGACCTCCATGTACTTTTTGTCTGACAAGTACAGCGCCGCTTCCTCCAACAGAAACCTGAAAACACAAAGATGCAGTTCAGTTAACACACAGCAAATATAGGTCAGCCTCAGCATATCACGCTATCCAGGAGCAATAAAGTCAGATCACATTATTCACGATCACATTTTTGCAGTGCTGAATTTGCAGAGACTTTTGAGAGAATAAACTTGAAAAGCAAAATGAATTTTTTGGAAAAATACTAACCGATGACATTACTGTTAGGAACAGTGTCTTAGCTAGACTAATTTTTGCCAAAAATTGGTTGTGTAACCGTATGGCAGGGGAGACAAAAGGGGCGCCATAAGCCTAGCCAGTATCCTGAGTAGCCTCCCTTCCATCCCCATCCGGGTAACTGCTCACCGGATTCCCGCCAGTCTGTTTACTTAGCTGATGAGCGGCAAGCGGGGCAGGTGGGAGGGTCATCTGCGTAATGTCATCGGTAAGTATTTTTCAAAAAAATACATTTTAGAGAAAAATTAATTTCTTTCCTCAAAATACATTACCGATGACATTACTGTTAGGAAGAATTACGAAGAGGAGGTGGGTACCGCTTATAACGCCCCTAACCCCTCACTGCAAACCAGGCCCGCGCTCCCAGGAGCAACCGCCCGATAATTTTAGCTAAGAAGCCCACGGCACCGAGGGTGCCGGGAGGGAGAGTTGCGCTCCTGGGATGTCTCCCACCAGTGCCCTGTTTCCAGCTGGCTGGAGAGGACCTGAAAGAACCTCGCGCTGTCGGGAGAGGTCTCTCAGGTAGAATCGGGCGAGATTGACTGCGCCACCCCAGCGCATGGCTGCCGCAATGTCTTTGACGGCTCAGGAGCGGACGAATGCGAGGGTGCGGCCGTGGCTCTGACCTCGTACGCCCTGACGTTCATCACTTTGGCTGCCGCAGGGAGAGGTCCCGGTAGGAAGTGCGTAACGCTATGGGGCCTGGATGTAGACCGTCTGGGTTGAGCTGTCATCCCCATCTGGAAGGCGGGAGCGCCCTCTGCATATCAGCTTGGTCCAGAGCAGACGTCTACATAAGGCTCTCACCGGATCCTGCTGCATGTACCCCCAGCAGGGCCCGAAACCCCCAAGGGCCTATGGTGACCACTAGGCCGACACAAGAGGACCGGGTCTAGGCTAGGAAGGCGTGTCGAGCATCAGTTGAGCGGAGCGCAGCATCTGATCTGTAAGTCTGAGGGGCGCGCTGAGGAGAGTGCAGTCCGCTGACCTTGGCAGCCGTTGCGAAGGTCGGCCGGGAGTACGTCGTCCGTGGCACGAAAGTCACACATGTCAGCTGGAGTGGGCTGAAGTGGTCCACAACGAGCCACTGTAGCCCCTGGGTAAGGTCCCATCACGGCCCTCAAGGCAAGCGGGTAGACCGAAGCGTCAGAAGGTCGGTGAGGTCTTTACCGGTACCGGAGTCCGTCGATCTGGGTTGGTCCGCGTCAGCGATCCTGGTCCAGTAGCCCCTAACGGCGACGGCACCAAGATGGTTGGTGAAGAGCCAGAGGAAGAAGTTCACACGGTCCACGTGGAAGATGCGTCTAACGTCACATCAGCCACCCAGAACTCGTCCCTTAAGTCGTAGGCTCGTCCAGTTGAGTGTCTAAACTGTAGCGAAGGGTCCCACAGCTGCATGGAGAATCCTCTCACAGTGAGGGCTCACTGCACAATGTCTAGGCGTGGGAGAAGAGTTCTCAGGGCTGCAAAACATCAGACGTGGTGGTGATCTGCCGATGGGTCAAGATGCCAGCGGTCCACGAGCATATTCCGCATCTAGTATCCAGCAGGCCCAGGACCGCGTCGCAACCTTGATCCGGAGCAGGATCTTGGAAGCAGCACCGTAGGTTCGTTGAGGCAACAAGGCCTTCCCACGAGGTAGAGGGCGTCGACCACTCCGGTTTGCGGAGATGAACTGGGGAAGGCGAAGCAGTGAAGCTGACGAAGCACCTCGGGAGGATCCTGGGGGAATCCTAGCCACTCAGAACAGCGAACAAGTCCTGACGGAACGTCCACCCAGTGCAGAGAAGCTGGCCGCGACTCAGGAAGACGTCGGCACGTCCTACGGAAGTCCCGTGATGACTCTAGCTTGGGAAGCAAAGTCTCGATCTAGCACCACCGGAGCCACTGGCCAAGGAGGGACGAGGAACCGCGTCCTGCGCAGCGCGAAAGTAGGTGATGACTGCGGCGCTGTCGGAGATGAGAAGCTCCTGACGATAACCCAAAGCTGGGTCCCAAGGACCGGAGGCTATCCGCCAGAGGCTGAGTAGCATCTCGGTATCAGGTGATCGCCCCTGGTGGTGAGACTTGCGACGGCGAAGGGACAACTGGAGTGAAGGCGAGCAGAGACACTCTCCCATCGTGAGACCGTCGGGATCCGCCCAGTGAAGGAGACGATGGTTGTCCATCGAGGGTCATCCGGGGAGAAGCAGGAGCAGCCGAAGCTGGAGGAACCGAAGCATCGTAGTGGAAGTGGGTCCGCTGCGGTACTCACCGGTCCACGGAGGACTCCTACTCTAGGGTCGCCCACCGCGCTGAGTGCGCACACTGCTGAATTCGCCGCTTCGGAGATCGCCGTACGTGAAGTCGGAGCGTGACTCCATCCCCAGGAGGGCAAGTGACACAATGGCGAGAAGTCGGACTTGCCCGCGTAGACCAGGAAGCCATGCCTGTCGAGGGAACCCGAAGTGCATCTCGATCTTTCTTCAAGGAGGACTCCGACCGCCATCACAAGGGAAGATCGGCTGAAGTCGACCTGTAGCCCGGAAACATCTGTCTGGTCCTGCCCACCATGACGCACAGCTACGGTTGAACCCCCAGAGGCCGCTAACGACACCGAAGGGAGCACGTGATACTGGAAGATCACGTCGCCGAAGGCAAACAGAGGTGACGGGCAGAGACGGGTTGTCTGGGGACGCGCTGAAACATTCTACTCCCAGGAGGACTCCGTCCGGTTCCGCACCGACGAACGTCGAGGGATGTCGACGTGGTTGCACAAGACGTCCAATTGGACTGCAACTGGCAGGAGCGCGTGTCGACTGTCGTAGTTGGCACCAGCGATCAGGAGGTCGAGGCCGCAGCACAGGTGGCATCCGGAAGCACCCGTTCATCCACAGTGGTAGCCGGCAAGGGGTCAAGCAAGGCATGGTACGCCGCGTAGTAGGTGGCACCGCGGCGAGTGGAAATAAGTACCGTAGAGACTCAGGCAAGCGTAATCAAGCACCATATCTGCAGGCCGATGTGCCAGATCCCGGGACCAAGATAAACCGACCCTGTTGCACCGGCAGGAACCCTGCGTCATCTGCCGAAGCTAGTAAGAAATAAATGGAACAATCTCTACAGCGCTAACTTACCTGCCAACTGCAAGCGCTTTAGCATGTGAACACACCATAGAACTGCGACATGCAATCCTACTAGGGGCCGCGATTGAGGTGTGCGGGGAACAAGGCATAGCACACAATGGTGCTGAAGTGTCTTCAGAGTAGGCGGAAGGTACTTCCAGGGTGAGGCATCATCCCTGGGCTGGCCGCCGTACATCTATGATGGGCTGGAAGGCGTACGTCGTAGAGCGTGCAGCCCGAGACGAACAGTCCCATGTCAGGCGAGCGGTCACCACATGACCTGTAGTCACGCCCGGGATGAAGGTACCGGCAAAGAGTCAGAACACTTCTGTTGGACTATCGCAGGCTTGGACAGCCGTACTGTTGTCCCGACGACAGGCCTAGGGTGACGGATGGCATCCAATACGCGGAACAGTCTGTAGTAGTGGCGGCCTGTCCCGAGAGCAGGGGTCCGCTCGGATCTTCCAACACCCAGTGGTCCTTCTGCCCCGCTTTCGACTCATGTGGTAGACGGGGTCTTGGTCCCATCATGCGCTCGGCTCGTGCCTCCTTGCTTTGTGCGGCGAGCGTGCTCTCGTCCGTACAGGCATTTAGTTCATGGTACCTCATCACTGACCTGGGCGCATGACACTGAACGTTCGTAGATCCTGATACGCTGAAGAGGCACGTGGTCGGGTTGTGAGCCCGACTCGTCCCTTACCATTCCCCAATGAGCGGGCGAACACTAGTCCAGCAGTCTTGTCCAATCGTAGGTCCCCTGTCCCTGTAGGAGCGGAGCACCTAAGTCTGCGATGGACGAGGACCGAGGATTGAAGGGCCGAACTTCCGAAGCCGCTCTCAGCTGTAACCACCGCTCGTCTAGCCCAGGGCGTCGCTCATCATGCGGTGAGTGTAGGCACCGCCGGCACAGTATTGGCAGACGGCAAGCTCATCACGCGCCACAGGAAGTCCCCCCAAGAGTGGGGGAGTGGACTTGAAACTGCAAAACATAGTCAACAGTAATAGGCGAGTGAACGTGGCATCCCGAGGCCACGCGATCCGCGTACGCACGCAAAGACAGATTTCAAACCGAATGCCCATCACAGCCAACGTAATGCCCGGCGCTCCACTTTCCCTCCCCTGAGCACCGGTCATCGACAATAAGCGAGGTTTTACCTTACCCTGTCGGGGAGGCCGAGGGTCCCTGTAGTGACCAACCGTGCCGCCGAAGTGAAGCCTCGTACCACCACTGGGAGAGCTGCCCGCCGAAGTAGCTCCAAGCACCGAGGGCCCAGTAATGCCACTCGAGCAGAACACGGAAACCAAGACCCCAGCACCAAAAGTCTGGTGGAGGGCACACGAACCGACGAAGGTAAGCTCCAACTCACACAGAGCAGTAGTCATCCCAAGAACAGTGAACCCGGTAGCACAACCACAAGGCGACCGGTCACACCGAGCACAGTCAATATCGAACACGTGAAGAAGCCAAGTTTCTAACACCACAAGTCCGGAGGAAATCACTCGAAGGTAACTCCAATTTAACACAGTGAAACAGTCACGCTGGCTAGCACAGTGAACACGCCGAGTCCAAGTCACAAGATGAGCGGTCACATCCCACACAGCCAAGAAGCAGAAGCCTAGGTCACACAACCATCCACAGTCTAGCTAAGAAACAGACTGGCGGGAATCCGGTGAGCGGTTACCCGGATGGGGATGGAAGGGAGGCTACTCGGGATATTGGCTAGGCTTATGGCGCCCCTTGTAGCCTCCCCTGCCATATGGTTACACAACCAATTTTTGGCTAAAATTAGTCTAGCTAAGACACTATTCCTAACAGTACTGTCATCGGTAATGTATTTTGAGGGAAGAAAGGTGCTTGCGCTGACATCAGCCTTAGCTGGCCTGTGCACAGTTTTGTGTGTGCCAGCTAAAGCCAATGTTAGCCCAAACACCTTCTGCTCATTAGGCATGAGTGTGAAAGCCAGAGACCTGTACGCATTATAACTGATACCGCACTATACTAAAGCACGTAATACCGAGGTTGCCTTGTACTGGGAAAGTGGGGTGTACCTGGGAACTGAAAAAGCAGCGTATACCAATGCAGAAACCAGCTTGCAAAACTCTTTGTGCAGTCATCACCATTGTAAAATTATCCACTAACCTGAGAGAGGTGGAGTTGGAGTTGGCAGTGATGTTGCTAGACACACTAAAGTTGTCGGCCGTCAGCACGGCCTTGATGGGCAAGTGCACAGGCCGATAATCCACCGCGCAGCCCTTCAGGTGCACGTGGAGCTCCGTCAGGACCGTGGGCATGGTGTAGCCCTTGATGGGGTAGTCCTTCACGTCCAGGAACTCTATGACCTGTGAGATCCAGCTCTCCCCGTCCAATGACATCTCATGGCGAAGAGTGCCGCCTTGCACGGCCAATGATACTGTGAAGTGCTGGGGGAAACAAAAGTTCCAAGTTTTGCTGTTGCAATGAACCTTACCCTTTCACAGCCAGTGGATGCAGATGATGTTTTGGAACCCATAGTAAAATCAATGTCAAAGATCCACAGCTGTCAAAGGAACGTGGACAAAAAGTGGTTTCAGCAAGAGACATAGATCCTCATGAGCCCCCACAATCGCAATCTATACCTCTTGCTTTTGGGTGGTGTTCAAGTTTTGGGGCAGTGAAGAAGTTAGCTCCTTTGCGCATGCAGTCACCAGTACCAGTGGCAGCATTCTTTGATCAAAATTACCCAATCTGGAACTTGTCTTCTGAAGAACTTTACTATAGTTCTGGAGACAGATCGACCGTGATAGTTCAATGGTGACTAGAACTATCACAGTTATTCTGTCTCCTCTTGTTTAGTTTCCAGGCTCAATGGGTTAATGTTGGCTGCCACCACAAAGGAGCATTTCAAAGACAGGATGCAGGACAAGGTCACATGAAGACAGATACTGTAAGCTGTATGTATCTGATTCAACATTTTCACGGTGATATACTGTAACAATTTCAGAAAATATTTAACCCTTTGCGTGTCGGTAGCAGTTTTCGTTGCGATGATTCCTACAGGGTTAAAGAAAACATTAAAAACTGTAACTTGTACTCAGTCATAAAATAGAACAGTAATGGCAATAAACAAAGCTGCTTTTCTTTTACCTTTGTGTTGTTTATGGTGTCAATTTTGGTTTTCACAGCCACAGAGATCATGTCCTGTGAGTTGTCCACTCCTGTTCCCACAAGACCGACGCCACCTGTGGGTACGCCCCGCTCAGAGCGGTAAATGCGGTGCTTTAAGTGTAAAGGGGTGTTGTCGGCTATTCCGTCCAGTCGTCCTGGCATCACTGGCTGTTTAACACATGCTGTAGGCAGGAAAGACAGAGCTGATTAACCCCCTTGTGCATGCTGCCACAGCCACTATTCACACTGCTGGTGGCTGCATGCACAAGGGGGTTCAGTACTTCAAAACACATCCATTCAGTCATCACAAATCTCTAGAAGTATTACTTTTCGAGCTGATGGCAATGGAAGCAATGCTGCAACTGTTACAAAGCCCAGCAATTAATAAAAAAAATATGTAACAACATTAACCCTTTTAGCCCCAAAGTCCCATTTCTCAAATTTTGGAGGCGTTGCCTAATGACTATGTACCAGTTGCCTGCAGGCACCAAGCTAATCTGGCACTACCCTTGAATTATAATAATAATAATAATAATGAGTATTTATATAGCGCTTAATCTTACTCAAAAGCTCTAAGCGCTTTACAATCTGTACACAAAAATAAAAATACAATGACATATGCACATAACAAACAAAGCACAATGCCCGAACACACCACTTTTACAATAAACTAAACAACAATACATACATAATAATTTATATTCTAATTAACATTCAGTCTAAACAAGGAGAATTGCAGAACTACAACTAAGGCATCAAACACTGGCAGTTATTCAAAGTAAAGCTTGAAGAGGTGAGTTTTCAACGACCTCTTGAAGTCAGAGACAGACTCACTGTTTCTGACCTCAAGAGGAAGTGTATTCCATAACACTGGGGCTTGATAAACAAAATGGTCAATCCATCTCCTGCTGTAGGGACTCGGGGCTAAATGGGTTAAAACAGAATCAAATTCCATCTCTTCATTCCCTGTGGTGGCAGACTGTCTAAAATCTTTGTTAATTCAATGCCAAAGAGCCCCAGCTGTCTCAAGAAATTAGATTCAAAGTGGTGTTGGCAAGAGGCAGATCCTCATGAGCCCCCAAAACTGCACCACCCTTGAACTATCATGGTGTGTGTGTGTGTGTGTGTGTGTGTGTGTGTGTGTGTGTGTGTGTGTGTGTGTGTGTGTGTGTGTGTGTGAGTGAGTGTGTGTGGGTGATTGCGTGATTGTAATGCATCACTTGAGTAACAGGCACCATGTGTTACCCTTGTGCTGCCTTACATCTGACTGAATGTGTGTGTGTGTGTGTGTGTGTGTGTGTGTGTGTGTGTGTGTGTGTGTGTGTGTGGTGTGTGTGTGTGTGTGTGTGCGTGTGTGTGCGTGCACAAAACCCCTAAAATGGGTGACTTTCTGTACCATCCTTATGGAAAATGGGTTTGTGTAAAATTCTGGGTGACCAAGTCAGGCACCCATTTTTTCTGAGGGTTGTTTCTGCATTATCTTTCATTCAAAAGTCAGAAAAAAATATCAAAATATGATGTCCCATTTTCGCAGGTTTACCTCATGTTGTGTATTTGCAACGCACTGGGCCTGTGTGTTACCACGGAAGCGAGCGTCTCTATGGATCAACTTGATAACTGATTGGTCGGCTGCGCAGTGACATGAACTGAGTTGTTTCCCCTTTCTATTGTCTTTCGTCCCACCAACCGTTGTTTCATTTGAAGAGGTACAATTTTATACAATATTTCTTAGTTAAGAGCACGCCCAAGTGTACTTCTTCAGCGCAGTTATTTAACTGAGAAGCTCCCGATCCGATACAATTGCACAGTGGCCTATATGAACCCGTTTAGCCGAGAAAACTGAGACGTCTGCTACGGCCGTCGTCTGCTGCTCAGTCAGTCTTGTAGTAAAAGATAAAAGAACCCCACGATTTTAACAAAAGCTTTCTTCTTCAATGAAAGGAATTCGTTCAATAACACCATTACAAGGTCAATCTGTCACGCGATTGTGTTGCTTTTTTTTCTGACATGTGTGATTGTGATCGAAAAGTAACTTGATGCATGCATGCACTATATATTTAAACAAAATGGCGCCAGATTTCAGTTGTGTATTTCAATCCTCATACGCAAAACTGCCTCGCGATTTGAAGAACAGACTTCCACGAACAGGTTTTTTGGATTGTGCAACTGAAGTGTCGCTTTTTACTGTATTACCAGTTATTCTTCGTAGGGGGCAGGGGGTACTGCAGTAATTATGTATTATAATCTGATCCAAAATGTCAACTGTTTACATGGTTGCATTTGACATTTTTTTTGCAGCACTGTTTTGGCCACACTCAGCACTTTCTGCACACACCCAGCACCAGATGGCACACACCCAGCGCCAGATGGCAGCTGGATGTCCAAACCCATCGGGATCTATGGAAGTGGACAAGCACGCCCCTTCCTGTCACATGACCAAGGCCCATGGCAAAATTAGTCAGCTGCAGCAGCATTGCCCAGCGACCTCTGCCGGAGAGGGTGCGTCTGGTAGGAGGGTGCATAGACGGCAGCGGAATGCCCCCAATTACAAACTGGTAAGCGATTTTATAATCATCTTCATTTTATTGGCTCGCGTGCGAAGCAAAAGTGAGTTTATGTTCTGGGCCTCTGGTCGTCCGTCCATCATCCATGGTAAACTTTAACGGTGGCATTTTCTCGGAGACTATTCAAGCCACATTCTTCAAGCTTGGCCCAAGGATACTTTGTGGCAAGACCTTCGTAAACATACCAATTTGAGTGACCTCTCTCAAAGGGTCACGCGGGGTTGACATGTGTGAAAACTGCTTACATTTTCAGAAAACAGGGATTTTGCTGCTGCAGAAGCCAGTCCTCATCACTGAGGTCACGCATATGTAAATCGGGATTACTCTTTTTATTCTTGTGCAAGGCCTCTTAAACCAAAATTGGGCTGTTTCTGTCCTAATGCAGCTTTTTTTTTTTTTCTTTCTTTTTCCATTTGGCAAATGGAGCCTGGGATGGACCTGAGACTGAGAGTGCATCGCAATACAAGGACAGTGATGACAAGAATTTTGTTCCTGGCTCGAGCTCACAGGATTCAGACGGTGCATCACCATCAATCTCAGGGATCTCTGACACAGACAGTATTGTATTGAATATGTTAAATATGTTAGATTTCAAAGTGGCAGGTTCAGATTGATTGATTGTACATTGCTTAACGTCCCGACAGCAACAAGGCTTTCTCAGGACGTGCCTGCACTGCTTGTGAAAAAAAAACTAAACAGAAAATTGAATGTATGTCGCCAGCCGGTCAAATACGTTAAATAAACCTACAACATGGGGCCTAAATAAAGCTAAGACCATTTAGCAACACACATCCAATATCAAGAGCTACAGGCAGTGCAGACAGTAGGGAGAGTTTTAAAAAGGCAAATACAGGTGAATGGACAAAGGGTAGACAGAAACACATGCCCCAGAATAGAGAGGAAAACCCACCCTGTGGGGCTGACCAGGGTGACCCTGGGAACTAAAAAATGCCTAACCCCACCCAAGTCCCCCAGGGCAGACCCGGGTGGGGTCGTGGCAGGTTCAGGGTGGGCAGGTGTCAGTGAAGCAAGTACCAGCAAGGTGCAGTGTGCGTTAGGGGGTGAATTAGGGAGTGGCAATGACAATGTGGATAGCAGAAGGAACACAACATTGGGGGTGGGGAAAGAGTGCTTAAAGAAGAAACGGGTGTGCACCTGTCGCAGAGAGGGAAAGGAAAGTACAAATGGGACAAGAAACATGCATGCAAATTGTGTAGCAAACTTGTCTTGAAAATGAACACGCACTTACAAGATGTCCATGCAGATGAGGCAGACGTTGCTAAAATTTTGGTGATGAAAAAAGGGACAAAGCAAAGACGTCAAGCATGGATCAGACTACAAGATGAGGGTGATTACATGCATAACATTGCCGTTCTTGAAAAGAAAGCAGGATGTTTGATTCCTAAGTATCGCACCAAAATTAGTAAGGTAGACGACCTTCTCATTTTGAAAATCCACTGGCCAGAGAAGATCAGCAATTTCAGACTCTGGGACAGAACAGAGCAGATAACAGCAGAGAATGAAATTGGGCGAAGAAGATGGGGATGGATCGGTCACAGCCTGAGAAAGCCAGCTTCCAGTATCACTAGGCAGGCATTGTCATGGAACCCCCAGGGAAAGAGGAAAAGAGGTAGGCCGAGAAACTCCTGGCGTCAAGACCTCCAAGCTGACATCAAGAGACTGGGAACCACCTGGAGTAGAATCGAAGGAGAAGCACAGGACAGGAGTTGCTGGAGGTCTCTCATCGACGGCCTATACCCGGGTAGGGGTGACAGGCGTAAGTAAGTAAAGACGACCTTCTCGCCTGTAGCCATTGCAAAGGGCTCTATCAAAAAAAGCTGATCTCTGTACACTCAAAACGTTGCTGTCAGAAACCAGGAGGGTTTCAGTTCGCTAAGAGAGGTGAGGCGGCACGACGTGGGAGGCTAATGCTTCCAATACCCTTAGACGTTGACTTTTCCTTCTATCATAAGGTTTTAGCCAAACAGAGAGATGATGATTGTACATTGCTTAACGTCCCGACAGCAACAAGGCTTTCTCAGGACGTGCCTGCACTGCTTGTGAAAAAAAAAACTAAACAGAACATTGAATGTATGTCGCCAGCCGGCCAAATACGTTAAATAAACCTAACACATGGGGCCTAAATAAAGCTAAGACCATTTAGCAACACACATCCAATATCAAGAGCTACAGGCAGTGCAGACAGTAGGGAGATTTTTAAAAAGGCAAATACAGGTGAATGGACCTCGGGTAGACAGAAACACATGCCCCAGAATAGAGAGAAAAACTCACCCTGTGGGGCTGACCAGGGTGACCCTGGGAACTAAAAAAGTACCTAACCCCACCCAAGTCCCCCAGGGCAGACCCAGGTGGGGGAGAGAGATGATGAGATAAGCCGTCTCATCAGAACTGACCCCTTGCTTCTTGAGTATGGAAAGAGATTATTTGACTGCAGGGACATTGAAGAACACATGGCTGGACAAATCAGCTTCAGGATGCGGGAGTTAGGGAGACTATTAAAGATTCTTAGAGTGAGGTCAGAAATGAAAATCGCAAGTTTAAATGCTGTGATCAATTCAGCTAGCTTTGATCATGTTGTACTGGCTGTCAAAGAGCTAGCAGAATTTAATGAGGACACACCATCAGTTCAAAAAAGGCAATCTCGCAATGCGCATATGCCATGCTTTGAAAAAATGTTCACAGATCAAACAGTCGCAGGCATGGTTCAGATGACAGGTGGCAACAGGAGCTCTCTGAGGCGCAGCGGTTTGACTCTGTCTTCACCGGGGACTGGTACGATTGTGTGTCAGCTACAGCAGCCCAGTCGGTCGGGAAAATGACAATGAACAAACCCAAGCTGATCCCATCATGTGAAGATGTGAGGAAAGTCCAACAGCTTCTTGAGACAAGGATGGTTTCGGAAGATTATCCGACAGTGGTTAAAGCAACTCTTTGCACTGTATCACTTTTCAACCGAAAACGAGGGGAGAAGTTCAGAGAATGAAGGTATCAGAGTTCCAGAATGCTAAGATTGGATCGATCACCAATCAAGATATCTTGAAAGGTCTCACAGAGGTTGAGAAGAAAACAGCGAGTGGAAATCAGAGGCAAGTTTAATAGGAGTGTTCCCATTTTGCTGACGAAGAAGATGATGACAACTGTGGACAGAATCCTTCAAATGAGGCAATCAGTGCCAGCTCTCGCTGGTTCCCAGTACATCTTTGCCACACCTTCTGGTCAGAGGCCTTACAGTTTCCATGATGTTGTGAAGGAACATGCACTAGAAGCACAAGTGTCAATCCCAGCCATGTTCACATTTACTCAGTTACGGAAGCAGGTTGCAACTTTGGCTCAGTCAATGGCCATCTCAGAGTTAGACCAGGATCAGCTGGCAGACTTCCTTGGTCATGATATTCGGATACATCGCCATATCTACCGCCAACCTCAATATGTCCTTCAAAAGGCAAAAGTGGCAAAGATTCTTCTGTCAGTTAACAATGGGATGACAGATTTTGAGAGTTGCATTAGAGCTGAGTGACCGGATGCATACCTGGGTGGGACCGGTCTTGCTCTTTTACCACTGGATTGAAGGTGCGTAGCACCGACCTGACTAGGACCCGTGAATAGCCACCCGATTTTTTTTTAGGGTCATTTGCTATCCTCAGCAATGTGCAAAACCGGTCACTTTTGGTTTCACCTACGCCTCGCTTTCAAATCCTGGCATATTATGCCCACTTCATTCTCCTTTCACTCGGACTGTGCGAACAGGAAAAATATCGCATCTTCATTGCTCTACTGGACCATCAGGATTGAATCGACAAACACACGAAGGGACTAAGCGTAATACAGCGGCCCACCATCACTCATCTTCACTTCGCGGCCAGAATGATGATGCAATCAGGATGACGCCACCGCTATCGGCCCCGGCCACGCGCGCACCGTTAGGAGTGGCCACGCTTCAATGCACACAACCCCAACCTCAGGCTCACCGTCCTGAGGGGATCGGAACACTGATTCAACAAAGCAGAGAGCGCCTCTTAAATAAGAGGAGATAGCTCATATCAGTGCCGGTAAAAGAGCAATCCAGCTAGCTCACTTTCTAGCAAACACTTACGGGAGACGGACGTGTCATGACAGATGTTTACTCTAAGCATCCAGATATACACCATCAACAGACAACTACCTCTCATTTCCACGTCTATACGGCTGACAGAGATATAGCATACCACAAAAATGGACTGGCCGACATAGAAGATAGACTCCACCTGCAACCAAGGTCACAAGACGCTATCTCACACGGACAGCGGGCGATCAGTCCGACCAATGGGATTCGACCATACGTCATCGGCACACGCGCTGCACTAAGCCGCTCTGCCCTCACACCCAGCAAAGTTTCATTCGAAGCGAGACGACGAAGGAAACAACAGCTGCCAGCCCTAACTCCGCCAGAAACGGGGATCAAGACCCAAGACATCTATGTCAACGGAGAACTACAAAGAAGAAGAAAGTCATCGATGGTTTCCCACACCTGAAACAGGGTGGTTGAGACCCATTCCCCACGCCTGATAAAGGGTGGATGGAACGACTGAATACAACCAAGAAACCACAAGCAAGAAGGAGCTCTTCGACCATTCTCCCACACCTATAATAGGGTGGTTGAGACCCACTCCCACACCTATAATAGGGTGGTTGAGACCGACTCCCACACCTATAATAGGGTGGTTGAGACCCACTCCCACACCTATAATAGGGTGGTTGAGACCCACTCCCACACCTATAATAGGGTGGTTGGAACGCACTCCCCACACCTGAGAAAATGTGGATGGAACGAAAATCACCAATTAACACCACACGATCGACAAGCTAGAACAAGCGACAAACTACACTGCGATCCTCTTTTTCTGCTACTTTAACAAGACACGTGTGAGCCAGCTACTCAACTGAGGCCAACAATCGGCCCTGCAGCCCCCATGGCAAAACCCTCTACTGAAGTGACATCTGTCATGAATCGCTACACGCTATGACGTCACTACTGTTCGCTAAAAGACTTACCTCCGCCAACGAGAAAGGCAAGCCACTTTGTCTACAACACGGACTAAGAATAGAGGAAACGGACATTGTCTACTTCACACTGACCACAAAACTACGCAGCACCAACTTTAATCTACAACTGGTCACAAAGAACTCGTTCTAAAGCGCACAAAAGTGAAAGGAGGACTGGAACGCTCGCAACAAGCGAGGCCAACTATTCTGTGAAGCACTCGAAGTATTGAAGGCCCTTCTACAACGACAAAACCCGGCACCTACCACCAAAACGGTATACAATTCAGGCGGCCCAACAAGCCAACGGCAACAACAGCAATCAACGAAACGACAGCCACACCAAAACAGCAGCAACAGCTACAACAATAAGCTGATTTTAAAGCATCAACTGTGAGATATGCACCACGGCAACACTGCATACCACCTACACAGAGGACAATACTAGAAACACTAGTCTGTCGTATGGAAGGCAACACAGCCGCACAAACAACCGGCATCGTCTACAAACACGAATACACGGAGAATCAACAACAACGACACTCAGTCTGGGATTGATCCATCAAAACGGACGGATTAATAAACAAAGAATATGACTCCCACGTCGATACACGCAAACTCCGCCCAACGGTTCCTTGTATCTTATCGCGGCTAAGCCCCGCTGAGCAGGAAATGATCTTGGAACGGACAGGCGCCGAGGGAACAGAAGACGCAGCGATACAATCGGATCCCGACACAAGACTGGACCCTGCAAGGATTTGAAGCAATCATACTTGACATCAATAACACCGCATCAGGAATACTGCAAGGATTTGAAAGCATTCATACTAGACATCTATAACACCGTGTCAGGAATACTGCAAGGGTTTGAAAGCGACCATACTGGACATCAATAATGCCGCGTCAGGACTACAGTTACATGCATGGACTACACGGATAACATGTCCTTACGTAAGGATTTAAATGCGACACACTGGGAGGAAGACACCAAGAAATGGACTGAGAATTGTAGGCCGGTTCCCTGATGAGTAAATCGGAGCCTGTAGTTACTAACTACGAATACCGATCGAAACGCCCCCGAGTGCTTCACATTCTTCTGCTCGGACATTTTGAGGCGTCGGGACCAGAGTGACCGGATGCATACCTGGGTGGGACCGGTCTTGCTCTTTTACCACAAGATGTTCGAGTGAGGAGGGGAGCAGATGTCGCCTCAGACCACCATCTGCTTACCTTAAGAATGAAGCTCAAGCTAAAGAAAATAATAATAATAATAATAATACCGTTATTATATAGGCGCTTTTTCTCAATTTTGGGGAAATCGACTCAAAGCGCCGCGCCTGAAACCCAACACACACACTCACGAAACAGACACGGATTTACGCCATTTAAGACACACACAGTACAAGATAAATGAAGGGCCAGTCAGCTACTGAAGTTACAGAGAATTTATGATCGCTTGTATTTGAAATTTGTAAAGTGGCCTGAGACCGGTATCAAAGTGGGGGGGGGGGGGGGGTGGAAGAACCGGAGTACCCGGAGAAAGAACCCCCGACGGTCCGCCCGAATTAACGGTGACACTTACCAGAGGAGTAAAGTCCAACGCCGGAACCCGGTATCGAATCGCGCACCTTTGGCATTGGTGGCAGGCGCCTTAACCACTGCGCCACAGACCGCCGCACAGAGACAACAAGAAGACAGCGCTATAATGTAGGCCTCCTGAGAGAAACGGGAGTTAGAGAAGAGTTCAAACTGGTGCTGTCCAACCGGTTTCAAGCGCTACAGGAGCTAGTAAATGAAGAGGAGGCGGTCACCACAGAGCAGCAGTGGAAGGCAGTTAGAGAGGCGCTGAACTCAACCTGCAAAGACACTGTAGGGTTCAGGAAACACCACCACAAGGACTGGCTGTCGGCACAGACCTTGAAGAAGATAGAAGCGAGGAAGCAGAAGAAAGCAGTGGTCAACAACAGTCGCACGAGAGCAGCCAAAGTGAGGGCACAGGGGGAATACTCGGAAGCCAACCGCGAGGTGAAGAGGAGTATCAGGGCAGACAAGAGGGCCTACACAGACAGCCTGGCAGCAGAGGCAGAAAAGGCAGCAGGCAGCGGCAACATGAAACAGCTCTATGACATTACCAGAAGATTGTCGGGCAAGTATGGCCATACAGAAAGACCAGTAAAAGACAAAGAAGGCAAGCCTATTGCAGACAGAGCAGACCAACTCGACAGATGGGCCGAGTATTTTGAAGAGTTACTGAACAGACCTAGCCCACCCGACCCCCCCCCCGACATCCAGCCGGCAGAGACCGACCTACCCATCAGCTGTGACAGACCCAGCCGGGAAGAGATCAGAAAAGCAGTGGCATTTTTGAAGAATGGCAAAGCAGCAGGGCCAGATGGCATCCCAGCGGAGTCTCTGAAAGCAGACCTAGAGACAACAGTTGAGATGCTGTACCCACTGTTTGGAAAGATCTGGGAAGAGGAGGTGATGCCAGCTGACTGGAAGGAGGGGTACCTAATCAAGCTTCCCAAGAAAGGCGACCTCAGCAAGTGTTCCAACTACAGAGGAATCACCTTGCTGTCAGTACCAGGAAAGGTCTTCAACAGGATCATCCTAGAGAGAATGAAGAGCTCCGTTGACCCCCACCTGAGAGACCAGCAAGCAGGATTCAGGAAGAACCGATCATGTACAGACCAGATCGCCCCTCTCCGCATCATCGTGGAACAGTCTCTGGAGTGGAGCTCCCCGCTGTACGTCAACTTTGTGGATTATGAGAAAGCATTTGACAGCGTGGACCGAGAGACTCTGTGGAAACTCCTACGACACTACGGTGTACCCACAAAGCTCGTCCGCCTGATCAAGAGCAGCTATGATGGCATGACATGTCGCGTGATCCACGAAGGGCAGTTCACCAGAGAGCTCCAGGTCAGAACTGGTGTCAGGCAGGGGTGTCTGCTGTCTCCGTTCCTCTTCCTACTGGCCATAGACTGGGTCATGAAGATGACCACAGAGCACAGACGAAGTGGAATACAGTGGACACTGTGGACACAGCTTGACGACCTCGATTTTGCAGACGACTTGGCATTACTGTCCCACACTCATCAACAAATGCAGGACAAGACCACGAGGCTTGCTGACATCTCGTCCCAAGTGGGCCTCACCATTCACAAACAGAAAACAAAGACAATGAGGCTGAACGCAACCAGGGAAGAACCAGTCTTCCTTGCTGGCACCCCGTTGGAGGAGGTGGAGTCCTTCACCTATCTGGGGAGCATCATAGACAAAAAAGGCGGCACTGATGCAGATGTCAGAGCACGAATCGGTAAAGCCAGAGCAGCCTTTCTCCAGTTGAAAAAAGTGTGGAGTTCCAGAGAACTGTCACAACACACCAAAGTCCGGATTTTCAACTCCAATGTAAAAGCAGTTCTCCTATATGGAGCAGAGACATGGAGATTGACAAAAACCACAGTCAACAGAGTACAGACCTTCATGAACAGTTGCCTTAGAAGAATTTTGAAAATCCACTGGCCAGAGAAGATCAGCAACGTCAGACTCTGGGAGAGAACAGAGCAGATAACAGCAGAGAATGAAATTGGGCAAAGAAGATGGGGATAGATCGGTCACAGTCTGAGAAAGCCAGCTTCCAGTATCACTAGGCAAGGCATTGTCATGGAACCCCCAGGGAAAGAGGAAAAGAGGTAGGCCGAGAAACTCCTGGCGTCGAGACCTCCAAGCAGACACCAAGAGACTGGGAACCACCTGGAGTAGAATCGAAGGAGAAGCACAGGACAGGAGTTGCTGGAGGTCTCTCGTCGACGGCCTATACCCGGGTAGGGGTGACAGGCGTAAGTAAGTAAGTAAGTATTAGAGCTGAACTGGGCGATGATGAAGAGATTGACTTTGACAATGAAGACACATCAGAAACTCGCAGAGAGGTCTCGGGGGAAACAGCACCTGTGAATTAAGCAAGTAGCAAGTCAACAACACAGGAATCAATGAGCATGACAGAGAAAAGACGTCCAGAGCCTGATGACAATCTAGATAGTTTTGATGATGACAGTACTGCGTCAGCTCCTGTTCGAAAGAAAGCTAGATTTACAAGGAAACCATGGGGGAAAGCTGAAGAGAAAGCTGTTCAAACTCGTTTCAAGACGCACCTCGTCGTGAACAAACTTCCTGGAAAGGCCGAGATACAGCAGGCAATCGCAGAAGAGCCCGCACTTAGACATAGGAGCTGGACAAACATTAAAGATTACATTCGCAACAGACTGAAAAAGTTACAAAACAAATGAATTGAGATTCTCTGACACTCGCGACATTTTCGTTTTGATACAGATTTATTACAAGAGTGTTAATTATTATTGGGTTGGTTTCAGCATGTATAGCTTGTTTTTATCTGATGGACGCCTGGATCATTTTGTATACTGTATAATTGCAAAAGGAAACAGCTGGCTGGTGACGAAAGACAATAATAAGATAAGAAAACCAGTGACAGCGTAAAGATTTATTACCAGAATGTTATTATGGGGTTGGTCCACCTGGATCATTTTGTATACTGTATAACATTTAAAACTTTGCAAATGGAACTGCAAATGAAACAACGGTTGGGGACGAAAGACAATAATAAGGGGTATAAAAATCATTGTCAACATAAAGATTTATTACAAGAGTGCAACTATGGGGTTGGTCCGCCTGGATCATTTTGTATACTGTATAACATTTAAAACTCTGCAAATGGAACAGCGGTTGGGGATGAAAGACAATAATAAGATTTTTTTTTTTAAAAACGGCGTTGCCCCTGAAGTTGAAGTTGCCCCCTGAAGACTGCATTATGC
>BTPG01000004.1:139190017-139221555 GCA_036245525.1 Semisulcospira habei | reverse complement strand
CTCTTTTATCTTCTCTACGGGCGAGGTGGAGAGGGGGGGGAGAGAGAGAGAGAGAGAGAGAGAGAGAGAGAGAGAGAGAGAGAGAGAGAGAGAGAGAGAGAGAGAGAGAGAGAGAGAGACAGACAGAGAGAGACAGAGAGAGAGACTGGGACTGGACTAAAGGCCCCGCCACACGAGCCGGTTGTGCCCCGATTTTGAAGCCGATTCCGATCCGATTGCGATCGGATGACGTCAATTATCCGATCCGGTCCCAATCTGCTGGGAATCGGGTGTCTAGAACCTGCTCTATTTTTCCGATCCGAATCGGTCCCGATCGTAAGCTTCAACCAATCAGAGCGCGTCTCGCAAATCATGTCGTTTCAGCACGGTTTGCAAATGGCGGAACACGCCTGTTGTGATCAGTACCACCGCCGTTGCTGTTCGCACGCCTCTTCCCGAATATGATGCAAAACTGCTGATAATGCAAGCATATCATCATCACTGTCAAACTAACAGTCATTTTGCAGAACAGGTACGACTTTGATCTTCGGTTCAAACCGGTCGGCTAAACAAGTCGGGAAATGTGTGGCAGTACGCACGTTTTTTAGTCCGGCCCGATCACCTACCGATTCGAAAACTGATCGGGAATCGGCCTCAAAACCGGGCTCGTGTAGCGGGGCCTTAAGACTGAGGGACTGTATGGACGGATACATTTTTCACAACATTCTTCAAAACCAAACGACAGGAAGGATGGGAGGGGGGAAAGGGAGGCAGGGTGGTTTCTTAGTGAACATTTGTAGTACAGACATAGACTTTACGTTTCACGTAATAATCAAGACGTTTTCACGGATCACGATTATCTACTGTAGATTTAATTTTCTTGACGAATTCTTTTTCACGGATCACGAGGATGGCAAAACAATGCAGTCACGAATCACCAGAAACGAAAAACCACCAATCACGCGTTACGATCTGAGTTCATGCAGCCCTTTTATACTGCGCACCGATTATTTTATTAGGTCACGGTCAACAAGGACAGAAATTCTGTTGTTAGCACACATTGTAGTTTCAACTCCCTTGAAAATGCCCTGCGAGTAACGTACACAAAGAAAATTATAGGATACGATGCGGTACAATACGATCGACGCAATTAAAACGCGAGTGCACGCGTAATGGAATGCAGCGGCGAAAAGACGAGACAACAGAAATTTAGACTTACTTGAAACCGAAAGCAGAACTATATCTAAAAGTGTACACCTACATACAAAGCAATCAAAAATACCCCCCCCCCCCCCCCCCGCCCCCAATACACACCCCCTCCCCCCCCCCCAAAAAAAAAAAAAAATGTCTTACAAAGTCCACAAGTTTACCGCTCTAAAACCTTCACTGCCGGGGACGGCAAGGCAAACGCTACCCAGCTGGAAGAGGCATAAATCTTCATGAGCCCCCGCGAGTGCGGGGGCTCATGAGGATTTACGTCTCTTGACTCTGATTGTCCTATTTCTCTTTTTTGTCCCATTTACATCGAATTTCAGTTAGAGGCGCGCATTCGCTCCAGATGAATTGAAGCGACATTGGTGAGTCACTCTGACAGCCGAAGGGTCTAATTGCGAGTCATAATGATATAGCTTCCGTAACCTGTTACGCGGCCAGCGCCACTCAGTGACTGCGGAGGAATTAATGAGAAGTCGACTAATTACTAATTGGAACCGTTAGTCCATGGTCAATGCCGCGTCAGTGGCAGTCTCAGTTCTGCAGTTGGTGCTAGAAGTAAAACAGACTGAGTGACTAGTGAATCAGTAGCGAAAACTATTTGGCTGTCGGTAATAGCGGCGCTTAGAATTCCCCCAGGTGATTCCTGCAAGAACTTGAAACTCAACAAAAAGCCCCAATGACAGCCATGGTGCCGGTATTCATGGCCTTCAGCCTTCCCCCGTTCCCCGCAGCGGTATTCCCATTACGCGAAGGTCCTCGGGCCCACTACGGCCGTCGTCGGCCCAACTGTGAAGATCCGGCTGTGGCTGAGAAGGGGCGGGGGGGAAGTGTGTGTGTGTGTGTGTGTGTGTGTGTGTGTGTGTGTGTGTGTGTGTGTGTGTGTGTGTGTGTGTATGTGTGTGTGTGTGTGTGTGTGTGTGTGTGTGATGGTGTGTGTGTGTGTGTGTGTGTGTGTGTGTGTGTATGTAGGAGGGGGAGGGGGGGGGAGTCTAATAATAATTTATGCTGTACACCGGCCTTGCCGTGCCGTTTCTGTAAAACGTCTTGTGCGGAAAGTTTGAGAGTCTGAAAAAAGACACACAGAGGCCGGCAGATCAGTTACTGGCCTCCCGAAGTGGGGTTTCCACCTTTTTTTGTTTGGGACTCATTTTAGCTGCAGACACATAAAGCGCGCGCCCACACGGGACTGAGACTGTGGGTCTGACCCAGACTCTCAAAATATTGAACGGGAGGGGGGAAGAGGGAAGGGGCAAGGGGGGGGGGGGGGTAGTGTGGGCAAAGAGGGAGGGGTGTGTATTGAAGATTTGTGATCGACACCACATATAAACTATACTGAATTATATATGATCCCCCCCCCCCAACCCCCAACCCTCCCCCCCCCCCCCCCCGCTCTCCCCCTCGCCCTCCGAAACATAAGACTATAACCCTCAACATAATTCTGAGGATGGTCCAGATTGTTAGTAAGTGCCTTACAGTTGTTGTTGTTGCTGTTTTTTGTTGTTGTTTTTGTTGGTGTTGCTCAGTGTTGCTGTTGCTATTGTTGTTGTTCTTGTCGTCGTCATTGTTGTTGTCGTTGTCGTTGCTGTTGTCGTCGTCGTTATTGTTGTCGGCGTCGTCGTTCTTGTTGTTGTTGTTTTATAGAGGTATACGGGATGGAATCTATCGAAACGCCAGCAGCTAATTAAACCTTTGGCCTTCGGTAGCGCTTACCAAAGGGTTTCCACAATGGACGGCGTGAAGCAAGTAGCGCTAAGGAACCTGGGGGAGGAGCGGAAAGCTTCTGCCAGTTTTGGTCCGGCAGTAGTTAACATTAACTATATTCCTGCTTACTAGGAGCTTCCAGTCGGCTGTAATGCTTGCCCGTAAAGGTCCATATTGGATCTACATTCGTATTAATCCATTCAGCCCCGACGCACCACAACACGAGATGAATTGACCATGATAATCCGTCTACTGCAGCTGGTACACAGTCTTTAGGCAACACCTCCAAAATGTAGGAAATGTAGCTGTGAGGCTAAATGGGTTAACACGGGTGAACACGTTCGACACGTGCTGCATTCGTGTACGCGGCTTTAAAATGGGAAGCTAAGAATTGCAGGTCTCATCAATAAAGCAAAGTGCACACAATATATATAGTTTTTAAATCAGTTAAGAAACACGAGGGCTTATCGTCGGTGTAAATGGCTAACACCGTATCTGGAATAATATCCTATGTAAATAAGTAGCGAGGTAGGCCAGTGACTGATGTCAAGTTACACCGATGATATATTCCATTAACTCATTCTACCCCAGACACACCACAGCAAGATAAGGATCGACCATGATAGTTCTATGGGCGCCAAGCTATTCTGGTATCACCCTTGAACTATCATGGTCGATCTGTGTCCAGCACTGCAATGCAGTCTTCTGAGGACAACGGCAAAATTTTGGGATTTCGGTGTTGGGGTAGAATGAGTTAAAATACACGTGCTTCTTTTCCACTCGTTGAACTTACAGATTCCAATGACTCGAGGTCACAGCTTACACATTTTACTAACAGCGACAGACGGTAGGGTCCTCGTGATATGGATTACTGGCTGGTTGGTTAGTTCGTGGTTTAACGTCCACGGCACCAGAGTGTTTATGGGCGGCCCTAACGGGCCGTTCCAGTTATGGTTCGACAGGGACAGCTATTAGTGAGGTTTCGCGTGCAACAAACGACTACCCAACAAAGGACGCCGGAGAGCAAAACCTTCTGCCATGAACATATAGTCTAGCAGCTGCCCTTCATAGACGATCAGCCGTTTACGAGATAGTGATGTAACAAAGGTTTGGGTATATCAAAATGAAGCCTAGTATGAATAAAAGCAGTGCGCACTCGTTTTAAACCGCCGGAGGATGGAGACATTTTTCTGTAGCACATTTTGTTTCCAGTATGGCTGCAGACGAAACCAGGACCTTCGCGGCCATGTTTACAGGGGATCAGTAGTTTACACGGGTCTCGGCATTGTTCCTGTATTCAGTGGTAGTATGCACTATATGTCACTTAAAAGGATTTCATTTTTTAAAGTAATATTTTCACACTTAGATATATTAAGAGAAGAAACAATTACGAAAACGCTTGCCTTGAACTCAAAATTAATATCGTTATTCAACAATAAGGTATCCAAATCACGTGATCAAAACATCACGTGATGCCAAGACCTCCGCGGACGTGAATTTTGGTGTGCCGACGGGTTCTTTTTGATTTGTTCTACATAAGCTTGTTTGTTTAAAAAAAAAAAAAAAAGCAAACGTGTAAATTTGCTGTGTGGATTTTTACGGCTTGATAAAGGTTTCTCGCGTTTATTTCCATTCACTTTACCATCGCTTTCCCCGTTTCATTTTGACAACACAGCACCAAAACAAAACGCAACCCACAACACAAACGCTATCTTCAAAACGTATGCTGCATTCTGTAAAAGAAAAAGAGTGCCACACCACTTGGTTTTAACTGTCATGGCTGAGCAAAGTTTCGGAACTTGATTAATTATTTTATGCAGCAGTAACATTTATTTTAATCAGTTGCACTGACAAGCTATGTTGTGATGTGCGATCACTGCCAGTGCCAATTATGCAGTCTCAGTGATCACTGACGGTACAGTACACTTCACACTGAAAAAAAAATACACAGCACAATGTGAACACGCTTGGAAGTTCATGCAATGCTTTGTTTAAAATTGAACCCTATCTTGCTAGCAGTAGCCTACTGCACAAAAGAGGAACTTATTTTGCTGCTGTGTTATTTGCAGTTTGTCTGCATATAGACATTTGCAGTTCGCTGCAAGGATTCTTAGCAGCTGACATTAGCACTGACATATTGGGATTAAAACGAGAAAGAAAACGAAGAAAGGTGACACAGAGATGATTTAATAAATCAGTCAAGTGATCAAATGAATGAGATATCTATGTTTTATGATAAACAGCTAGTTATGGGGGGTGGGGGGGGGGGAAGGAGGCACATACTTTATAATGTACACGTACTATTTCTTTCAGTGTTTCCATCACCCACTCATAACACCATTAGACTCGATGAGTTGTCATGTTTTGAGTGGTTTACAAAATACATGTACTTGTTGTTGTTACATTATCTTCTTACTGGTTTTGACATTTCGCTGTAAGATTTACAGTCCCATACTTTAAGCGTGTTCCCCCTAACGCACACAGAGGTTGACTGTATCATTGATATGTGTGTGTAGGTAGCGTTTGGTTTTGTTTGAGGTGGCAGTTTTGGCCTCACCTTTAAGTTTGGTGCCGCTGTGCATGTGGCCACCAGTACTATTTACAGA
Source organism: Semisulcospira habei (assembly GCA_036245525.1). NCBI lineage: Eukaryota > Metazoa > Mollusca > Gastropoda > Semisulcospiridae > Semisulcospira > Semisulcospira habei. Next base: position 139,216,054 of record BTPG01000004.1, on the reverse strand, counting down.
ACTGATGACTGCATGTGCAGGCTAGTTCACGGTATCAAAATGTGAACTGGGCAGCCTATTGTTTGAAGTGATCAGTGGTAGCAACATCCATGATGTATGTGTGCATTTGGCCACTGGTACTGTTTACAAAGGTGCTGTTTACAGAACTAGTGGCTGAGTATGCATATTATTATTAGTACTGTTATTGTTATCAGGTGTGGCCTTATCTCTAAGTTTTGGTGCCCCTGTGCATGAGGCCAGCAGTACTTTTCACAGAACTGATGGCTGCATGTGCAGTGTGGTTAACTGTACACATGAAATTTGTAGGTGGGCAGCTAAAATACAGGCAGTCAATACAAGCCACTTGCTTAACCTGAAGTCTCTATATATAGATTTTACAGTCCACTAATGCCCATCAGTATACAATTGTGCATGTCTTTTGTGGGTATTCTATGGTTTTGTATGTGGGCTGGGGTTGAAAGTGGGGCGGTATGGCACCTATTATCATGTATGTACAAAACCTTCATTACAAACAAGCATAAATTAATAATTTTAATAAATAGTTATTTGGGTTTAACGCCGCGCGGTAGACTACGGCCATCTCATGGCAGTTAAATAAATAAGATAAAGTAAGTCAAACATACCTGGGACATAAGAATGCTAAGTAAAGTATAGATTATGATCATGCACAGATGTACATTGGTGGATGTTCTGCGGTTTTGTGTGTGTAACTGGATTGGGGTTGGGAGCGAGCGATACTGCACCTATTACCATGTACGTGTATAAGACATAAGACATTTATTCACCAAGTAAAACGTTACAAGGATTTTTGTGTGGCATGGCGACAGTAAAATATGTCCTCACTTGTAGGGCATTCATCATGTCATACACTTAGTTGGCGATCATCCTATATACAGCACTAAAAGATAGATAAACACAATATTAAACACAAATCAGTCATATGTCACAAATCATTGAATCACGTTGTTCCGTGCATGGTGATGTATTGAGGACAGCTTCTGGAAAAAAAATTGCATCTGAATCGAGAGGTTCTGGCTTTAAAAGCACGAAACCGCCGGCCAGAGGGCAGAAGCTCAAAGAGATGATTGGCTGGGTGTGACAGATCTGACAGAATAGTACTGGTGGCCACATGCACAGGGGCACCATGGTGTATGTTCTTGAGCTGTATGCTGATGTGTATGTACAAAACCTACATTACAAACAAACAAAATAAATAAATAATTTAAATAAATAAGATAAAGTAAGTCTAAGGTACCTGGGACATATGCATGCTAGGTAAAGGATAGATTAAAAATTATGAACATACACAGATGTGTATGTCCTTCTTTTGGTAGGTGTTCTGCGGTTTTGTGTGTATTTAGGTAAGGGTTGGGAGCAGGCAGTATGGCACCTATTACCATCTATATATGTGTATATTTTCTTGTTTGCTGATGTGTATGTACAAAACCTTCATTACAAGCAAACAAAATAAATAAATAATTTAAATATATACTTATTTGGGTTTAATGTCGAGCAGGCGACCAATGCCATCTCATGGCGGTTAAATAAAAAAGATAAAGTAAGTCAAGATACCTGGGACATATGAATGCTCAGTAAAGGATAGATTATGAACATGCACAGATGTAAGTGTCGTTTGGTGGGTGTTCTCTGGTTGTGGAGTGGGGTTGGGAGTGGGCAGTATTACCATATATGTGTATGTGAACATCAGCATATGAACAAAACCTACTTTTCAAACAAATAAAAATAAATAATAAATTTAAATAACTAGGACATATGAATACCAAGTAAAGGATATATTATGAACATGCACAGATGTTTGTTCTGTGGTTTTGTATGTGGTGTGGGGAGCGGGTGGTATGCACCTATTACCATATATGTGTACATGTTATGTTCACATCATATATGTGTATATGTATGTTCTCATCTTGTATGCTGATGTCCCCCACCCAGGTCTACCCTGGGGGACTTGGGTGGGGTTAACTACTTTTTAGTTCCCAGGGTGACCCTGGTCAGCCCCACAGGGTGGGTTTTCCCCTCTATTCTGGGGCGTGTGTTTCTGTCTACCCTTGGTACATTCACCTGTATTTACCTTTTTTAAACTCTTCCTACTGTCTGCACTGCTTGTAGCTCTTGATATTGGATGTGTGTTGCTAAAGGGTCTAGTTAGGTTTATTTAGTGTATTAGACCAGCTGGCGACATACATTCAATATTCTGTTTAGTTTGGGTTTTTTCACAAGCAGTGCAGGCACGTCCTGAGAAAGTCTTGTTGCTGTCGGGACGTTAATGTACAATCAATCATTTTATGCTGATGTGTATGTGCAAACATACATCACAAACAAACAAACAAAATAATAAATTAATAAAATAAGTTGGGGATACCTGGGACCTATGAATATGCATGTTAAGTAAAGGATAGATTATGAACATGCACAGATGTAAGCATATTGAAAACAAATTTCCTCTCCTTGGTGACCACTACCATACCACTATAGTGATCATGTGCATCAAGGAATTCCTTCCATCCATAATTAAAAGGATAAATAATAAATAAATATGTAAGTGAATACATACATGAATCAATAATAAATAAATAAAACATGTAATATAATAGATAGGGCTACTATCTGTATTGTGTCTCATGCAGTCCTGATAAAGCTTAATCATGTGAGTCCTTGTGAGTACTTGAGTGCGGATTGGTTGAATTGGTTGCAAAAACTAAAAATTTATATTTAGGTGTTTAGCTGAACATAGTGATTTTGATGGAAACGGTTAGGAGATGGATTTCACTCTGCCTAGCTTGTGCTTAAGACCAGTTGGATACGAGTGTGCTTTACCAGTTAAAAATCCTATCTCCACTAATAAAATAAACAAAAAGAGCAGACCTGCACGTAGAGCCGTTAGGCTGAAAAACAGACGAACAACATGCATGTTGTATCCGGCCAAAAAGTCTTCAGAATGTTGAATATGGTCGGCAGACACATTGCACAACATGCACAAAGGGAGTTTACTTTCGATATGCTTTCCTCCCACAAAAGACCGAGTTCTATGGAAAAGGCTGTTTTCAAGACCAGGAAAAATAACGTATTTGACGTTGATAAGATGTTCAAATCGAAAATAATCTCTGTTTCAATTCAGGAGCAAAGTAAAGCTTCATCAACCGTGCGCGTCTGATTGACTTCTTTAGAAGGCTTCTCGCTGACCGCCATTTTGAAACTAGCGACGCGACCATGCTTACCGCATTAAAAATAATACTATTTTATCGTATATATGTATGCATGTTTACTTGCTGATGATTTTAATTTACTCACTGGAATAAACTTGTAACTTGTATGCTTGAAATTTTCAATGTTATGCACAAAAAATGTCTTGCACCTTATCCGGGCGGTGTACGAGGACTGGTTCCCTCACATCGAAAAATAGCTTTCGAAAAACACTTCTACAAAAATGTCTCCATCCTAAGGACAAATATTGTTGCCATGCATAAACTATATGGCATTAGTACTTTCGTTTCGTACCTGCAAACCATTGTTACTCTTTTGACGAACTACTTAGTCTGCAGGAATTGCGAAAAGCTGCTAGACTAATAGACAACACGCCAAACATCTTCAAGAGGCCCTCCGGACTCATGAGGATCTATGCCTAGTCTTGGAGATGTTTGGAGTGGTGTCTATGCTAATTATCCGCCGTGGTCTCGATCTCGTTCGTTGTCGGTACTAGTCGTTCGTTTCAAACGAAAACCTCACTATTGCCTAAGAAGTACTATTTGAGCACTGATCAATTCAGGCTCACTGCAACTGTGCCACTTTGATTTACCGGGACCCTGTTAACGGACGTGCCATCTGAACAAGCCTCAGTTCGGTTTGCCTGCAATTTCACTGGCGAAGTATCCAGTTCTAACTCAGACTCCGAAATGCCTAATCATTTTGATTCGCTGGAATGTTAGCTCGCGCTATTCTGTTTCTGTCCCCTTTTTTCCAGCAGAGCGGTTTTGTTTATAATTGCTGTCCACGCGTATAATACACTATGGAAGGCAGTCAGTGAATCAGCTCGCGCTGCTTCTTCCACGCACAGACCAGCATAATGATAGAGGCAGGCAAGAGGCATGATTCTCATTAGCTTTCGCATCAGCGGGCACCATAAGGATCTATGTTTATTTTAGACATGAGGTGCTTATCAGTGAGAAAATCTAGTACAGTGGAATAGTGGCCTTTTCTACAGATGGAAAAAGGCATAGATCCTCAAAAGTCCGTCTTGCAAGTTACAGGACCTTGACCCATGAGAATCTGTGCGTACGTTTTGCTTTTTCAGTTCACACAATTTTAATTTCCAGGCTGAGTGGGGGAGGGGGGAGGGAGATGCGCTCTTGTGGTTTGGAGTGAGTTTCAGCCGTTTCTTTTGATTTTCAGTAACCGTACATCAATGACCATATAAATAAACACACTTTCCCCCCCCCCCCCCCCTCTTTCGTTCTGGTAAAGACAGAGTCGGGTTCACTAAGGAATATACTTGGATCTGCTGAGGAAAATATACGGGTGGGTTTACTTCTGAAAACTCAGAAATTTAAAAGCCAGGCTACAAATTAAAAATATATACTGACATGGGCTTGGACAGGGCTGTTATTTGGTTGAGGGCTGGGGGCAGTACAAGGCTAGAGCCAGCCTTGAAGGCTTTCAGAGGAACTGCTGTCAGATGGTACGGCAGGAAGTTCTCTGTTCCGTCTGATGTGCACAGAGACAAATGAACCTATCAAGAAACATTCATTCCACCATTACTGCTTACTTTCACGAGGATAAATATATTCTTGTTTTTACATCAGTCGGGATGGTATTCACTGTTTAGCAATGTTCGCCTATAACCATAGACAAAACTCCCCAAGAGGCATAGATCTTCAAGAGTTCCGCGCAGAGTGCGGGGGCTTGTGAGAAGCTAAATGTATTTCTGAGTCGAACTACCTTCATGCTACTATGTTTACGTAGTTTAATCATGCTGTGGTGATGAAAGAACGCAGGCAAAACGTCGACAGCTGCAAGACGGAGTCACACATGCTCATACGCGTCTAGGAGTAGGCGCGGTCATAAGAATCTGTATGTATCTTGCTGGCTAGTGTTGCCTCTATGCTGCTATGTTTACGCAGCCGGGATAAAATCGCGACCGAGCCCCAAACCAGACACCCATGGCTTTTAACACGCGCGATTCGACGACCGTCCCGGCTCTGCGGCGTAGAATAGCGCGATGCTCATGCTCCCTATCGGTTCACGGCAGTGCAAACTCGAGTCTGGAGACTAACTGTGTGAGTTCAGCACCAGAACACGGTCCTCATTGACATTGTCAATATGGTAAATAAACGTATCTTGTGTCTTGTATCTTGTATACAGTCTATAACTCAACGGGCACAGAGATTACTATGAACTGAGGTAGTCGCTACAGCTCCAAAAACACAGGGCCCCACGAGCTCCTTAGCATCCGCGTTATCGCAGAATTGTTTCTATTACAGCGGACGGCAGACGCAGCCGTCCCCGTTAGTCCCTTCCTTTTTGTCCCTTGTCTCCTTGACTGCGTGCGCAAAATAAGGTGAACTTGTGTGAAATCATTGAAAATTCGCATCAACTTCATTTTAAAAAAATGAACTTTAGAATTTTTTAGTGCGTGTACGGGTTACCGCATTTTTTGGGAAACAATAGGCGCGCATGCCTCTTTTCGTGTTTGTCCTTGCTAAACTACAACATTCTCAGAGAGAGAAAGAGAGATGAAATGAAACTTTATTAAGAGCGAGAGAAAACAACAGCCTAGTGATAATAAAGTGTAAAAATGGTTATACTTAACTAAATAGTGTATACACGGTATAAGTGAAGACACAGTCGTACTATCCACCGTGAACTGAAAAACTCGAAAAGCTTTTGGTCAGGCAGGGAGTCGCATGAGCAAAAAAGGAGGGGAGGAAATACCCTCGCGGCGGGTTTGATATGTGCCAGATATCTCTCACGACAGCTTGATGATAACTGACTCGCACTCAGTACTTGCCGGAATTCAGGGACCTTTTTTTCTCTCTCCGTTGAGTTATAGACTGTATAGGTTTCGCATGACTTTCAGTTTAACAGCAATGCTTGTGACCGACCCCCTTGTGGCATGACTGGGTCGATGAGGACCCGAGGACCTCGATGCCACCGTCCCAGCTTGCTAGGCCATGGCAAACGAACCAAGGGTTTAAAGGGTGGGGCCAGTACTGCGCACACTGCACTCCACCAAAAAGCTCCACCGCGCAGGCTTTAGGAAAAACAGAGTTGTCGTAACTCAGAACCCTGACCAGACCTTCCCCTGCAGCCACTGCGGTCGAACCTGCCTGTCCCGGATTGGCCTCCGCAGCCACGAAAATGCCTGCAGACGACGTGGGCAAGCCCTATAGAATCTTCGTTCGCGAAGTCAAGCCAAGAGAGGGGGGGGGGGGGGGGGTATGACTGGAACGCACTGTGCTGCATTACATAATGACTAATCTAGATCAAGGCTAAAGGAAGTAAAACTACGCGTAGGTCTAGAGTACTGATATGCAATACGAGTGCTTGAGTACGTTTTCGGGTCATGTCAAACAGGTGATATTTGATATCCCCAGTAGCTAATTCCGGCGGCCACGATGTCCGTAGTGCCGGGCTCGCGCACAACCGTGGCCGTCGTGAGCACGAGAACCTTTGCTTACTGAGATGATAACAGGAAGGAACAGGTAGTTAATCTATTCGGCTCAGTTGTATTTGTACACAGATACTGCCATCAGAATCCAGACTCGAAAGGTAACTCAGTAAATTGCAAAGGAAATCGCAGCAAAGAAAGAAACACGCTTAGAAAGGGCAATTATAACACTATTAATAAATTGTGTAATTGTCTTTCTTAGCGATTTATTTTCTTTCTTTCCTTTTTTTTTCCCCTCCGTCTTTTCTTTACAGATACTCTTATAAATCACAAGTTATGTGTAAATTATGAGTAAAATGTGTTTGCATCTTTGGCGTCTCTATATATCTGATTCATGTGGGGACGAATTAACTCTTTCTACCCCAGACACACCACAGCAAGATAAGGATCGACCATGATAGTTCAAGGGTGATGCCAGAATAGCTTGGCGCCTATGGGCGCCAAGCTATCCTGGCATCACCCTTGAACTATCATGGTCGATCTGTGTCCTGCACTGCAATGCAATCTTCAAAGGACAACGGCAAAATCTGGGGATTTCGGTGATGGGGTAGAATGAGTTAAGCCAGTCCGGCAAGCACTTTCTGAGACAGGCGAAAAACAAATATGGTTGCCTAGGTAGCCTTGACCTTGAAGGCAGCAGCATTTTTTATTTATGACACTTCCGTACCTGAAAGACTATCATCAACATCGCACATTCTTGATAATTCAAGGGTAGTGCCAGATTAGCTTGGCGCCAGATGGCGCCAAGCTAATCTGGCACTACCCTTAAATTATCATGGTCGATTCATCTCATGGTGCAGAGCGGCGTCGGGGTTAAATGGTTTAACAGAAAAAAAGGAACATGGCCTCCAGGACCTTGATAATGGAGGTACTGAGTTCGTTCTTGTTCACCGCGACAAACCCTTTGACTAAGGCCTTTCATCACTCTTGAGTTTGAGGCCAGTACTTTCTGACTGAGGTAGTCATGTTAACCGGGACAGTCACATAGATAGACTTACAGGGTAAATCCAGAACACCCCCTTTAGAATGTAGTGGGGAGGGGGAGGCTTTAGTTGGGGCGGGGGGGGGGGGAGAGGCGTGAGGGTGGGGTGGGGGGAGGCGTGGGGGCGGCCGTGGGGGGGGGGGGGGTGTTATAATATCTCATTGCTCATTTTCACTGCAGGAGTGTAATTTTAAAAAAATTATATCATGCGGATAATACATGTATACGTGTTCGTCGTATAGAGGAAAAACCCATATCCATATGTATGTACAATGACGATTAAAATAATTCCAACATCACTTGGAGTCCAGTGACGTCACATTTCGTGTGCTCGTCAGTCGGTATATTTGACAAGACCATCGATTCTAATGACCGTTCATGTCTATAAAATGTGTCTCAATCTCAGGATTTTGAACGTGTCGACCGATATACTTGAATACACAGGCTGCATGCTTTCGCAGGCCACACTATTTTCCATGATCATGAGCCCCTGCAGTTAATTTGACTATATGGTGCTTACAAACAGCCGTAATGCATCCGCAAGAGGTACCGATTCCCACAAGTCCCTGCCGCTGCCGGGGTTCATGGGATCGTATGTCTCCTGCTAGCAAAGATACTTCTTACATCTACATTCTCACAAGGAGACAATCGTCGGGTTTACTGTTAGCCGATTGACACTGTACACCGCTTCAAAAACCGCATTATTTCTTCTTGTTTTGTGACACCATGTATCGGCCCTTTCACTGCCAGTAACCCATTCATTGCCAAATAAGGTGGATATAAATGGGCTAGCAAGAGGCATAGATTCTCATGAGTCCCCGCACTGCGGGGGCTCATGAGAATCTATACCTCATGCAGCTGAACAATGTTCGCTGCACTGTCGCCTTGGACCAGTGCCAGAACGTGCCATATCTGCGGCGTTTTCTACATTTTTTTTATATTGCTTATGGAAATATCCGGTACTCTAATCGGAAAATTAAATTCCCGGTTTGCTTTAACCCATTCAGCCCTGACGCACTACAGCAGGAGATGGATCGACCATGATAATTCAAGGGTAGTGCCAGATTAGCTTGGCGCCTGTCGCCGCCAAGCTAATCTGGCACTTCCCTTGAATTATCATGGTCGATCTAACTCCTGCAACCGGTGCATAGTCGTTAGATGACGCCTCCCGAACTTGGGAAATACGTGCGTTGGATTGAACGAGTTAAATATACAAAATACGGTATGTGCCGGAATGTTGTTTACATGCCGGCATGTTGGAGCAACTCAAGTTACAAAACGACGCACATGTGTATTGGTTTTTGTTGTTGTTTTTTGTTAGTTTTTGGGTTTGTTGTTGCCTTTTTGTTTTGTTTGCTTGCTTGTGATGTTTGTGTGTGTGTGGGGGGGGGGGGGGGGAGGGGGTGAGAGGAGAGAGGCGGTTTGTTTGTTTTGTGGGTTTGGTTTTTTGTTGTTTTTTTTCTGTTCTGTTCTGTTCTGTTCTGTTTTGTTTTGTTGGTTTTGTTTGTTTTTATTTTTTGTGGGTTTTTTTGTGTTTGTTTGTTTGTTGTTGTTGTTTGGGGGGGGAGTGGGGGGGGGGGCTAGTGAGGGGGAGGGAAGGGGGGTTCGATTTACGTCTTGTGCAGTGTTTACTGACAAGTACTGAAGTAGTGGCAGCATTATCGACAATGGTAGCTCAAGGGTAGATCCTGCTTAGCTTAGCGACATTCTAGGCACCGAGCCGGCGAGTCAGCAGGCACTGCTATAAAGCTACATCGCGGTCGGACCACTTTATCGAAAAGATCACGCTGGAAGCGTAAGAGTATAATTACCTTGTACTGACCAATGTCAATGACCGATAAGCCACATACATAACGTCATTGTCTTGCGCAATGGATCTGTGAAAACCAGTTCACACGCAAAAGATGAGTCGATCAATGAAAAGACCAGATTTGTTGACGATCGGGTCATGCCGATATATCGATAAAATGACGACCTTTCTGCAACAGGAAATGCCGGCCCTTGTCCTTGTAATCTACACAATACATAAACAACGTCTTTGTTGTTAGCAACCATCTGCAAGAGACGCAGATTCGTGTGCCCCTGCAGTCGCATGGGCACATGCGACTCTATGCCTCTTGCTGAGTGAGACTGTCGCTCGCGGTTTATCAGATTAACCCCTTTGACTTCCTAGGAAAGACTGAAAACGAACCAGACCCAACTGCAAGAGGCATAGATCCTCATGAGCCCCCGAAGTTGCGGGGGCTCATGAGGATTTATGCCTCGTGCTGAGACACATTTGTATCCATTTTCCTTGGACGGTTGTGGCTTTCGGCCGATGAATGAACGATTGATTGATTGATTGTACATTGCTTAACGTCCCGACAGCAACAAGGCTTTCTCAGGACGTGCCTGCACTGCTTGTGAAAAAAAACTAAACAGAAAATTGAATGTATGTCGCCAGCCGGTCAAATACATTAAATAAACCTACAACATGGGGCATAAATAAAGCTAAGACCATTTAGCAATACACATCCAATATCAAGAGCTACAGGCAGTGCAGACAGTAGGGAGAGTTTTAAAAAGGCAAATACAGGTGAATGGACAAAGGGTAGACAGAAACACATGCCCCAGAATAGAGAGAAAAACCCACCCTGTGGGGCTGACCAGGGTGACCCTGGGAACTAAAAAATACCTAACCCCACCCAAGTCCCCCAGGGCAGACCCGGGTGGGGGATGAATGAACGAAGATCTCTTAAACAAAAGTATACTTACAGTGGCAGGGAAGGAATTAAGCCGGCGGGTAATTCGGGTTTACTGAAGTACGTGACTGTTGAACATGTAGTCGGTTTAACTCATTCGAGACGTGCCGCATACGGATACGCGGCTGTTCGCCGCGTATCCGTATGCGGCACGTCTCGAATGCGTTAATAAGATTTTAAACGGTACAAGTAAGCAAGACAAAACTTTTTAAAAACTTATTTTTGTGTATGTTCGTTAATAGAGAGCCATTTCTTTTCCTTTTTTCTTCTTTGAGTGAGTGAGTGAGTGAGTGTGTGTGTGAGTGTGTGTCTCAGTGTCTGTGTGTCTCTGTGTGTGTGTGTGTGTGTGTGTGTGTGTGTGTGTGTGTGTGTGTGTGTGTCGTGTTGCAGCTCGGCTTGCCAAATATGTAACTGTTGTTCATTCACTCTTGCACGCTGGCTCTAATTTTAACGCATTCAGCCCCGATACACCACAGCAAGACATGGATCGAACATGATAGTTCAAGGGTGGTGTCAGAATAGCTTGGCGCCCAAAGGCACTACCCTTAAACTATCATGCTCGATCAGTCTGACTCTAGAATTGCGATACAGTCTTTCAGAGGGCAACTTAAAACTTTAGGAATTTCGGTTCTGTGGTAGAATGTTCAGATAAAACTTACTGAAAACACGTAGTGTGGGCGTTATTAAGAAACTCGCGAACCTAAACAAAACAAATTGCCCCTGTAGCAAAGAGCAGTGCTGATGAACTCAACGGCAGACAAACCGGCATGTCCTATTCACACGTCATTCATTCATCTTCATTTTAATCGGCCGTTACCTGTCGGTAGCGCTTTTGTCGACGTGAATCCATCACGAGTCACCTCGATCAAAAACAAAAAAGTGCTTCCAATATTTATTTATTCCCGCGGCGGGATTTCCCAAATTTGGGAGTCGTCCACTGAGGCAAACAACAATTAGTTAGGAGACAGATAGACCACGTATCAGTCGTTCCATAGTACACTGACTGTATCCGTGAACGCTGGACGGGAGGGAGGGGGAACCGCACGTCATTTGGGGTGACGTAACATGAAACACAGCAACACTAGCCCATCATGCATAACCCCTTCACAGCCTGATAACGTAAATTTGCTGTCTGAAACTAGTTAGTTAGTTAGTTAGTTAGTTGGGTTTAACGCCGAGCAGGCGACTAAGACCATCTCACGGCGGTGTCTGAAACTAGAGTCTGTGTTGAATTCAACACCAATAAATATTGGTCCGTCCTCCCAGAAAACGGCATAGGTACAAATCAAGTGGCGTCTGTCAGCAAGAGACATAGATTCTCATGACACCCCCCCCCCCTCCCACCTCCCCGCAACTGCAGGGGGGGGGGGGGGCTCATGAGGATCTATGTCTCTTGCGGGTTGATCCTGTTCAGTTTTTCTCGGTCGTGAAGGGGTTAAATTCGTAAACTGAGTCACTGACCTCTCAAACGAATCAGTTTTTTTTTCAGTGTTTGCGAACTCTACGGTGGATGACATGCACTTTTATCGGTGTAAAAGCACAGATGAAAATGACGTCGTAACCGTCCAAGAATCAGACTTTCATGAGCTCCTGTTGGTGCGTGAGGATCTGCGTGTTCGCGGTTTCAGTCAGTGTACACTGAATTTCCGGTAAAAAGGTCAACATACCAGTGCAGGCCAGTAGCGGATCAAGGGAGGTAACAACAATCGTGAAAGGGTCACTTTCACTGGAACAGTTCGAAGGTGCTATATTAGTGTCCGCGAAAACAAGTACCTCACTGGAAAAACCAATACAAAACTGAGGCGCTGTGAAAAGGCGGAGTGGGAAAGCCGACTGCCACTTTTGGCTACTTTGGAACCGGCAAAATGCCATTTCACGGCAGTCTGCACGAGAACTGAGTAACATGGCCGCACTGCTTTGTGTAAGGAAGGGGCCACTGACATAACAATACAACTATCCGCCTACACGTAAGGATTCCGGCCGGGGCAGCCGTACTGCACAGGTGACAACACACGAAACTCCCAATTACCCCGTGTCTCGCTGGCGGAGCCTAAATGAACTTATAAAGCGAGCAAAAATGCGAGGGTTTAGATCCAATCTATGCCCCTCATAGATTGGATGGCCTGCTGAAGGACAATTGGGAGTGACACACACACACACACACACACACAAGTAAACCGAAAGTAGAAAGTAGTCGGGTTTCCAAAAATTGCTAAACTGAAAACAAGTAGGTCTTATGCCGGATAGGCCTACTCACTAGCGTATTGTTGCGCACTTATGTCATTGTTCTGAGGTAGTTTCAAGGGCCTACCTTATTTAATTATGCTTGCTCCAGTGCGGAAAACGTGACCGTCGTTGTTCACGTCAGTTATCGTTCAACTGTTTGTTGCTTCAGTGGGCAGTCACGGACGTTGCACTTTGACCGCCGCGATCCAACTCAGTCGCCGCCCGGCGGCACTTTCATGTATCCGCCCGCGTTGTTTACAAAGATAGGGTTGTTGTCGTCGCCGTCGTTGTTGTTGTTGTTATTTGTTTGTTTGTTTGTTTGTTTTTGTTTTACTCAGTGTATTCTGCGTTTAGCCCCGTCCCTGCCAATCGGGACGCATATTTTATTTCTGAAATCTTCCATGACCAAAAGAGGCCACAGCCGTCCAAGGAACACGGATACAGTATGGCTCAGCAAGAGGCGTAGATCCTCATGAGCCCCCGCGGTCGCGGAGGCTCATGAGGATCTATGGCTCTTGCAGTTAGATCATAACGTGTTCCCTTTTCTATTTTTGGCGGCAGCAAAGGGGAAAATGACATAACAATACAAGGATTGTTGATTGGTAGTTTTATGATTTTCAGTGGTTGTACGTGGATTGGTTTAATATGTTTTATTTGTCATTTGACTATTTTCATTTGTTACTACACGTATTGTCTGTCACATTCTCACATTGGATGCTCGTTCACGCGCCGCAACAATTCCGTAATGCTTGTGCCGCACATGGCAATTAAAGTCTTGATCTTGAGTGGTTGCCTCTTATGTTTTCGTTGCTTCCTTTGAAAGTTCAGTCACACAGTTTACGAGCTGTCATCAACTGAAACTTCTGCAACTCGCGAAACAGACTGAATTTCACGGCGGTGCGGCGGAGAACATGTAAATAAGGACCGAACTAGGCCGGCGTCCACCGAAGGCAGTACAGACCACCAAAATAGATTTACCCAAAACTCATCTAGACAATTTCTTTGCGCATTTTTTTTTTTTTTAATTTTGATTTCAAGTTACCATTATTTATACCTCCCATGCTTGCAATAATACCAAAAGAGTTTGATGGTGAAGTTCTTACTTTCTTCTGTTTCTTTTCCTGTCTTATTGTGTGTGTGCTTTGGTTGGTTTTGTGGTGTGTGTGTGTGTGTGTGTGTGTGTGTTTTTATTTGTGTGTTTTTTTGTCCCACTATTTTGACTAATGTATTGGATGGAGAATGGAGGGTAAATTGTTTTCACGGAATGGCAATCAGTGATCATCAGCAAATGAGCACTAGATAAACCTGGCAACTCTCAAAAGCGTCATTTTCTTTAGTTTTAGATCGTTTGGTCGTCGGTAGCGCTTCATGTCGAGGTGATTCCTGCTGGAATCACCTCGACAAAAAGCGCTACCGACAGCCAACACGGGTCACAACATAAACCCAGCCCGCGAGGTTAGTCAACTAAACCCAGTAGCAGGCAGAAACCGGCGTCGGCACAGCCGCCCGTCAGTGAACTTGCGGGCCGAGTCAGTGCGGCCGACGTCGTCCCGAGGTCCCGCTTTTCGGCACTGTTCTGAACCCATTTAACCCCTTGACAGCTAGTGGACGCGGATTTAGCGTCAAATGGCTGAACCACGGCACACCGCCGTGACATTCACCAGAAAAACACTGAATAAAAAGGGACCAAAAGAGAGCACGAAGAATACAAGACTAACGAGAGACATATAGATCCTTATGAGCCCCCTTCCACTGTGGGCGGCTCATGAGGATCTATGTCTCTTGCATATGGGTGGGGTTCGCCTTGCCCCGGCAGTTAAGGAGTTAACCCTAAGATCGCATTTCAATTTTTTTTAAAAGGCCTGTCACCTAACCTCTACGTACCGCAGTTGTGGGATGGATCGACCATTGCAAATCCAGGGTAGTGCCAAATTTGCTTGGCGCCATCAGGCGCCAAGCTAATCTAGCAATACCCTTGAATTATCATGGTCGATCCTTCTCCAGCTCAGTTTAGTGCGTCGGGGCTAAAGGAGTTGAGAGAGTTGACATAAAAACCTGAGTTCGGCGAGCAAAAGTAGTTTAGTGAAGTTCAGTTTGGACCGGTCCAACGTCTTTTGCGGCCACGAAGCTGATTTAACCCTTTTAGCCCCAAGGTCCCATTTCTCACATTTTGGAGGTGTTGCCTAACGACTATGTACCAGTTGTAGGAGATGGATTGATCATGATAATTCAAGGGTAGTGCCAGATGAGCTTGGTGCCTTCCTGCTGCAGGGTCCCGGGGTTAAAAAGGTTAAAAGCCGTAGCACCGACAGGACCTAAACCTATGCTTGTTTACCTCATCATTCTGGTTTCGAAAACACGACCTTTTACTGGACGAAATACCACCGGCCCAGGAGTGGGAAAACGGTGTGAGAGGCGGCACTGCTATAAATCATGATGGTCGACACGCAGTGGAACGACTTTGAGGCTGTTTCGGTTTCCGGGCTCGGTTTCGGTCTGTGAATGGACTCGGGACGGGGAGAGGGGATCGGGGAGGGACCGGGGAGGGGGGAGGGGTGGAGAGGCAGGGATTTGGGTACAAGTCTATACGAGTCATAACAGAAATAGTACACACTATGGTCGTAACCATAGCATAGAGGCCGGCAGACCCGTTGCTAGAGATAGAGTGAGTGGATATCATTTAAGGGTCAATTGGGGTCAGTTGCATGAGTGAGCTGAGCTTCGTTGCTTGGCTAGTGCAGGCCGACTAAGCGCACTCATGCACTGGTCCCCGGTACCGATCGCAGGTACACATTCGGCGGCTACAACCGCAGTGCGGGCGGTGCGGCTATGGACTTCAAAGTTTAGCGCTGACGGCTATGCATATATATATATATATATATGATTCAAACTTGATGACACGTAGGTTGGTTGGCTGGTTCGTTGGGGGTTCAGCCGACGTCTACGGCACCGGAGTGATAGGGTCCTTAACCCGGCCATTGCATCCCATACTGAGGTTGATATTGTAAAATTTACTTATTGTCTTATGAAGGCTACAAGTAACAGATTAGGATATAGAGCAACCGTGTTATTTGAACTCTCAGTCAAATTTATTTTAAGCAATGGGGTGTATCAGGATGAAAATGGTTCAAGAGCGGGTTATGAGGGTGGGGGTGGAGGGAGGGGGGGGGAGGGTAAGCAGGGTGCCTATGGAGTACGACCTGAACGGTGATCCATTGAGGCGCACTGTAACCGTGCGACTTTGATTTCAACGGACATGCTAGTATGATAGAACAAGCCTGTCGTAATAAGTTCTGCCAGAAACAAAATGATGCTCGTGCGTTAACATGTATACAGCCGGACGACAGATTTTAACTATTGTGGCAGTTATTTGTTTTATAACACCAAATACTTTGGTGTACACTTTCAGACGAAAACCATTGTTAAGATCGCAAAAGCATTAAGCGTGTTTGTCATTCTACTGGAAATGAAAGTGGCGTTTGATTTAATGCACCACAACGCTGAAGATTCAAGAAACGTAGAAAGAAATACTCACAAACCAGATAGGCCTGAGGCAAACGCTGGTAGAACAGTACACATATCAAGGGGAATTACTCAGCGCTGTACATACAGTTAGATCCCCTGCCCACGCCTATCAGGCACCCAATTGCGAGCCCACAGAAAAATACGCAGAAAGAACAAGACGACCATATACATCCCATAAAGCATGCATCAGGTCAAGCCTTTAACCCATGTCTTTTTCTGGAACTTAGGAACATCTATTGTGCATCTACTGTGAGATTTCTGGGTATTTACCCGACCACATTTAGTAGTGCGCCTGCTTTTTTGTGTATGTGTGTTTCTCCTGCCTACTTCCTAAGTTCCAGAAAAAGACATGGTTTAAAGTCTTGCCCTGATGCATCCTTTCAGGGGTGTATAATTATGATCGTCTTGTTCTTTACCTGCGTATTTTTCTGTGTGCTGGCGATTGGGTGCCTGATCGGCGGGGACAGGGGCTCTAACTGTTTGTATGTCCAGCGCTGAAAAAAAAAATAGCATTGGTCAAAATTTAGACGAAAGACAAAATAAAACAATGATAATAAAATGGAAAAAAATAAAATGGAAAAAAAGAAATTAAACTAAATCCAAAACCCTAAGCAAAGACACCTCAAAGCTCACAGCAAAGACATGCCATTTTTCAAGGGATTGGCCATAAAATTACTTATTTCACCGTCGCACTATCGCGGCTGCCACAATGGGTCGCGTTTAGCTGAGCCAACACAGATCGGTTACTTGGCAAAGACACCTCAAAGCTCACAGCAAAGACAAGCCATTTTTCAAAGGATTGGCCATAAAATTACTTATTTCACCGTCGCACTATCGGCGCGGCTGTCACAATGGGTCGCGTTTAGCTGAGCCAACACAGATCGGTTACTTGCCAAACACAGGGTCGAGCAGAACCGGGCCTGATGAAGTCTCATGCACCGCCGATTAAAAGTTGAACGGACAGATTTGCGCTTCAAAAGAGCCCCCACATCCCATAGTAGGCTGAGGATAAATAGGGGGATTAGCACTCGGACGTACACCGGAGACAGAAATGGGGTGAAGTTCACAGAGAGAGAGAGAGAACAATGAACAATGAACAATGAACCTTTATTTTCCAACGGTAGAAGTTATTGGTAACAGACCCAGTTTTCAAACTTGCCGTTGCTACATCTACTACATAAATGAAAGGAGAGAGGAGGAGAGAGAGAGAGAGAAGAGAGAGAGAAGGAGAGCACGAGAGAGAGCCGAGAGAGGAGGAAGAGAGAGATGATGAGAGGAGAGAGAGAGAGAGACTATCCCTTGAAGGCAGGCCTACACTGAGCAGTCAAGGACCACAGAGTGGCAGATTCAGTTTAACCCGTTCAGTGCCGAGAAAAAATTAACATCACCCAGCCGCAATTGCGGGGGCTCATGAGGATCTATGCCTCTTGCAGACACCACTTTGAATCCCATGTTCCTGGGACAGGTAGGGCATTTTTGTTGTGTTTGAACTAACGAAGGATTGCAGTGAACTACTCCGGTCAGGGGCCTTTTGATTGACACCTGTACGGGTTAACTCATTCCGCGCGGATTATTCTAGCATGCGGGGATGCGCGGCATAAGGCCGCGCCACTCCGGATGCGACTGGTCCGCGATTGGAGTTTAATCCTTTCATAAATGAGGGTGTATTCATGAAATAAGCTGATTTATTTCACGGCATGTGGCATAACATTCTCATATGCCTTTGCGACCTGCTGGGTGGCTCATGACGAACCGTGATGCCTCTTCCTGTAGGCCCTACTCGAGCTGGCTGAAGTAATTTACATACAAAATATTGGAACACAAAATGTATGGTTGTCCGTGCTGAAAAGTATATGCGGTAGGGACGGTCATGCGCCCGCGTAAATCCTGCAAAACATCCTGAAATTATTATTGGAATACTTTCTCGCTTCTCAATTTTCGACCACAGGTCGTTCTGACATTAGGAAATCCGCAACGTTTCTTTACTCAAATATACTTTCACAAAGAGCCACTTTTGTATACCAATCTCTTTAGGACCAAATATTCATTCAGTGGTCCGTTGACCTATATACGATTTACTTTAATGAAACTCGAACTATGTGTCACTTGTTGCTGTACAAGTGGGAAAAATCGGACATTTTTCAGTCATGATTTTACTTAATTTTTTTTTGTTTTTTTTCTTACACACCCCGTAAATGTGACCTAGGTATGTTTTCAGCCCATGATAAGAAAGATCCATATTTTAGCTGACCAAATTTTTCAATCCTGAAAACAGCGCGCAGGCATTAAATAAAGTCTGCATGCCTTCACCTCGATATTGAAAAATCTGACCCGTTTTCCGTCTGGGGCTCTATTTTGGGCACATTAAAACTGAATGTGCTGTTTTCTTATCTTTCTCGCCAGGTTTGTACGACTGTACAGCATCAATCAAACAACTCTTAGGAGGTTTACAAAAATTAGCCAATAATTAGGTCAATTGGCACGCTAACTGATTTTTAAGTGTACGGGTGTCTTAGTCGTAATCTGCGAGCAGTTTTGAAAGATTTCTAAACTCAATTTTAGCCCGACGCACGTATTTTCAAATTTTAGGAGGCGATAAATCCTTAACGACGTAGGCTGACCTGTTGCACCCGTCTTTTGTGCCTGTCGTGGCCTGAACTTGGGGTTAAAGCCGTGTAACAATGACGAGGTACGAGGTTTGATAAAGGACTCCGAGAATCCACCCACGTTAGGTTGAGACCTACTTATGATAAATTTTACCGCTAAGCGCTTTCTCATTACAAATCGGTTAACGTAGATAACACCGGACATAACATCCTGAATCTGATTCCGTGGAATACGATGGGGACCCCATTTTGTCAGCACAACATCAACTGAGCATACTTGTGATATTTTCATGAGCATTCTGCGATCGCGGCAATGGGCTCATGATAAAATTACGCCTCTTGCAGCTGGCAGTTTCAGGCGGACTAAAAGCTGAACTAGACCGACAAATAAACTGCGCTATTTCTACTCCTCGCGCAAACAATCTGTGCCGACCAGATCCGGGGACATGAAAACCGCTTTTTATTATTAGAAGAGGGTCAACATTGCTCAGTGTGATCAATTGTTGACCTCGCACTGCTGGGGGTGCTGCACGAACGCGAACCACCCCAACATGCCAAGGGGCAGAAGATCCTCATGAGCCACCGCAGAAGCGAGGCTCTCATGAGGCTCTAGGGCAATCTTGCTGGCTTTATTAATCTACATATTTATCACTGCGCTCAGAATGATGAAGGGGGTTGTCAGACGGCAAAGTAACTTGCGGTATGGCAAAGTTTATACCTGGTTGGAACGGCAGGCGACGGCGGCACGGTTAAGCGGTTTAACCCTCTGGCATGCAGTCACCGTAATGTAAAACAAAATACGGCTGGCTGCCTGCACTGAGGGGGTTTTAAATACGAATGACAGTCTATAAGTCGAGACAGGAATACTTGAGGACGACCTGTGGACCGCAGGACACCTCAATTTCCAAAGCCATGCATAAAAATCTTTTTTAGTGCTTGCCCGACAGCAAGAGCCGCGCTGAAGTTCACACAGTGAGGCATGCAATCATCATCAGGGCCGGGTAGGCCAGTGGCCCTTGCTTATTGGACAGTTATTGCGTGAATACCGACATGTGTGTAAGGCGTTTGATAGCAGCTGTGAACTCTGTGGTTTTCACACAAAGAAGAAAGGATGTGCAAATGCAGTTGTTAATTTTTTTTTTTTTTTTCAACTTCCAACGGTAACATTGACAATAAGATCAAACACGATAGTTAAAATGATAATTCCGAGATTCAGTATCACGAATTTAACCCATTCAGCCTGAAGGCACCTACAGCAGGAGGATAGGTCGACCTTATGATAATTCAACGGGTAGTGCAGATTAAGCTTGGCGCCGCGTGTCGTGCACGGCCAAGCTAATCAGGCCACATACCCTTGAATTATCCTGGTCGATCCATCTCCTTGCAAGAGGTGCATGTCGTCTGGATGACGCTTTCAAAATTTGGGAAATACCGTGCCGCCGGACTGAATGAGTTAAAACTGATATTCCGAGATTCAGTATTCAAAAATTTAAACCCCACCCGCTGCCAGTGGATCTCAGTGAATTTCGCGTCAAGAAACGACTGCATAGTGACCGAAATTCGCATGGAAAAGACGGAGTTGGTGAAACGGTGACAAAATTCGCGCGTAAGGAACATGAGACTAACAAAGAGACATAAAATCCGCTATGAGCCCCCGTCGACTTCGCGGGGACTCATGAGGCATTTATTATCGCTTGCTGCTGGATTGGCGTTCGCCTTGCTCCGGCAGTCAAGGGGTTAACCACAATCCCACCACCATCACCCCTTTTTTATTGCTATTGTTGTTGCTGTCGTGTCAGTTCCGGCTTTCAGTCGAGCTTTTACTCGTTAGTTGTTGTTTGTTGTTGTCATTGATGTTGGTAGTTGTAGTTTTCATTTTAATGAAGAGTATATTTTTCTCTGATATTAGCACTAACAGTTACTTTTTGTGACCTTCGAAAATTTGGGCAAGAAGGTGGTGGGAGGAGTAAAAGCTCTGTTAGCACTACGTGATCACGGAGCATACATGGTTGGATAGCCGAACCTGCGACCGTTCCTGAGAAGTACGTGTCCATAGCACTGCGTCGGAAAGCACTTACGGTCGGGTAAGTTAGAACTACGCGCGGACGCTGGTTAGAAAACTTAGCGCTTTATCGTTACGTAATGCTAGTGACACTGTGTGCTAACGACAAGTAGTGCTAGTGACTAAAGTGCTTAGTGACAGGCAAGTGCTTGCGCTCTCCCTGACAGTGTTTTTGTGTTGGGTTTTTTTTTTTTATCCCCTACTAACTTGGTAGTTTCTTCTAAACTACAAGCAATGGAAATCACCCAGTCTGCTCTCGTTCGTTGATTCTTCATGAGCCCCTGCATCCGTAGGGTCGTTTCATGAAATCCATGCTTCTTGCTGAGCGAGCTATCGACTCGGACAAGCCAACTATAAGCAAGTGTTTAAGCACGAAAACTGGAGAAGACGAGGGTGTTGGTTGTGTACCGTTTTGATTGTACGTGGTTGTATACTTAGCAAGTGTGTAAACAAGTTCAAAAAATGGTTGTGCCAGCCAAAACCTTTCACGTTGTAAAATAAAAAAATTGTCAGCTCGCTCATCTTGTCATTGGTATCGTATCGGTTCCCTACTGAGTCTTGCGTCTTGTAGTTCGGCTCACTCAGGGCAGGCGGAGCGGCAGAGACTGACTCTTGACGGAGCGTACCGCGTTCCGGCGAACGGCCGGCACAGGTTTCATATTCCGTCCACCCGGTTGGCCTTGAGACGGCCTTGCTCGTCGCCTATTCAGCTCTGACGTAGGCTCTGAGCATCTTTAGACTCACTGCTATTTGATACGTGATGCATGGTTCAGGCACCTGAATTTGGGGGTCCTATTAATAATGTTGCAAACTTCAGCTGCTCTACTAAGCAAGCAAAACTGTGAATGTCATGGAGTTGCTAGTGTGCCCTTCGTCTTGCCGCCTCAAGTCGACACGGCCGGTAAGCAAGCGTATTTCCTGCGCTATATCGGAGAGCACCTCGTAATATAGCCGCTTTGCACAAGACTCTATTCTTACTAGGAGCAACCTGAAACCCCAGAGGTCCCAGTCTCTGTCTTTCGCTCGACCGGCTGACCCAACAACCGTGTAGTAGACCCCATATGGGAACTTCCCACTGCAGCGCAGCGACAGCTATAACGCTGAGGAAACATGTCACCCATACCATGTCAGTTCTCGCGTCAATTGGTGTCAGATACGGTATAATTTACTTATAAGAGAAAGATCGTGCTACGACCGACTTCGTACCCCCCCCCACCCACCACCACACCACCACCACCAACCCCCCGACCTCCGACACACCCCAACCCCCTTTCCACCGCCTACCCCTCTCCACCCCACCCCACCCATACCACCCCCACTCCCCACCTAGGGCGAAATACAGCGATAGCTGGAAGCCTCTGCCCCTTTAAAAGAGCGACCGACTTTGTGACATGACCGACGGAAAACACGGCGGAGGTGCTTAGTGTTACGTGGTGGAGTTGTAGTTGAAGTATGTGATAAACACACCCCACACACACACCACACACCACGTAGTAGAGTTCTTTAAAATAAACCTCGTTCAGCTGGCAATCCGTCACACTGACGGGCTTAAGGATGTAGACAATATGGCGAGTAACAGTTCCACAATATTTAATTCAGCGATGCGATATCCACACAGTAATGCACTCTCAAATGCACAAACTACTGATACAAAGGTCTCTTCTGCGATGTTCCACACTGCGACACAAATTTCTCATACACAGCGTCCTCTCCCCAATAAACTATCGTGTCTCTACAACTGACAAAGCAAGACAAGAGTACATACGGGCTTTCCCAGCGCCTCCTCCTTATATATACTATCAAATATTCCAGAAACGTCTACGGAAATCAATAGAACGCAACCAATCAGAAACGATCACGGCAGCCGAAGCTCATTAACTTAACATGATACTTTTCAGAAAAATCTACTAACAGGCTACCAAAACTCGGCTGTTACTTCAGCTTCTAAATTTCTAGAGTATAATTAAGTCACATAAAAGTATGTATCCGCCTATCACCGTTACTATGTTAGCTCTAAAAGGTACGAGAACATTCCCAAAAACAAATAAAGGACCTGCTCAATACACGCGCCACAGGAAAACAAAAAGTAGCGAAAAAAATGTAGCGAAGTGTAGCACAACCTAAACCGACGTGACCACGTACGGCGCGGCACCAAGACAGTTGCGACCCTTCTAAAACGTTCCTGACTAAACTCACAAAACAAACAATCGGCTCTATCACGAACAAAAAGAAAACTCTTCTAAAACAACACGTGAATCGTAACCGTGATAGCTCAAATAACATCGGATCTTTACCTACGCATCAACACATGCACGACTCTCACAGGATAACACAACCACCAATCGTAACATTACCCCCATCTTAAGAAATGAAATCTTCACAAAAATTTCTTCGTCAAATTTCAAAAATACGGTTGTGGGCTGTGTAATCCTACACATAACCCTAAACAAAATATTATTTCACACTCAAATCAAAATTTAAAAATATAATAAAACGTCTTTCACAGTTCCTGTTTTAAACTAGGTCTACTGTGGCAAGGAGGAAAAATGCTTTCATTTTTTACAAAATGTTTCTGGGGGACACCAGGAAAATTCGTTCATTTTCATAAATATGTCAGCAATAACTTGGCATTATCTGGCTCAGGTCTAATCTGCTCCCAAAAAAAATTCTTGCGTGATACCCTTTGTATTGACTGTTGTTTAATGTCAAAATTCTTGCCAAGGAAAACAGCGTCCACTATCATTATACGAGGAATTTGTGATATAATTCTTTTTGCAGAGTTTAGATTGGTTCAAGGCTGATGGTCTGTTAGGGAGAACAAATGGCACTCCAGAAGCGGTAACAGTCGAATCGCCTTAATCACAGATGATGGCTAGGCAACTCCTTCTCGTATGGTCGAGTTGTTTCTCTCAGCTATGGTCAACTTTCTGACTGGCGTAGCTCATCCTGGTGGAGTTTTCCGTTTTCTTCATATGCTATCAAGACTGACACCTTACTCCTTCGTTGGAAGGCGTCTGTTTCAGGAAGAACGGTCTTTCAACGGGTCAGGAAGGTGTAGACAACAGGCTTCGGTTAAGGATGTCTCGAACCGATGGAATGCTCAGCTCTTGGGACTCCCCTTTCCAACTTCACTATGTTGGGTTGTCCTTTACCTCAGACAAATCAGTACAGTGGTGCTGGTGAACTGCCGCAAAACAAGTTCTGGTTCCATGACATCCCATGGTAGTAGTTCGCACAGCCCGTAAATGAGCGGATGGCGTCTCTGGTCGTAGGGTCGCGGGGCATCCCTTAGATCTTCTGCTCGTTGCGTCGTGTAGCCCCTGTCTAAACCATCCGCTCAATTTATGTCCAATGAACGTATTATGTTGTTCAAGCTCCAAGAATACCACTTGCTCTGGACGGGATGGTGAAATTCACATCTGTCAGTCTTTGGAACAGTTCTCGGAGGGCTTTGATGTGGTCCCCCAAGTTTTGCGAATGGATCAAACTGTCATACCCAGTAACAATGACCCTATTTTGACATCTCTTCTAGGGATCTTTTTCAGTCCTCTCATCAATGTGGCAGCACTGTTCCACCATACCAAAAAAGCATTTTCAGAACTCCCAATATGACCGTCGGTTTGACGATACGCTGTCTTGGCGGAATATCTTCGTCTGCAACCTGATTTGCCAATACCCTTTATGCTCTCAGGTCAATTCTGGAGAAAATCGGTCTCACTGACCTTCTGGTAACAGTTCTTCCGCTGTGGGCATAGGCGCTGGATCAAAGATTGTTAGTTTATTGAGTTTGCGATAGTCCACACACATTTCGGTTAGATCCCGTCGGGTTTCTTACACGATGACAACGGCTGGGACGCATGTATGGTGACTATTAGGGACTCTACTTGATGACATTTCTAGAATCAGCTATTTCCTGTGATATCCTTTTTCAATTTCTTACCCATCGTGTTGATAAGGAAGGCAGCTCGTTTTACGGTTTGCTGCCGCTAACTGGCTCGGCTTGACGTCAGGTTTTGCCTCGTGTGCTGGGATAATTAGATGGTGTCTGTTTGTCCCCCTACGGCGTCACAGGTAGGTGTTAAACCGGATTTCTAATTGCTCGAAGAGACTCTTGAGTCAGGACGCGCAAGTTCGTTCACGTTGGTTGTCTGGGCTCAGTTTCATGGATCCCGACATGGAGAATTTTTATCTTCTACTTCCTTCTTGTGGCTTAATTCGGAGAGATTATCATTCAAGGTCATAACATGTGTTGTCAGGTCGTCCGCCTCGTCCTGTACTTTTCGTCATCAGCAAGACGCATCACCAGCATATTTTCCAGTCAATTTTCGGTTTGTCTGGTTATGACCTCTTCTGGTTGCTACACACTCAGCTCCTTTGTCTCTATTTCAGATCTGACAGCTGCTTCCAGTGATGTCCGCCACTCTTTTAGGGTGGGGGGTCTGGTCTGCGTGACTTCCTTCTTTGCTGTGTCTTATCAGTTCTCTGACTTGGGTAACCATGATAACTTATTTTCAGGTTCTCCTACTCGGGATTCTGGATCGTCTGGCGTTTCTGGGGCGCACACCAAATGCATTGTTCTGCCGATGATGAGAAGGTCGTATGACGGGTGTTCTTCTCGCCACTAACGCGCTTGCACACTCTCCTGTCAAGTAAAATTGCCCCCGCCCGCCCCCGCGCCGCCCTGACCAATGACTTTTGGTCATAGGGGGGTTATTCACCCCTTACAGATTCCCTGTCAGGCCATAATGTCGGGTGGCGCCATCTCCTGTAGCTTGCTGGTCTTCATGCTACGCTAGGTCCTCTCTCACGATAATGATGCAGCTGCTACTCCAGTTGTTCTATCTAACAGCCTCTCACTTAGCGTGAGGATCGCGCGACGGTGTTTCCGGGTCTCCATCACGGCATGGTGACGGCTCATTCGAGGCTCAGGCAGCGACGATGGTATGAGGACTGGGTAAATAATGTTAGCCCCAGCTCGCTACTGCGCGGATGCGTCCTTTCTTTCCTGAAAGATCTCGAGTCCGCTCATGGTGTCGCACTTCGCTCCTATCACAGCTCTATGACGTCAACTGCTATCCTGGATCGACGTCCCACATCTTTGGCCTCAGACAGCGCGGCAGCTCGTGTCCGTTGAGACGTGCGTACTGCTTCGGCTGCCTATCCCACCGATCATTGGTTGGATCTTCTGATGTGGTCGCCTCGGGGAACATCTT
>BTPG01000004.1:139050710-139187578 GCA_036245525.1 Semisulcospira habei | reverse complement strand
CTGCATGCTTCACCTCGATATTGAAATCTGACCGTTTTCCGTCGGGGCTCTATTTGGGCATTAAAACTGAATGGCTTTTTCTTATCTTTTCGCCAGGTTTGTACGACTGACTGTACAGCACAATCAACAACTCATAGGAGGTTTACAAAAAATAGCCAATATTAGGTCAATTGGCACTAACTGATATTTAAGTGACGGGTGTCATAGTCGTAACTGAGCAGTGAAAGATTTAACTCATTTAGCCCGACGCACGTATTTTCCAAATTTTAGGAGGCGATATCTAACGACTAGGCTGACCTGTTGCACCCGCTATAGTGCCTCGTGGCTGAACTTGGGTTAAAGCCGTGTAACAATGACGAGGTACGAGGTTTGATAAAGGACTCGAGAAACACCCACGTAGGTAGACCTACTTATGATAAATTTACCGCTAAGCGCTTACTCATACAAATCGGTCTCACGTAGATAACCCGGAATAACATCCTGAACTGATTCGAGGAAAACGATGGGGCCCATCTTTGTCAGCACAACTCAACTGAGGCATAACTTGAATTTTCATGAGCATCTGCGACTGCGGGCAATGGGCTCATGTAAATCTACGCCTCTTGCAGCTGGCAGGGTTTCAGGCGGGACTAAACTGAACTAGACCGAAACTAAACTGCGCTATTTCACCGCAACATCAGTGCCGACAAGTTCCGGGACTGAAAACCGCTTTATTATTAGAAGCGGGTCACATTGCTCAGTGTGATCAATTGTTGACCTCCGCACTGCGGTCGCTGCACGACGAACACCCACATGCAAGGGGCAGAGATCCTCATGAGCCCCCGCAGAAGCGAGGGCTCATGAGGATCTATGCCTCTTGCTGGCTTTATTAATATACATATATATCACTGCGCCTCAGACTGACTGAAGGGGTTTTCAGAGGCAAAGTAACTTGCGGTTGGCAAAGTTTATAGTGGTTGGCACGGCAGGGCCGGACGGCGGCCACGGTTAAGCGGTTAACCCTCTTGAGCATGCAGTCACCGGTAATGTAAACAAATACCGGTGGCTGCATGCACGAGGGGGGTTAAATACCGAATGACGTCTTTAGTCGACAGGAAATACCTGAGGTGTGACCGCAGACACCTAAATTCCAAAGCCATGCATAAAAATCCTTTTTTTAGTGGTGCCCAGACAGCAGAGCCGCGCTGAAGTTCACACAGTGAGCATGCAAAGCATCATCGGGCCGAGGTAGGCCCAGTGGCCCTTTGCTTATTGGACAGTTATTGCGTGAATACCGACATGTGTGTAAGCGTTTGATAGCAGCTGTGAACTCTGTGGTTTTCACACAAGAAACGGATGTGCAAAATGCAGTTGTAATTTTTTTTTTTTTTTTCACTTCCAACGCAAACATTGACAATAAGATCAACACGATAGTTAAAACTGATAATTCCGAGATTCAGTATCACGAATTTAACCCATTCAGCCCTGACGCACTACAGCAGGAGATAGGTCGACCATGATAATTCAAGGGTAGTGCCAGATTAGCTTGGCGCCTGTCGGCGCCAAGCTAATCTGGCACTACCCTTGACATTATCATGGTCGATCCATCTCCTGCAAGAGGTGCATAGTCGTTAGATGACGCCTTCAAAATTTGGGAAATACGTGCGCCGGACTGAATGAGTTAAAACTGATATTCCGAGATTCAGTATCACAAATTTAAACCCCTCCGCTGCCAGTGATCTCAGTGAATTTCGCGTCAGAAACGACTGCATAGTGACCGAACATTCGCATGAAAAGCGGAGTTGTAAACGGGACAAAATTAGGCGTAAGGAACATGAGACTAACAAGAGACATAAATCCTCATGAGCCCCCGCGACTGCGGGGACTCATGAGGATTTATATCGCTTGCAGCAGGATGGCGTTCGCCTTGCTCCCGGCAGTCAAGGGGTTAAACCACAACCACCACCATCACCCCTTTATTATTGCTCTTGTTGTTGCTGTCGTCGTCAGTTCCGGCTTTCAGTCGAGCTTTTACTCGTTAGTTGTTGTTGTTGTTGTCATTGCTGTTGTTGTTGTAGTTTCACTTTTAATGAAGAGTCATATTTTTCTCTGATATTAGCTAACATTACTTTTGTTCGAACATTTGGGCCAGAAGGAGGAGGGAGGAGTAAAGCCCGTTAGCACTACGTATCACGAGCACTACATGTTGATAGCCGAACTGCGACCGTTCCTGAGAAGTACGTGTCCATAGCACTGCGCTCGGAAAGCACTACGGTCGTACAGTTAGACCTACGGCGCGGACGCTGGAACAACTTAGCGCTTTATCGTTACGTAATGCTAGTGACACTTAGTGCTAACGACACGTAGTGCTAGTGACAAAGTGCTAGTGACAGGCAGTGCTAGCGCTCTCCCCTGACAGTGTTTTGTGTTGGGTTTTTTTTTTTTAATCCCCCTACTAACTTGGTAGTTTCTTCTAAACTACAAGCAATGGAAATCAACCAGTCTGCTCTCGTTCGTTGATTCTCATGAGCCCCTGCATCCGTAGGGTCGTTCATGACAATCCATGCCTCTTGCTGAGCGAGCCTATCGACTCGGACACGCCACTATAAGCAAGTGTTTACAGCACGAAAACTGAGCAGACGAAGGCGTGTACCGTGTTGTATACTTAGCACAGTGTGTAAACAAGTTCAAAAAATGGTTGTGCCAGCCAAAACTTTCACCGTTGTAAAATAAAAAAATTGTCATTGTCATTGTCATTGGTATCGTATCGGCCCTACTGAGTCTTGCGTCTTGTAGTCGACTCACTCAGCAGGCGGAGCGCAAGACTGACTCTTGAGAGCGTACCCGCCGTTCCGGCGAGGCCGCAAAGGTTTCTCACGTCCACGTTGGCCTTGAACGGCCTGCTCGAGCCATCAGCTCTGACGTAGGCCTGAGCATCTTTGACTCACTTGCTATTGATCGTGATCGCATGGTCAGTACTGAATGTGTTCAGCGCTCACTAAGCAAGACAAAACTGATGTCATGAGTTGCTAGTGTGCCCTTCGTCTTGCCGCTCAAGTCACCACGGTAAGCAAGGTATTCTGCTATATCGGAGCACCTCGTTTAGCCGCTTGCACAAGACTTATCTTACTAGTGCAACTGAACCCAGGTCACAGTCTCTGTATTTCGCTCGATCGGCTGACCCAACAACAGTGTGTGACCAAAATGGGAAATTCCCACTGCAGCAGCGAAGCTATAACGCTGAGAAAACGTCACCATACCATGTCAGTTTCTGGTTCAATTGGTGCTAAATACGGATATAATTATAAGGAAAGATCGTGCACGACCGACTTCGTACCCCCCCCCCCCCACACCACCACCACCACCACCACCACCAACCCCCCGACCTCCGACCACACCCAACCCAACCCCCCTTTCCACCGCCTACCCTCTCCACCCCACCCCACCCCAATCCCACCCCCCACTTCCACCTAGGGCCGGAAATCAGCGATACCATGGAAGCCCTGCCCCCCCTTTAAAAGAAGCGACCGACTTTGTGACAATTGACCGACGGAAGAACGGCGGAGCGTGGGCTGCTTAGTGTTACGGGGGTGTGGAGTATGTAGTCGAAGTATGATACAACACACCAGACACACACACACACCGTAGAGTTCTTTAAAAATAAACCTCGCTTCAGCTGCAATACCGTCACACGTGGCTTAAGGATGTAGACAATACTGGCCAGTAAACAGTTCCATACAATATTTAATTCAGCGATGCGATATCCACACAGTAACTGCACTCTCAAATGCACAAACTACTGATACAAAGTCTCTTCTGCGCGATGGTCCACACTGCGACACAGCAAAATTTCTCTCATACGCCACAGCGTCTCTCCCAATAAACTACGTGTCTCTACAACTGACAAAGCAAGACAATGTACATACGGGCTTTCCCAGCGCCCTCCTTATATATACATATCAAATTCCAGAAACGTCTACGGAAATCATACAACGCACCACTCAGAACGAAACACGCAGCCGAAGCTCATTAACATGAACTTTCCAGAAAAAACTATAACAGGCTACAAAAACTCGGCTGCTTACTTCAGCTCTAAATTCTAGCGTATAATTAGTCCACATAAAAGTATGGTATCCCTATCTACCACGGTTACTATGATAGCTCTAAAGGTACGAGAACATTCCCCAAACAAAATAAAGGGGCTGCTCAATACACGCGCACAGGAAAACAAAAAGTAGCGAAAAATGTAGCGAAGTGTAGCCAACTAACCGACGTGACACGTACGGCGAGGCCACCAGACAGTGCGACCCTTCTAAAACGTTCCGGACTAAACACAACAAAACAAAATCGGCTCTACTCACGAACAAAAAGAAAACTCTTACTAAAACAAACACGTGAATCGTAACCGTGGATAGCTTCAAATAAACAACGGATCGTTACCTACGAATCAACACATGCACGCTCTCACAGGATAACACAACCACAATTCGTAACATTACCCCCCTTCTTAAGAATGAAATTTCACAAAAATTTCTTCTCAAATTTCAAAAATTACGGTTGGTGGCTGTGTAACCTACACAAAACCCTAAACAAAATATAATTTCACCTCAAAAATCAAATTAAAATAAAACGTCTCACAGTTCCCTATAAACAGTCCTGAGCAACGAAATCGCTTCATACAAATGTTCTGGACACAGAAATGTTCATTTAAACTGCTCTGCTCAGTGTAATTCTGCTCCAAAATTCCTGTGAACCCTTGATAGACTGTAGTTTAATTGTCAAAATCCTGCCAAGAACATCGCCCATCTCATAATACGAGAATTTGTAAACTTTGCAGAGTTTAGATAGTTCAAGGGTCTGATGGTCTGTTTGGAGAACAAATGGCACTCCCAGAAGGTCACAGTTCGAATCGACCTTACTCCCCAGATGATGGCTAGGCACTCCTTCTCGATTGGTCGAGTAGTTTCTCTCAGCTACTGGTCAACTCTTCTGCTGGCGTAGCTCACTGGGTGGAGTTTTCCGTTATCTTCTTGCATCAAGACTGCACCTACTCCTTCGTCTGGAGGCGTCTGTTTCAGGAAGAAGAACGTCTCAACGGGTCAGGAAGGTGTAGAACAGGCTTCTCGGTTAGGATGTCTCGAAACGCGCCTGGAATGCTCGCTCTTGGGCCTCCTCCCACTTCACTATGTTGGGTTGTCCATTTCCTCAGCAAATCAGTCAGTGGTGCTGTGACTGCCGCAAAGTTTGGTATGAACTCCCGGTAGTAGTTCGTCCAAGCCCGTAAATGAGCGGACTTGCGTCTTGGTCCGTAGGGTCGCGGGGCATCCCTGATCTTCTGCACGTTGGCGTCGTGTAGCCCCTTTAAACCTGTCGCTCAATTTATGTCCAATGAAGTCTATGTTGTCAGCTCCAAGAATACACTTGCTTGGACGGATGGTGAAATTCACATCTGACAGTCTTTGGAAACAGTTCTCGGAGGGCTTTGCAGGTGGTCCCCCCAAGTTTTGGTATGGATCAAAATGTCATCCCAGTAAAAGACCACATTTTGCATATCTTCTAGGATCTTTTTCCAGTCCTCTCTTCAATGTGGCAGCACTGTTCACCATTACCAAAAGGCATTTTCAGGAACTCCCAATGACCGTCGGGGTGTGACGAACGCTGTCTTGGGGATATCTTCTTTCTGCAACCTTGATTTGCCCAATACCCTTTGCTTAGGTCAATTTTGGAGAAAAATCGGTCTCCACTGACCTTCTGGAACAGTTCTTCCGCTGTCGGGCATAGGCTCTGGATCAAAGATTGTTAGTTTATTGAGTCTGCGATAGTCCACACACACTCGGTTAGATCCGTCGGGTTTCTTCACGATGACAACTGGGGACGCATATGGTGACTTGGACTCTCTGATGACATTCAGACTCAGCATTTCCTTGATATCCTTTTTCAATTCTTCCCTCGTGTGTTATAAGGAAGACGATAAGGTTTGCTGCGAACTGGCTCGTTTGACGTCAGGTTTACCTCGTGTCAGGATGGTGTCTGTTGTCCCTGGGTCAGGTGTACAACCGATGCTCGAACTCCTTGAGTCAGGACGCGCAGTTCTTCACGTTGAGTCTGGGTCAGATTCTGGCCGAACTGGATATCTTCTACATCCTCTTTGTGTCGGAGTTCATTAAGGTCAAACAGGTTCTTCGTCGTCTAGTCTTTCGTCATCCAGCAAGACGCACCGATTCCGTCAATTTTGGTTTGTCTTGACCTCTCTGTAGCTCCACCAGCCTGTCCCTATTCACGACAGCTGCTTCCGTGTTGTCCGCCACTTTTAGAGAGATGGTCTGGTTACTCTTCTTTGCTTGACTTCTCGTGGTAACATAACATATTTCAGGTCTCCACTCTGGATCTGGATCGTCTGCGTTTCTCCGGCACCATCATTGTTTCCGATGATGAGGTCGTAGACTGGTGTCTTCACGCACAACGCCTTCACCTCTCCTGTCAAGTATGGGGTGTCGACACTGACTTTGGCAAGGGGGATAATCCTTACAGTTCCGTCAGCCAAAATGAGGGTGGTCCACTCCTGTAGCTTCTGGTCTTCAGCTACTAGGTCCTCTCTCACGATGATGCAGCTACAACCAGTGTCTCTCAGCACTCTCACTGGTGTGTCGCCGACGAATCCTGACACCACCGGCATGTTCGGCACATTCATTCTCAGGCAGCGCGATGTTTGAGACTGGTAAAAATGTAGTCCCCATCTCCTACTGGGATGCGTCCATTCTTTCTGAAAGATTAGATCAGCTCTGGTGTAACTCGCTTTTCTCTGGATTCAAAGTCATTGGATGACGTCACATCATTGGCTAATACAGCGGCAGCTCTGTGTTGAGACGTGGTACTGCTTCTGCCTGCTATCCCACGATCTTGGTTGGATCTTCTGATATTGTCACCTCGGGGAACATCTTTAGAAGGACACCGTATCGCTTTGTGACTTTTCTTTCCACAGAGAAAACATGTCAGGTTCTCCACCGGCTTGTATCTCGGGGTGTCTCTGACATTGTGGATTTCCTCTGCTGGTGCAGACACACGCTGTAGCTTACTGGACCCGAACTTCATGTTGTGAGCGTCAAGGTATCTTTGAGCGAAGTCGGCCAGGGCCTTTAGTGACTGGTATTTTTGCTCTCTGAGGTGAGCGGCCAGGTCCTTAGAACATGCGCTGAAAACTTGTTCTTTGATGATGAGGTCGCACAGGTCATGGTATTCTCTGTTTAAACCAGCCAGCTCTATCCATTTCTCCAGGTAGCTTCTGATTCTCTCAATGAATAGGCCGGGTGTTTCTCCTTCTTCAGGCTTGCAGTTCCGAAATCGTCGCCTGTAACCCTCTTCAGTGAAGTCGTACTGTCTCAACAGGGCGGCTTTCAACTGTGTATAATCTTCGGCTTCTTCTGTTGGTACTTTAAGCGGGTGTAAAATTCAAGCGCTTTGCCAGTTAGAAGTGCGCTCAGTTTAATAGCCCAAGTCTCTTGTTTCCAATTGTTGCTATTTGCGAAGCGCTCGAATAGCTCCAGATAAGCGTCCATCTTATCTGAATTTTCAATGAAAGGTGAAAGTTTTGGTGCACGGGCTGTTTGTTCTCTGCTCGCTAATGCTGTTGCTTCATTAGTTTTCTGGCTCTGTGACTCTATCTCCATCTGCTTCAGATGAATTTCGTGTTGTCGCTGCCTCTCCGCCTCTTCTGCTTGAATTTCGAGTTTCCTAATTTCACGCTCTTTGGCTCTTTCTTCTCTTTCCAATCTCTCTTTTGCTTCTTTCTCTCGTCTCTTTTCTTCTTTCTCCTCTCTCTCTCCAGTCTCTCCTTTTCTTCTTTCTCTCGTTTCTTTTCTTCTTTCTCTTCTCTCTCCTTTACAAACTCGACTGAGGATTTGAGCTCCTTCGAGTCCACATTCCTTTCTAATTTTCAGGAATGTCTCCATCTCCGATGTCGCCATCTCTACTTTTCACTGCTGGCTGTTTTCTCCTGCTACCCTTTCCACTGAACCAACTGAAGAGGTCTCGTCGGGGTCGCCAAAATGTTACGTGGTGGAGTTGTAGTCGAAGTATGATAAACACACCAGACACACACACACGTAGAGTTCTTTAAAATAAACCTCGTTCAGCTGCAATCCGTCACACGTGGCTTAAGGATGTAGACAATACTGGAGTAACAGTTCCAACAATATTTAATTCAGCGATGCGATATCCACACAGTAATGCACTCTCAAATGCACAAAGTACTGATACAAAGTCTCTTCTGCGATGTCCACACTGCGACACAAAATTTCTCATACACAGCGTCTCTCCCAATAAACTACGTGTCTCTACAACTGACAAAGCAAGACAATGTACATACGGGCTTTCCCAGCGCCCTCCTTATATATACTATCAAATTCCAGAAACGTCTACGGAAATCATACAACGCAACCAATCAGAACGAAACACGCAGCCGAAGCTCATTAACATGAACTTTCCAGAAAAAAACTATAACAGGCTACAAAAACTCGGCTGCTTACTTCAGCTCTAAATTCTAGCGTATAATTAAGTCACATAAAAGTATGGTATCCCTATCACCACGTTACTATGATAGCTCTAAAAGGTACGAGAACATTCCCAAAACAAAATAAAGGCTGCTCAATACACGCGCACAGGAAAACAAAAAGTAGCGAAAAATGTAGCGAAGTGTAGCCAACTAACCGACGTGACACGTACGAGGCCACCAGACAGTGCGACCCTTCTAGAACGTTCCGGACTAAACACAACAAAACAAAATCGGCTCTACTCACGAACAAAAAGAAAAATCTTACTAAAACAAACACGTGAATCGTAACCGTGATAGCTCAAATAAACATCGGATCGTTACCTACGATCAACACACGCACGCTCTCACAGGATAACACAACCACAATCGTAACACTTAGTCAGAATACATTAATTAGCCGAATTTATCGGTCCACATCGGGCGTCAACCCCGAGTTAACTTTCCAGAGTCTGAACTGAGTCAGTCAGTGACATCAAAGAGTATACTACGGAAAGAGAGAGAGCACTTCTTATCTGGCCTTACTTGCAAAATTGAAGCCAGCTGGCCAACGCTGCTGTGGAGGGGGAGAGCGGCCACTCCCTGGCTGCCCGACTGTGCCAACACGGCAGCGAGCCTATCGACACGCCACTATAAGCAGGTGTTTCAGTACAGCTCGAAAAGCAGACGAAGGTGTGTATAGTACCGTGTTGTGTACAATCACTGCGATTTCTCATCCTTCACTGTGAAACAAGTGTTTGCAAATTATTTAAGCCTTTCATTTATTTCAATCATTATTTTAATTATAAACAGATTGTTCCGTGTGACTCGAGATAAAACAGGGGAAGACTGACTGAACCTGAGTGTGAAACTATCCGTGAGGGCGGCATTACCGCCCCGTGACCAGTTGGGTCAATTTTCAGCATTAGTTTGCCGTTGGTGGGCCGTTTGTCAATTTAACACTTGCCTATGTTTATGATATTAAAGAAGTTACAAGTTTTCTTTGAGATCACAACACCGGACACACACACACACACACACACACACACACACACACCACACACACACACCGTGCACACACACACACACACACACTGACACACACTGGAGTGACACACACACATTGACATGACACGTCACTCTGAGCGCATGCAAGATAAAAGTGATGTAAAGACATTGTGTATTTGAACGCATATAAACAGAGAGACTGAGAAAGAGCAAACACTGAAATGAACGTTAGTGAGTCAGTCTGATATATATATATATATATATATATATATATATATAAATATATATATATATATATATATATATATATATATATATATATATATATATATAGTCCGTGGGCGTTTCCTAAAGCCTGCGCGGTGGAGCTTTTTGGTGGAGTGCAGTGTGCGCAGTACTGGCCCCACCCTTTAAACCCTTGGTTCGTTTGCCATGGCCTAGCAAGCTGGGACGGTGGCATCTAGGTCCTCAGGTCGTAGGTTTTATATCAGACTGTCCTTGTCTTAGTGTCTGGCTCAAAAGCCTTCCCCGGAAACACGAGGGCTTTGATGTCAGGGGTTTCCTCCCTTAGCCTTTCCGCAGCCAAGCGGCCAGGCCTGCAAGGCAGCAGGGGACTCGTGGGGGCCGGGGTCGTCTATGTCCCGTGCAGATGTGAACATCTGCCCACTGCCCAGACGGTGACACTTACCAGAGGAGAAAAATCCAACGCCGGAACCCGGTATCGAAACTCGCACCTTTGGCATTGGAGGCAGACGCCTTAACCACTGCGCTACTTCCCCGTTTGTTTGTTTATTTATTATTTTTGTTTCCAAAGAGGAAGAAACGTGAAGAAAAACGTGTTGACCACTAGTGCAGGCGTCGGATGGCGAGGGTGTCACCGACAGTAGTGAGACTGACTAAGATCACTCCCATCAAACCTACTAATCTCAGTCGTCTAAATGGACATGAATTAGTTTAATGTATACACAGTAACACAGTACTTTTCAGAACAAACGATGAGCAGCGACAGAACAAAATCAACTGATGTGCGAGCTGTGTAGTGCCGTGAATGGTGAATGAGTTTGAACTGAAGGGTAGACGTGTATATATGCACACGTCACAGATTCCAAAAGTAATAAATATACAGTCTCCCTCCCCCCTCACCCCTCCCCTCCCCCCCCCCCTTCCTCCATCGAGTCATTGCTTTTTCTCATTTAATATGATCCTTAGGTGAACTGATTTAGTATTATTTTAAGAAGTATTACCAATACCAGTATAATATAATCAACAAGGTCTGGTTTGAACATTTCCTTAAATAATAGAAATAATAATAATATAATAATAATAATAATGGCATTGCATAGGTTGTAATGAATCAATATAACTTTTTTAATAACGGTAGAGGTGTTAACACAGAGACCATACCATTTTTCGCATCTGCTGTAACCCCAATAAGCACACAGGTTCTAAACGCTTAAAAACTGACCTAAAAAAATGAGACACATAAGCACAACAAAAAGGCTAAGGGGAAAATAGATATAATTAAAGAAATGAGGATGAACCAAAAAAAGTAAAACAGCTATTGTCATCAAATTGTAAAAAAAATAAATGTCAATGATCTAACTATCATTTGCATCCCGAGCTTGCACAGAGCTGGCAAAAATATGGAACGGCACAGGGATAATGCTGGCGGGGTACAAATCAGAACGTATTGGCATACGCACAGGTGTTCAGAAAAATACATCTACATGTTTTGTGTGATCCCTGCATGTATTTCGTAGCATTAGTAATAAACTGTTACAAAGAAAAACACAACTGATTTGAACCTATTGACGCAATCAGACTTTATGAAATCTGTTTCAGAATCAAACTTTTAACTTTAGTACACACACACAAAGATCAACATATACTAATGGTCAAAGTTTTGAGTAAATCAAGCAATTGTAACAACAGCAGTATGTTAGAATGTTCACCAACCCCTCGTTTGAAAAGTCACACAATACTGGTCCAGTCAGTAGCGAGTGTACCCACTGTTTGTAGCCAGCATTCAATGTAGCGTTGAGGCATGGAGTTCACCAAGGTTCGGAGAACATGTTGTGGGATGGCTTCCCACTCTAGATGCAGGAACTGAGTCAGCTGGGGGACGCCTTGAGGTGGAGGTAGTTGCTGACTATACGTTGCCCCAGCACGTCCCAGAGGTGCTCGATGGGAGCCAGATCAGGTAAACGAGCTGGTCATTCCATCCTCATGATGCCCCGTTGCTCAAGGTACTCATCCACCACACGGGCGCGATGAGGTCGAGCGTTGTCGTCCCGCAGAACAGCATTGTCGCCTATGGCTTGGAGATCTGGCTGGATGAGGGGCTGCACAAACTCGTCGCGATAGCGCAGTCCAGTCAGGGTGCCTCGGATGACGTGGAGGGGGGTCCTGCCTTCCCTGCTGAAGCCTGCCCAGATCATCTGAGCCTCCTCCGTAGCGATCCACCTCTTGGACGCATCCATCCATGAATCCCTCGCCCTGGCGTCTCCAGACCCTCACCCTGCCGTCGTTGAAGGACACAGTGAACTGTGACTCATCAGTAAACAGATCCTGAGTCCACTATATTCCATAAGCTAGCCAGGTCTACCGTGCACCCCCCCCCCCCCCCCCCAACCCCCCCCCCCCCCAGTACTCAATACGATGGATTTCAAAGTGTAACTTAGTATGTCCTGAGATGTTTAAGCCATGTTCCCTGAAAATCCTTAGGAACACACGGTCAGAGATATAGCCGATGGCGCAGGGTACCGCATTCATGCTCTTCGCAGATGCTAAAATGAGGTTGAGAAACATTTTCCTCTACATAAATCAGAATGCATTCCAGAAGCCCAAATCAGGCAATATTATGTTAAGGCACACCTTCTGCATCCTCTGCAAAAAAAAACCAGAATGAAAAATATTTAATCTCTGGCTCACGGTGAAGGAATTTGTGCACCAAGTAAACGGCCATTTTCGCAAAATCGCAAAAAAAAAATTAATAAAATAATGTGTCAGATGCCTTCAGACATTTTCTATAGCACTGGCAGTCCATTTTCAGGCTTACATCATTAAAACAGGATGTCACAATTATTTTAAACTTGACTAGGTGATGCTGTGATTACTGTGAGTGCCACAGTGGTTGATTTTGTATCCCTACCCCCAAGATGCAAAAAAACACAATTTTTTTTTTGTTTTTAAATACTCAAGTTATTCCATTTCATTTTGACCTCTCTTTACCTATTAAGTTTCAATAATGTGAGCATAAAGTGCAAGAAAATAAGGAAAGTCGGCGTCCTTTACGGTACGTTCGTGGTGAATGATAGCTTTTTTCCAATTTAAAATTGCCCAATTAGGAAACGTAGGTTGTTTCTGATGCCCTCAGAAAATTTGTATAAAACTGATCGGTCTTTGTTAGGTTTCATTGGTTAGGATAGAGTACCACAGTTACTCCCAGCCTAATTTAATGATGCTGTGATGCATTTAGGGGCCACAGTGGCTAAATCTGCTGCCCTACCCCCATTTTACCAGTACGCAAATGAACGCAAAATGATCATAACAATTGCTTATGTCATACTCCTCTGTTTAAATATTTTTGTTGCCAGTTTTCTTAACAAAGTATGCATATTGAGTGTGATGAAGCTCTATGCTTGTGCATAGTGCTCGCACAATAGGATTAGTACGGTACGATTTTTGTTAACGGTTTGTTTGTGCCGAAAGTCCGTGGGGCCTGCTGCCCATGTGGAATCTGTAAGACATGGTTAGCACGGGATTTTTTAGTGAGTTCTGTTTAGTGAGTTCTAGGCGGAAGCTGTGACTGTCAGAGGTCTAGATCGGGAGTGCGGGCTGTTTTGTCGTATGGAACGGTTGTTGAGTTACCTAGCCCGCATTCCAAGACTCTGAAGCCTAGATTTCAGGTATGTTTCTATAAACGTAGTATTGATAGTTGTTTAGTTAAAGACAGTGTGCGTGGTAAGATTAATGTGGTTGTATAGCGGTGTTCCGGTTTGGTTTAGTATAGTATGTTTAGAATTCGGTGAAGTAACCGGTGTTTTTGTATACAGTTGTTTACCGAGTTAGATGACTAAAGGAATATGAAGTGTGTATGTCTAAGCCGCTATGAAGATAGTACGTGGTTGGGTAAGCATAGTCTTTTCCAGGGTATAGAGTAATGTGTAGCAAGAGTGTTAGGCTATAGTCTGTTTCAAGATAGTGACAGAGATGGGGTGATACGAAAATAGTTTATGAAGCACGTGTGTGTGTGTGAATGAACGTGTGGGTTATTTGTATCAGCCAGGTTACGTGACGTTTCTCATTGATCCAATATGTTGTGTGTTTAGCAAGTGTTACGTTGGGACTTTTGTCTATTCAGAGTTCTTGTAACGAGAGTGGAAAGACGGACGCCGAGACGTCGAGTCGCAGGTGGGACCTACGTGAGGTCATCCCTCCAGCTCTTCTGAGAGTGAGTCTGACTGGGAACCAAGACACCCAAGTCCAAACGAGAACTGAGTACCGTACGAGAACGAGGACGTCCGTGCCCAGAGAGACAGGACGGCAATAAGCGTACGACGAAGGACTTTCACGCCTAGACGTGAGAAGGACCAACGTAACCAGGCAACATCAAACAGGTTGGAGGCAATGTGAGACTAAGACCTAACCTGGCAAAGATATTGTGATACGTGTGTGGTGTGATAATAGAACAGTGTATATAGTTGATAATCATTTAAGTCGTTCTTTTCATTTATAGTGTATAAAGGTTACTTTAGAAAGGGAGCCCGTGTGTTGTGTTTTACCGCATGAATGCGCCCGTCTGAGTCAGTGGCGTGTATGCGTCTGTTGCGTGAGAGTCTGTGCGTACGACTGTGGGCAAGTCTGCGTGCGTTACATTGAGCATAAACATTTATGATCATTTCATTAATTTCAATGTGACCCATCAATTTAAGTGTAATTCTTTTTAGTAAAGGCATGTTTAATAGGGGCTGCCGCTGAAGCTTCTACCGTCTGCACATCCAGCAGTCTTGTCAAACTCGGGGGAAGGTGTACCTCAGGGAGATGTTGTGTCTGATGCTGTTTTTGGTCTACATTAATGACATCAGTACAACAGTACCAAGGTTCGTCTCGAACATCCTCCATGCGGATGACTTTGCAGTGTGGAGCGCAGCAGAACATAAAGAAATAGCATCCTGCAGAATTTAGGATGCTGCCAATAGAGTCAGCAGCTGGACTGAAAGATGGCCACTCAAATTTATTTATTTATTTATTTATTTTAATAATAATAATAATAATAAGCGCATTAAATAGGCGCTTTATCCCAACTGAAAATCGGCTCAAAGCGCCGCCGCGAACTGAACCCAACAAGCACGCTCACGTGAATCACGCGCATTCACTCACACACAGTACATAAACACAGAACATTCACGTGGTGCTAAGGGCTAGCTCAAGCGAGCTACTGTAGTTTTGGAAATTCAAAATCGTTTGTATTTGAAATTTGATTAAGTGGGCTGAAGCTGATACCAAAGTCGTTTAAAGTTTTGGGTTTAACGCCGAGCAGGCGACTAAGGCCATCTCACGGCGGCACTCAAACTGAGCTAGACCATCTCTGTCAATTAGATGGAAGAGTTCAGCTTGAAACTCGAGACCTTCCAGTACCAAAGACAGACAGGTCAACTTTACTGGCAACAAATAAATTACTGGATTCACGTGCAGGCCTGACATCGAAGCCATGGAAGCTAGAGCTGCGGGAAAAAAATCTCTGATGAAGAAACTGGTGGGGACCACATTAGCGCAAATTACAGCATCCTGGCGCAAACAAACACCTGCTCGGTCAGACGAGTAGTGCGGTACCAAGATACATCGACAACATGAAACACTGCCTGCAAAACCCAAAAAGCCAGGCTTGACAAGATGCAGAACATGGGTCATTCTCATGATGCAGTGACATTCTTAGAGCCATCTGGAGCACCCCAATTTAGGAAATGGAGGACATTTGAGTCACTGGAACGCAGAACGGCACACACGATGAAGAGACTTTGGTACCGGTCTCAGGCCACTTTACCAATTTCAAATACAAGCGATCAAAATCTCTGTAACTTCAGTAGCTGACTGGCCCTTCGTTTGTCTTGTACTGTGTTTGTCTTAAATGGCGTAAATCCGTGTCTGTTTCGTGAGTGTGTGTGTTGGGTTTCAGGCGCGGCGCTTTGAGTCGATTTCCCCAAAAATTGAGAA
Organism: Semisulcospira habei; assembly: GCA_036245525.1. Classification (NCBI taxonomy): domain Eukaryota; kingdom Metazoa; phylum Mollusca; class Gastropoda; family Semisulcospiridae; genus Semisulcospira; species Semisulcospira habei. The sequence continues at coordinate 139,171,848 of BTPG01000004.1, read as the reverse complement.
AAAGCGCCTATATAATAACGGTATTATTATTATTATTATTACTTACTAAACACCGACAGCATGGGAGATTACAGGAGCAGACCAAGAACCGTCAGAAACGCCCAATTCTGAACCGCCAACTGAAGGTCCATCAAAGGGCTAAAACTGACGTCCTGGAACCAAGCCCAAAGATGTGTGAAGAGCTCCCTTCAGATACCTGGACATCTCGAAAGAGCTTTCAAGACAACATAAACAATGTTCCAGGACTCTTTGCCAAAGGTCGCGGCACTGCACAAAGCCATCTCGCTGGAGATTATGCACAAGCGCTACCCTCACAGCAGCAGTGGTACCGCACAAGACGCCGTGCGGAATGAAGGAAGTGGCGTGTACATCTGTTGTGCAGACCGCACTACTACCTCCCTCCCCTTACCAGCTGGCGGCAGCATCTCCAACTATCGTACAGATCTGCAGGTGCTCAACACAGCAGCAGAGCACTACCTAGGGAAAGGCAGCAGCTTGATCCACTGATCCACTGATCTCACCAGGAAGCTTCAAGATAGACTAGATGTCCTGTCCACAAAATAGTGCTGCAGTGGATTCCAGAACATTCTGGAGTAGCTGGGAATGGAGAGGCTGACAGCCTGGCCAAAGCAGGCGCCAGACTACCTCAAGATCGCAACCTCCTGAGAAAAAAACAACAACCCAAGACACTACAGCAACAAAGTGATTGACAACATCAGAATGGCGGCTGCAGCCCATGGGCAGATGACATCAACAAGCTGAACAGGGAGGGCCACCATCTTTCATCTACGCACTGATTACTCTGAATAGGGTCCGTACAGAAAAGCAGGGACGAAGTTCACAAACTTTTCATAAACGTTTCACAAACCCAAAATGAAGCCTGAAGGTTTACACACTTTAATTAGATCACTCTGTATCAGCAGCTCATTTGAAGCTTTTGTGCCTAATGCATGAAGAGATACCAAAATAAAAGAACGCTTAGGGAATGGCGGAGCTCGGTAGAAGCGTTCGGCAGAAAGGCCATGCAGACACTTAATGATCAGAGCTAAATATCGATCACTTGCAACACGCGTCAGCATGATCGTTCGCAATGGAATAGTCACAAATTGGGGGAGAAAAAAAAGAAGTAGACAAAAGTTTGCCAGCACTTCGTCATTTTTTACAAACTTTCACAGACTTTAAGGTAAAGGACTGAAATTGACAGACTTTCCAGGGCCCTAAAAATGCCTTGTCGGTCATTTTTTAAACAACTGTCACAAACGTTCACAGACCGTACGGACCCTGCTGAACTCACCTCGTGAGACTGGGTCATGCGGAAACAACCCTATGCGAATTCGGCGTAGAAAATCAGTCTCCTTAGCACATTCTCCAAACCTGTCCATACAGATAAGCGGTCTGCTGGCAGTTCTGACCAGAAGACACGCCCCTGTACACCAAACTCTGAAAACATGCTGCCTAGCTCTTGACAGCTCACTTATTGGCAGCCAGAACAATATAAGATTTAAAGACGGCCATCAAGGAATTGAACGTTGCAGAAGAAGAAGGTGGAAGTGGTGATCTCGTGGTGAACATGTGGAAACTAAGTATTTTGATAACATTGTTTTGGCTGTTAGGAACCATGAAACTTTATTACGCATATTCATATTTACACATTTATAGACGAAAATAAATGACAGGAAAAGGGGAGACCTTACTAGACCCGCCTTACGCTAGGTAAATTATAACCTAAAAGACCAGCCAGTTAAAAATAGTTACAATTAAATTGATAGATCTCATTGAAATTAATGAATTGATCACAAATTTTTATGCTCAATATGCATACTTTTTTTAAAAGAAAATTGGCAACAAAAAATATTTAAACAGAGGAGTATGACCTAAGCAATTTTTATGATCATTTTGCGTTCCTTTTCGTACTGGTAAAATGGGGGTAGGGCAGGAGATTCGGCCACTGTGGCCCCTAAATGCATCACAGCATCATAAAATCAGGTTGGGAGTAACTGTGGTACTCTATCCTAACCAATAAAACCTAACAAAGACCTATCAGTTGTATACAAAATTTCTGAGGGCATCGGAAAAAAACGTACGTTTCCCAATTCGGCAATTTTAAATGAGAAAAAGCTATCATTCACCACGAATGTACCGTAAAGGATGCCGACTTTTCTAATTTTCTTGCACTTTATGCTCACATTATTGAAACCTAATAGGTAAAGAGAGGTCAAAATGAAATGGAATAAGTAATTTTTTATTTATTTTGAATAATGTTTTTTAATTAATTTGTGTATTTTTACAACTTGGGGGTAGGGATACAAAATCAACCACTGTGGCACTCACAGTAATCACAGCATCACCTAGTCAAGTTTATAATAATTGTGACATCCTGTTTTAATGACGTAAGCCTGAAAATTGACTGCCAGTGCTATAGGAAATGTCTGAAGGCATCTGACACATGTTTTTGGTCCTTTTTTGCGATTTTGCGGAAATGGCGGTTTACTGGGTGTACAAATACTTTCACTGTGAGCCAGAGATTCAATATGTTTTCATTCTGTTTTTTGCAGAGGATGCAGGAGGTGTGCCTTAACATACTATTGCCTGATTTCGGCTTCTGGATTGAATTCTGATTTATGTAGAGGAAAATGTTTCTCAACATTTTAGCATCTTCGAAGAGCGTGAATGAGGTACCCTTGCGCCATCGGCTATATCTCTGGTGTGTTCCTAAGGATTTTCGGGGAACATGGCTTAAACATCTCAGGACATACTAAGGTACACTTTGAAACCTAACTTATTGAGTACTGAGGGGGGGGGGGATGCACGCTAGATCTGGCTAGCTTATGGACTACTAGAGTCTGCTCCACCTCACATGTTGACGACACCAGGCAACCCGGGCTCTGCGATGAGCTGGAGTGAGGGGTATTCTCACTGCTGCTCTGCATGAAGCCAGGCCAATTTCGCGAAGACGTCGGCTGACTGTGCTTTTGCTGATGTTAACGTTTGTAGCTTGCATCCGTTGACGTCGCAGAGTGGTTAACGTGACAGTTCGGTCGCGCAGAGCCGCCACACAGAGGTATCTATCCTCCCTTCTGCTGGTGCAGCGCGGGCGTCCTGAGCAGGGTCGTCGTTCTGCCCTTCCAGTTTCTTGGAATCGTGCCAGCAGCCTCTGGATCACTGAATGAGACACCCCAAGACGTCTCCCAACTTATTGTCCGGAAATTCCATCTTGCAGCCATGCTAGCGCCCGGCCTTGATCTACTGGCGTTAGGCTTCGTCGTGGTCGGTGGCATGGTAAGGAAAGTGACAATTATGCCCCTACTGTACCGGTATTTGTAGCCAAACAGAAGTGCTCAGTGTTCAGGACTGATCCCTTTAGCACGTGCATCCCGACTTTACCGAGTTTTTAAACCTGCCTGCCTTTGGTACGCTTGCCAATATCCCACAGCTTTTCACAAAAACTGACGATGTTTCACGTGCATTTGACACGTTTGTGGAAACTGATGAATTGTTGTCTATTGTTTCCTGTAAAGTGGACTGTCTAAGGTCAACTTTTAAACCATTTGGATCGAAAGAACATTGTATTTTGTTAGCGTATTTGCGACGATAAACAATGACACAAAAAAGTGGGGTGGCCCTTAAGTTTTGACCATTAGTATATTATCATGTGTCCCATACTCAGTGACAGTCATGCAGTGCTACAAATACAATTCAAAGAGCCACGCCAAAAATCTGTTTCTCTGTATGCTCTTTTTCAGCGGCGCAGCAGTTATGTCATTTTTTTTAACACGTGTTCACTCAAAGGGCACACAAGGCCTAACTTTTGTCCAACAGTTACATCCCCCTAATATGTGCATAATACTTGTTACTGGGACAATCTTCATCTCCATTAGCATACAATTGGAAAGACCAGCAGCCGCATGTATTAAAAGGAATTCAAGAATATAAGAATTAAAACCTGGATAAAGGTCATTCAGAAGGGGTAAATACTGCCCCCCCCCCCCAGCCCACCCACCCCCTCCCACACCACCACCCAACCCCCCCCCCCCCCTTGAAGTTAAGGACAAAGTAGCATATATCCTACCACTCTGTGTCAGTGTCAAACAAGGAGACTAGGAAGTTGCACAGTCATAATTATTCGGCCAAATATTTGTTAATAAAAAAAAAATAACCCATTCAGCCCTGACGCACTACAGCAGGAGATGGGTCGACAATGATAATTCAAGGCGCCAAGCTAATCTGGCACTGCCCTTAAATTATCATGGTCGATCCATCTCCAGCAACTGGTGCATAGTCATTAGATGACGCCTCCAAAATTTGGGAAATACTGCCGTCGGGCTAAATGAGTAACCAGTGATATCAGTCAAACACAAAGTCACTTATTGTGTGACATCTGGACAAAATAGGTATCATTATTTGGTCAAACAGCCTCTCACTATCGTTATCGCTACTATCTGAAGTCTGTCGCCAGGCGGGCGAGCGTGTTCTCTAAAGATGGTGGCGCGGCAGCCGATACTCCTAGCAACGAAGGGAACTTCCCGAGCCCTTTGGCGTAAGAGGAGTTAGTTCCAAATTAGAATCAGGTATTAACCCATTACATCCTGAGGCTGACTGATTTTGTAAAATTTGCTTATTGTCCTTGAAGGCTACATTACAGATTAAGAGATAGATCAACTGTTTTAGTCCAAGGGTGGTGCCAGAATAGCTTGGCGCCTCAAGCGCCAAGCTATCCTGGCACCACCCTTGAACTATCAGTGAAATTTATTTCAAGCAATGGGCGTATCAGGATGAAACGGGTTGAGACAGTAGGTTGAACCCCTTTATAGTACAGAAAGGCAGTAGGTTGCGCCCCAAAAGACTAAAGGGCCTGTTTCGCTAGAGGTGGTCACTCTCGTAGCACAGCTTTCGTATTGTAGCACCTGAGAGGTACAGTACCCCAAACTGGCTGTCAAGAAGACGATTCCTTGCGAGCAACAGGCATTCTCGTATTCTCATGAGCCCCTGCTTTGATTTTATTGTTTGTTTGTTTGTTGCTTTTTGCTTTGTTTGTTTGTTTTGTTTGTTTGTTTGTGTGGGTGGGTGATATTTTGTTGCTTGTTACTGTTGTTTGTTTATGTTGTTGTTGGTTTGTTTGGTTTTGTTGTTGTTTGGGGGTTGTGGTGTTTTTTGTTGTTGTTGTTTTTGTGTGGAGGGGGGGTGGGGGGGGGTGGGGGGAGTGCTTTCTTTCTCTCTTTTTGTCTTTGTCTTTCGCGTGTGCGTGCGTGCGTGCTTGTGTGTTGTCTACTGAAATATCACTGCGGAATACAGAGACTAGACACAGCCAGTGTGTCCACTTTTGCTTCTTTCTTTTTTTTAATGCGAGATTTTCATTGTTATTCAAAAGCCAGAATGCCCACGCTCTCAAAATAAAATGGACACGCTGCCTTGTGTTATATCAACGGCAGCAGCTTCCCTGGCCCACTTCCTGCTAGCTTGCTGAACACCTCAACTCCTTCCTTGCCGAGGAAACTCCACTCACTTGCAAGAGGTATAGAACCTCACTAGCCCTCGCTATTGCCGGCAGGGGCTTATGAAAATCTATACCTCTTGCTATTGCGGGTGCGGGGGGGGGGGGGGCTCATGAGAATCTATGCCTCTTTCTGAAACCACTTTGTATCCTTGTTCCTTTGCCGGCTGGGGCTCTTTTGACGTTTAGTTTACAACGATTTCAAAGAATAACAGTCTGTGTCCACTGTGAAGGGGTTAAATGAAAACTAGAAACTCAATACTTAAAAAAAAAAACAAGCAATTTCCACAACAAATCAACAAAGTGTTGAGCAACAACCTCTAGAATAAAACTTGGAAAACCCTCAACCTCGCCCCCTGCAGTCCCCTTTCCCCTCTCCCGCCTATCCACCCACAGGTGCCTCATCCGTCTAAGATGCCCATGGTGCTGCAACAGTTGTAGGCATGCGTGAGGCTCTAGAGACCATGGAGTAGCGTCCTTGATAATGTCACATTGTTCTTAACTCATTTTACCCCAACACCGAAATCCTTAAATTTTGCCCCTGTCATCTGAAGACTGCATTGCAGTGCAGGACACAGATCGACCATGATAGTTCAAGGGTGATGCCAGAATAGCTTGGCGCCCATAGGCGCCAAGCTATTCTGGCATCACCCTTGAACTGTCATGGTCGATCCTTATTTTCCTGTGGTGTGTCTGGGGTAGAATGAGTTAAGTTGGTGTTGTGATGAATAGGCCCCACACGGAAATGACGGTTGTTATCGGTCGTTTGACGTCGGAGCGCACAGCGTTTTTCCCAAATATCTCCGCAAAGAAACACTTTTCTGTACCACTTTAAAAACAAATCTCATTTAGTGCCAAGTGACCTAATATGAAATTATTTTTTTTACTGAACTCTTGTGATTTGTCGATTTTGCTGTACAGTCGTAAAAAAAATTGGCGAAAAGACAAGAACAAGCCATTTTCAATACGCTAAATAGAGCACCGGCAGGTTTCAATATCGAGGTGAAGCATGCAGACTTCATGTATGCCTGCGCTGTTTCAGGTTGTGAAAACTTGGCCAATTCACGTGAAAATGGATCTTTCTTATACTGGGCTTGATTTATCTGGGGTACATTTAGGGATGTAAAATCAGTCATTTCATAAAAAAATATTCCTAATTTTTACGACTGTACAGCAAAACTGACACATTGTTAGAGTTTATTAGAAGTAAATCGTATCAGGTCAACTGTCACTGAATGATGTTTGTTCTAAGATCGGTATAGAAAAGTGGTTCTTTGCAGAGATATTTACGAAAAGCGCTGTGCGCTCCGATCTCAAACGACCTATACACTGACCCTAACCATCTAATAATAATAATAATAATTACGGTATTTATAATGCGCTTATCTTATAATAATTATAACTCTAAGCGCGCACTCACAACTCGCGCACGTGTGCGCACACTTTTGACAATGACTCGCGTACCACAAATACATTATGACAGTCAGCTTAGGGTGGGGAGTGTGGTGGCGTTATAGTGCTAGAACTGTTGAAAGATGTGAGTTTTGAGGGCGGACTGGAAGGAGGACAGAGAGTGTTTCTGACGGAGAGAGAGTGGGAGAGAGTTCCAGGTGGATGGACCGTAGATGGAGAAGGAGCGGGGTCCGAAAGTGCTGAGTTTGGTGCGGGGGATGTGGAGGCGGAGAGGGGCGGAGGGAGCGGGAAGGAGTGTAGGGGTGAAGTAAGTTGGAGAGATAGGCAGGAGCGTAGTTGTTAAGGGATTTGTAGCAGAGAGACAGAATCTTGTATTGGATGCGTTGAGGGGATTGGGAGCCAGTGAAGGACTTTGAGCAGGGGAGTGATGTGGTCGGATTTCTTCTTTCTGAGGACGAGGCGGGCAGCACTGTTCTGGACACACTGGAGAGTGAAAGTGGTGGAGTGAGGAAGGCCCCAAGCGTAGTCAAGAAACCGGAAGTCTCATTTCCGCGTGCAAATGGCCGAAGCTGTGAGCTGTTTCATTGGGTGAATGCGCAGACAGCTCAAAGTATTCCTCTTTGTGAAAAATGAAATGAAAGTCGAACTGAGTTTTTAACACGTACAGAAGACGACTAGCAGTAAAGATCTAAATAATATGCAGATTTTGGAGACCGGAACTATTTTGTACCGAAGCTTGGGGCGTGGAAATGGTTGGGGTTGAACTACAATCCCTGTTACAGCGACGGCACTTGAAGGCTCCTCTGGCTGTTTTACCACGTGACACGTTTGTCTGCCGGACCTTGTCCTCGCTGACTTTGAGGCCGCGCTTTACTACCTCCTTCCGCTGGCGTCTGTCCCCCGCAAGCTCTTCCCACTTCCGTGTCGATCGATGTCCAGAGCTTTGAGACCGCGTTTACAGACACCCTTGTAGCAAAGGTGACTCTTGTTCGGTGCGTTTTAACCCATTCAATCCTGAGGATGATTTTTTCTCTCTCAAATTTGTGAGTTGTCCTATAAAAGCTACATTACAGTTTAGGAGATAAATTGACAATGATAGTTGAAGGGTGGTGCCAGTACAGCTTGGCGCCTATCATGGTCAAATTAAATCTAAATGTTAGGGGGTGTCAGAATTTAAAGGTTTAAGTTAAGCCCTTTTGTTCGACATTACTCTCAGAACTCTTCTACCGGAGATTTTGCGAACAATTAACTCTTCTTTTCTTTTCTTTTTTTTTTGGGGGGAGGATGGGGGGGGGGGAGCAGATCACTTTAAACACCCCCTGTTTCAGTGAGAGTTTGGGAGCCATGCGCCGGCCCACTGAATAAACTCCACTCCACAGTACTGCTTCATTGAGCCAACGGGACTTTCCGTCAAAAAAATGCCCCTTTCACGTCGTTAACCTCTTAATTGCCATGCAAGGATAACGCAACTCATCTGCAAGAGACATAAATCCTCATGAGCCCCCGCAGTCGCGGGGGCTCATGAGGATTTATGTCTCTTGCTAGTCCTATGTTTTTCATATCTACTTGTGGTCCCATTTACATAATCTGTTTCTTCACGCGAATGTCCGTCAGCGGGCGGTGGTCCAGATTCGAAATTCGTGATACCTGTCAGTGAAGGGGTCAAACCTCCTGTTGGTTCAGTGTGAGTTTTGGAGCCATGTGCCTATTGGATGACCTCCACTTTTCAGTATGACTTTACTGAACCAGTGGGATTTCCCGTCCAAAAAAAAAAGAATGGCACTTTGACGTCATTAATCTTTATTATAGGATCATGTTAACACTAACGCGAAATTAGGTACGAATTGTGATCCCGAAGATTTTTAGAAATAAATTCAGAACGCTGCTTCTAGTGACTGACTGAAAGGTGTTGTGGGTGCGAGTTACCTGAGTATTGAAAGGTGTGCCGTGAGAGCCGATTATTGGCCCTTTGCGTGGCGGGTAGCGGTTTTTGTCGCGATGATTCCTACAGGAATCATCTCGACCAAAAAAACAACAACAACAACAACAACAACAACAGCTACCGACAAGCAAAGGGGTAATACATGAGAAGGTAACCTGCAAGACCCCTAGCTGTTTGTATGTGTGACATTAACCCATTCAACCCTGACGCACTACAGCAGGAGATGGGTCGACCATGATAATTTAAGGGCAGTGCCAGATTAGCTTGGCGCCTGTCGGCGCCAAGCTAATCTGGCACTGCCCTTGAATTATCATGGTCGATCCATCTCCTGCAACTGGTGCATAGTCATTAGATGACGCCTCCCAAATTTGGGAAATACGGCCGTCGGGCTGAATGAGTTAAAAACATGTCTTCATGCGGTGTAATCCATTAACCCCAGTGCAATGACATCTCAGTCGAATCAGCAACCCGGTAGCGAAACCCTTTTACCTGCAAGAAGTAAGGATCACTGTGCGTCGCTGCAGGACTATGAGGAGTCTGAAACCTCTTCCTCGTCTGATTTACCTCTGTGTTTTTATCACAGTGGAAGCGGTCGTGCCTTTCACCCTTTGACGGAACCGGATCTAAGTCACTTTCCATACTCGTGAACCAAAGCTTAAAGTACCTTTACACCTAACTGACGTCGATTTTCAGCACTATTAGTGTTTGTTATGCCTTGTACGACACACCTAATAAGTTTGTATGGCAGTTTGGGCATGCAGCAAAAGCACAAGCGTAATCGCACATATTTATTCTGCGCAGCCGTTAACCTGTCAATCTATTTTCTGCTGTTTCTCGCACTGATATCGTTGTATTTATAGAACGGAATGGAGTCAGTTGTCGGGCTACATGATATAAGGGTCACTCTCTAAAGCTGTGTACCAAAAGAGTGACATTGACCACAAAAACTGATCAAATACTCTAAATGTTATTTTTTTCTGTGTTTTCTTGTCTGTTGTGAGGTGGTAAAGATGCGAAAGCGTAAATGTGTCCAACGTAACTTTTTGAAGCATGAAGGAAACCAAATTCAATCGAGCTTCGCACACTCTCTTCGAACCTCATTCAAACTGACAGAGTCAGTGCATTACTAGCCGTTAGTTGTAGGCCGTTTTCTATCGTAAAATGTGAAAATGATATAGTCCAACGTAACAGCGGAAATACCATTTTAGAAACCCGGAAAAAAATCTGTATTTGTTTCATTCACAATTCAGTCACAACCTTCACGTTTCTAACACATCCCCCAAGCCGTCTCAGGATAAAAATAGTTCTGCCTCCATACGTATAGTGAAAAGAAGCGGTGCCCGTTGGTTGTCATGTGTAGTGGAAATACGCGTTACGTTGGACAGCTATTTATCCCACTGCCCAAAAACGCAAGGTATCGGAATTAATTTGTGGAGAAAATAAATCACACACTTGCGTCAGTTCACAAACAGCACAGCGGGTGTAGTCTTGTTATTGAAACTCGATCAGAGTTGGTACATGAAAAGAGGAAGGGTCTCAATGCATGTCACACTTCCATCCGCCACGTTGGGCAACTTTTGGCATTCAGGCGTAATATACGAACAAAGACGTGGTATTTTGAAGTGAATTTTATTTCAATTCATAGTCTTTTCAATTCCCTACGGGTCGGTATCAGCAACACAGGCGATCGATAGAAAATGTTTACAAAATCACTCGTCTGAGAAACTCTGTGGTACACAGTTTGGAGAATAAAGACGACGTGTGCTGAACTGGATTGCCCTGTGTCTAAATGAACCATAACTAGACCTGTGTGCAGCGTTTCGATACCATCTGTTACGGAAGTGTGTATTTGAACAGTTACGGCGGTAGTGGGCCTTTAATTACGAAACCCGTATAGATATCCCCATAAGCCCCGGCAGGTTTGCTGGGGCTGTATGGGATCTAACCCTTTTGACGTATAGCTTATATATTTTATTATCTCCACACGGGGAGGGAATCGAAGTTCTGGCAAGAGTTTCGTGCCCGTTGACGCTTTGAGTCGGGGACACGAAACTCTTGCCAGAACTTCGCGATCCAATCCCCCTGTGGTTATAGCCTCTTTCGGCTCGACACGTCAATTATACTGCCTTGCACCTCTGGCAGAGGTCACGTGCCTCAGTCATATCATGTTGAGTCAAGGGCACGAAACTCTTATCAAAACTTCGATTAAGTCTCCCTGTGGTTATAGCCTCGTCCGAGTTGACACGCCAATAATACCGCCTTGCCCCTCCTTCATAGGTCAGGTCACGGTGTCTATTGTGTATATTATGTTGTCAGGGGCACAAAACTCTTGCCAGAACTTCGATTAACTCCCCCTGTAGTTATAACTTCTTTAGATCGTACACGCCAACTACATTCGTGCCCCGACGTCATCCGCAGCCGGCCCGCGCACAGTCGTGCATGGGCCGGCTGCGGACGACGTCTGCCCGAGGGTCAAGACAAAATTCTCGCCTGATCATTGACGTCACGAAGTTTAATATAGGATCATCTATTTGACCACTTAGCACGACTTTAGGATGGACAAAGGATTATTTTTGTCCCGTCTCTCTAGCTAAGTGTGGAAGAAAACAAAATTGAAGTTGCAAGTAAACGGTTTGTAAAGCACGGTACACAAAGGTGGTATTACTGCATTTAACTGTGTACGCCTGTCTGAAGTGTCTAGAACGGACCAACACATAAGACTAACAAGAGACATAAAGCGTCATGAGCCCCCCCCCCCCCCCCCCCCACCCTCCCCATCCCCTTTCTGGGGGAAGGGGAGTGGGGGGAGGGCTCATGAGGGTTTATGTCTCTTGCAGGTGGGTAGCGTTCGCCTTGCCCTGACAGTAAAACATCAGTCAGCAAACCATCATCATTCAAGTGACGCCACCCGCCTTTTATTTCCTCGCCCTTGTTAACTCATTCTACCCCAGACACACCACAGGAAGATAAGGATCGACCATGATAGTTCAAGGGTGATGCCAGAATATGCCTGGCATCACCCTTGAACTATCATGGTCGATCTGTGTCCTGCACTGCAATGCAGTCTGCAAATGACAACGGCAACATTTAAGGATTTCGGTGTTGGGGTAGAATGAGTTAAGTTGTTTGTCCGTTAAGGGTAGCGTGGGGGGGGGGGGGGGATGTAATAGGCGGGGTAAGGTCTGTCATGTTTCATAATAATCATACAAAAACAGTGGAACCTCTTTTGTATGGCAGTTTGTGCGAGAAAAAGTAGTCTTAAAAGAGAAGACTCTAAGTTCACACGGTGTCACCTGTCATAAACGACGATCATTCGCATGGCGACAGACACCTATGTGCTTGTCTTTACTATCTCCTTTCAACTGCCGAGAAGAAGTGAAAACAGTCCAGCTGCAAGATACACAGATCCTCATGATCCCCCGCGACCGCAGGGGCGCATGAGGATCCATGTCTCTTGCAGAGACTAATTTGTATATGTGATCCTTGGATGTTATGGCTGTTAGCTGTTGAATGACCAAAGAATTCAGAGACGAAATATGCGTCCAGTGGAGGGGGAATGGACTACTGACAGTTTATCGCTCAACAGATACTTACATCTTACGAAATAGCAAGGACGTTTTCACGGATTACGAAAATTTCCACGACGGCCCCCCTTTTTCGTGGGATCACTATGATGACTGAAAAACGTGCAATCACTGATCACGAGAACTGAAGGATCTCCAATCGCACATCACCATTTTAGGGCATATCCCCGCCCCTCTCTCCCCCCTTCCCCCCAACACACACACACACACACACACACACACACACACACACACACACACACACACACACACACACACACTATTTTTGGCAAACGCTATAGAGGGGGGGGGGGGGTGGGTGGGAAGTGAACCATTTGGTTGTGGAAGTGAAAGGTGTATGCATTTTGCAGTGTCGCCCAAAATACATAGACAAGTGGAAAGCAATATTAAGATGGACTGAAATAGATGTAGCGTATACGTCTTAGAGGAACGCCTGCTATGGCCGCTGCAATACCGGCCTTTGTTAAACGTGTACTTGCAGCAAAGACGCAGGAGGAATGGCTTTTAACCCTTTAACTCATTCTACCCCAGACACACCACAGAAAGATAAGGATAGACCATGATAGTTCAAGGGTGATGCCAGAAAAGCTTGGCGCCTATGGGCGTCAAGCTATTCTGGCATCACCCTTGAACTATCATGGTCGATCTGTGTCCTGCACTGCAATGCAGTCTTCAAAGGATAACGGCAAAATTTGGGGATTTCGGTCTTGGGGTAGAATGAGTTAAAGTACCATTAGGCATAAATCTGAAGACACATTTCAGCACCATTTGTGTTTGTTACGCCTTGTTGACACACCTAATGAACTTTACCAGCAGTTGGGACACGCAGCAACAGCACAAGTCGCACTTATTTATTCTGATTTATTCTAATTATTATTAACGCTGTACTGACGACACTCCCGTAGCAGGCTATTGATGCGGGACGCTTTGAATGAGTTAAACCCTTTGTGCATGCAGTTGGTTGGTTAGTTCGGGTTTTAACGTCCACAGCCAGGTGATCATGGACGGCCCTGACGGGCGGGTTATGGGGGACAGGCAAATCTATTGCCTATGGAGTACGACCTGAACACTGATCAATTCAGGCGCACTCCGGGGTGTATGGGGTGTCTGGCGAGAGGTAGTACCTTTGTAAACCTGGCAGCAGCACCCATCCGGGTGGACGGGAGCACTGGTCCTCACCTAGCACTCAACTCTCACTTCTGGCTCCAAGAAAGCTGTTGGGGATAACAGTGGCCACACCCTGGTAAACCGTTTCTGCTGGCGGGCTAAACGATATGAGGGGCCAATGTGTTTTTACTCATTGGTGGGCAGACCGAGCTCAACAGTCCTGAACGACAGTCGGTCTAGGGGAGGGACCCCCGATACACGTTTCTGGCCGAAGACAGAGATGCAGGACCTCTCAGGTGCCTAACGGCTGCATCATGCATATTGCGCTTCATCGAAGCGATCGAGCAAGAAGAAGGCGCACTCCAACTGTGCCACTTTGATGGGACCTTTCAACGGACATGCTTTTGAACAAATCCGGGTTTTTTTCCCCTGGATTGTGAGTCCAGCTACCGGGGCCGGGACGGGATTCGAACCCACGACCCGGTGATTCCCTTCGCTCTCCTGCTCCGACGTTTAACCGCCTGAGCTATTTCGGACTCATATGCATGCAGCCCACCGGTTCTGTTTACATGAGGCTGCTTCCGTGCACGATGGGGAGGGGGGGGGGGAGGGGTGACTGAATTACGTAAAGTCCAGAACCTACTGTTGTTTTCATTTACAATCAGGTCAATGTGTTTCGTGGGATTTCCGGGTGTAAGTAAGCAAACATTCTCCGGCCGAAGGCAGCCGCCGTGGACATGATAGTTCAAGGATGGTGCCAGAATAGCTTAAGCTATTCTGGCACCACCCTTGAACTATCACAAATGTGCGCGGGCCCACTGCGGCAGTCGTGGGAAACTAAGACGTTTTGCTACGTGACTGGGTTCGATGCAAACAATAAGACTACCCGGCACAACCTACGTAGGCCTAATGACCGCGCGCTTGTTGAATGCTCATTGCTAGGTACTGACACGTGTATTTCCGTGACTGGCAGTGATCGACCAATTAGTTTCTGACGCCTGGCATTTTGCTTGTTGGGTTGTCAGTTTCGTAGTGGTGGTGTTGGTTCTGTTGTTGTTTTCGTGCCCGTGTCTGCTTGCAGTGTTTGCTGCCTTTCTTGTTGCCTTCCAGTTTCTGTTTCCTTACAGTGACACCATCCACCGGAAATTATTTCGAGGTGGTCACGTAAAGCCACAAAGTCACACAGTATATGTTAAAGGGACCTGCTCCAGGCGATAACGGGTTAATATTTCGCAATATCTTTTTATACAATTGTTTAGTATGTCCTACAATACAGTGGCATAGGATATTTTTGTCTACCGTGTTAAAAATACGGTAGACTTTGAAATGGAGCTGGTCGGAGCGCATTCCGGAGCATGCACATGACGTTTGGCGTGCGGGGCAGAAATTCTGGCAAAGAAGTAGCAAGATACAAAATGACGTCACGTCTAGCTGCATAAACCTTGCTAGAGAACGTCTTTTTGGCGCCAATGCTATGCCATTGTGTGCATGTGTGGGTGTGTCAGTGAGTGTGTATGTGTGTGTGTGTGTGTGTGTGTGTGTGTGTGTGTGTGTGTGTGTGAGAGAGAGAGAGAGAGAGAGAGAGAGAGAGAGAGAGAGAGAGAGAGAGAGAGAGAGAGAGAGAGACAGCGACTAGAACCTGCTTTTGAGGACGGACAAGCTTGACATTTTAGGATATTGTCCCTTAATAGAATTATCTCGAGATCTCTTTTTTCGATTTGTTTTTTATTCATATGCTCATTGGGGAGATAATGGCCGTTTCACAAAAACCGGTTGATCCACACTGGAGTCCGTAATTTTTCCTATTTTTACTAGATATTTTGCGTATAGCTAGATAAAGGGAGATATTGAATGAGTTCGTTAACCAGCATTGTACCTCTAGAACTTTTTGAGTGATAAAATATTATTATTAAATTTTTTTTAAATATATATATTTTCACCTTTTGGGGATTAATTTCACGAATTATATAGGTTAATCTTAAAACATCATCTTTTTTACGAAAAAAAACACACATTCTTCTCATTAATAATCACATGATTTTTCGTATACGGTATTCAGTTTGTCTCCGGTACGACTGATTAGATCAACTGTGGCCTGTATGCCCAATGTGTGAAAATCACACAATTTTCTGCACCACTTTTTCGGAGTCATTTGTAAAACAGCTAACATAACTTTAACTTTTCTTTTACGAAAAAAAATATCTTCTCATTAATACCCGCATGGTTTTTTATAAACAGTGTTTGCACGAGCCTGCTGTTTGTCCAGGCCATGGGGTAGGATCAGGTCAAAATTGTGACCTGTAAGCCCTAGGCGTGAAGCTCAGCAAGAAAATTGCCAAGTTTGATCCTAATACGTCAAATGTTAGTACTGCGACGAGTGACGTATAACATCGAGTCGTTTTTATGAACACGGCGTCGTGGGACTAATGATGCCATGACGTGAAGCTTGAAGTGACGTCATTTCGCTGCTCGTGCTATCATTCTTCTTCAGAATAGCTATGCTACGCCAGGAGCCGGGTGCACAACAGCCTTCTAACTCTTAAAACAGTGTTAAAAGTGAAAATTTACAAACGTTTTGTAAAAATCGTGTTTAGCGCACTTAGATGCGGTGCACGACAGACTTCTAACTCAAAAAACAGTTTTAAAAGTGAAAAGTAAAAATCGTTTTTAAAACTTGTGCTTAGCGCGCTTAGATGCGATGTATGGAAGTTTTAACACTGTTTTAGCGACGACTTTCGCTTGTAACTTTAGAAGTGCTCGCTATTCTAAACGCGCTAAAACGCTTTTAAAACTTTTTAAAACGCTTTTAAAATGAGTTGCCACATTCCTTCTGCGAATGAAGATAAGTAGCGGCTAATTTTTTTTTTTTTTTTTTTTTTTTTTTTTTTTTGTTTGTCTATTTTGACAAAGGGTATTTACCCGAAATATTAATAAATTGTGTTGTACCCGTCTTTTCTAAGCGTGTTTCTTTCTCCGTTGCGTACTTCTTTGCTTTTAAAACTGAATGGACACTGAATGGGCGCCATTTTGAATCATCCGCTTCATTGAATTTGACAACATCAGCGAAGAAAAGAGAGATCGCTGCATCCTATGACGGAATAAAGGACGAACAACATCGGTTTCAGCGTTTGAGATTTACTGAGAAGGGATGAAAAGCCTTGGGAACTGAAATACTGTCAGAGAGATCAGCGGAGGTCAGCCGGCGTAACACAACCTGACTTTGTATATAATTATAAGCTCGGTTAACAATACTACAAAGAAGTACCCAACGGAGAAAGAAACACGCCCCGATGGAGCAAACAAGAAACATTACCCACAACCACCAGCGCCACCGCCCACCAGCGCCACCGCCCACCAAAGAGATTCAGGACACAGCCACGACCGGCACTACTTCCCACCCCACCACCCCACCTCCGGCTACCACCACCACACCGCCACCCAGCCCGCCCATTCCAACGCCAAACACCAAGACCCAGAATCCGCTGGCCACCACCCCAACCATCCAGATTCCCCGCACCATACCTACACCAGCCACGTCTTCACCGGCCACCCACACCATCCCCGCTACTGCAAAAACTCATGGACTGGCTGGCCTACCAACTCCCCCCCACCTGGCGACACTAAAGCGACGGTCCCCCGGCCTACCACCCGCCTCCTCCACCACCAACCACCCGGCCCCGGCAACACCACCAGCCGCTGCGCGACGGAGCGACAGACAGACAGCTAGATGACCCGCCCCCCCCCCCCCATCCCCACCCCCTGGCCCCCCCCCCCCCCCCCCACTGGACGAAATCAGCGAGAGCTGGAAGTCCCCATCCCTGTAATTGGCGGTCCGTGGCGCAGTGGTTAAGGCGCCTGCCACCAATGCTAAAGGTGCGAGGTTCGATTCCGGGTTCCGGCGTCGGATTTTTCTCCTCTAGTAAGTGTCACCGTTAATTCGGGCGGACCGTCGGGGGTTCTTTCTCCGGGTACTCCGGCTCTTCCTCCCCCTCCACTTTGGTATCAATTTCAGCCAACTTAATAAAATTTCAAATACAAAACGATTTCCAAATACCGTCAGTAGCTCGCTTGAGCTTGCCCTTAGCACCACGTGAATGTTCTGTGTTTACGTACAGTGTGTGAGTGAATGCGTGTGATTCACGTGAGCGTGCTTGTTGGGTTCAGTTCGCGGCTACATTCTGCGCATTGAGTTATATTATAAGTATGAGAAATGCGCCATATAAATGCTATGCATTATTATTATTAAAAGTAGCATAGCATAGCATAGCAACAATACTACAATAGCGCAGTCGGTAAGACGCGCGCTCAAAAATGTCACTTTTGAAACCACGACTGGCGTGGTTCCGAGCCACAGCCTTTCAGTTGTTGTTGTTTTTGTTTTTTTTTGTGTTTTTTTTTAGTTTATTTAATTATTTCCATATACCTCCAGCAGGACTGCTTCCACTGGTGGAATTATTTTTATTATTGTGTGTGTGTGCGTGCGTGCGTGCGTGCGTGCGCGCGCGCGCGTGTGTGTGTGTGTGTGTGTGTGTGTGTGTGTGTGTGTGTGTGTGTGTGTGTGTGTGTGTGTGTGTGTGTGTGTGTGTGTGTGTGTGTGTGTGAACAGTCTCCGCCATCTTGGCCGGAATGGAACTGACGTGCTTTGAGGCAATACAGTTAATTGACGTCAATCTTATAGGTGTTAGTTCTTTTCTTCTTTTTTTTTTTTAACGAACTTCCAGTTCGTCAGCTATTGTTCCACGTCATACCTTCAGTTGCATCCTCATTATCAGAAAAAAAAGTATGTTGCAAATTGTGTAATTGTTTGTATACATATTCTAAACAGGCCTAAATATTAACAAAATGTGGTGTAACTGTCTTTGCTAATCGTGTTTCTTTTCTTCATTGGGATTTTCTCTCCATACTAGTGATTATAAATCTTTACTGCGAATGAACTGTTCAAGGAACACCCCTCTCAGTCTATTTATATATCGGTGACGTAGTGAGGTAGGCAATTTTTAGCTAAAACGTTAACCTTTTTTAGAAACCAGTTTTTTAAGTGTTTTAAAATCTTTAAAATGCTTTTAATTTAGAAGGCTGTTGTGCACCCGGCCCCTGACCACAGAGCTTACGAATGGCGGGAGCCGCCGTGTGTCCGTCTTTCAGTATTTCTGTGTGCCAGTGTGTGTGGATCAGAGGGTGGGTTAAAGTAGAAGGAGATGGATTCCTGTCGCTACACGAGCCCACAGAGGGTACTAATGGCGGGAAGCGCCGTGTGTCCGTCTTTATTTGTGTGCGCCGACGTGTGTGTTGATCAGAGGTTGGCTTAGCGAGGAAGGAAATAGATCAGCATAATAAGTCTAAAAATATGAACAACTCTGAATGTTCCTAAAAGATAAACGCATGTGAACTCCAAACAATACGGTAGACTTTGGGATGAAATCCTCATCTTGTTTATTGGTGATGTGGGGTGGGGTGGGGTGGAGAAAGGGGGGGGGGGGAGGCAGCATGCCTGACATTATTTTTCAGCCTCCAAAATATCCATTCTCCAAAATATAATTTTTTTAACGAAATTTTTTTTATTTTATTTTTCGCCAAAAATATTTCTCTAAAATATATTGGGGTTGTCGGTGGGTGGGCGGGTTGGTTGGGGGTAGATGGCGGGGGTGGGGGGTGGGGGGGGGGGGCGGTGCAGGGGATACTCAGACTCAAGAGCTCGACGGTATGCCGTTTCAATCTTTGACCCCCCCCCCCTCCACCCTCCCCATCCCCCACCTCTCCAAGTTCTCGGAGTTCAAAGCCACTGAAGCATTTCATAGATCGTGTTTATACCGCAACAATCAAATGTCTCATTCATTTTCTTTGCCATGTTCTTGATACAGATAGGAGATGGCACAACCACTATAAGCCGAAGGGTAGTGCCAGAATAGTTTGGCGCTTATAGGATAGAGACTGACTAACTTCCGGTTTCATCGTTAGTACCCGTGTAAATATACTAAGACGGGGTGGAAATTCCGGGTAGATCCATTACATTCGTGACAGGAGGCACGTAGTATTACGTATTCATTTCCTGATTACTTTTAGAATCTTTAGACACGGACAGATGAAGTGTATCTGTAAATAACTTTCACACAGGACCGTAAATGAGATATATTCCGATTACTTCATTATATGCTGAATATGAAACGGTCACTTTTTGTTAGATATCCTTTGAGGTGTACGCCACAGTTCTAGAGACAGATTGACCATGACAGCTGAAGAGTGGTGTCAGAATAGCTTGGCGACTATAGGCGCCAAGCTATTCTGACACCACCCTTCAACTATCATGGTCGATTCACATTCTGTCAGTCGTAGCATGTCAGGGCTTTATGGGTTAATCGATTCAACAGGTATAACCGATCCTGTCTCTCTCCTTGGCACTCAGAGTGTGTGAGTGTGTGTGTGGGGGGGTGGGGTGGGGGGGATCGTGCGTGTGTGTATGTGTGTGTGTGTGCGCGCGCGCGCATCGTGCGCGCGTGCCTGAAGTGTGCGGCCTATGGTTAACCCTTTGTATCGTAAGGCCGACTTCCCCAGATTTGGGAGTTGTCCTCTGAAGACTGCGTTACAATCAAGAAGACAGATCGACCATGACAGTTCAAGGGTGATGCCAGAATAGCTTGGCGCCCATAGGCGCCAAGCTATTCCGGCATCACCGTTGAACTATCACGGTCGATCCCTATCTAGCTATGGCCGGCGGTGTGTCAGGATTAAATGAGTTAATGCCTTTGTGAAGAGGCTGTTGTTCTTTCACTAGTAACTCACGCCGCGGTACGCGATTAATACAAAGTCGAAACAACTGAAATCCTATTTGCTCAAAGCGTTATGTTTGTAGGCCTATTCTGAGTTACGTAACAGTATTACGAGTAGTGGCTTAATTATTCGCGTGCCGCGTATTAAATCACCGTACGCGTCAGTATTCCGGCATAATATCATGATCTTTCATGTGAAACTCAGTATAGCCCCCTCCCCCCCCCCCCCCCCAACACCATCCTCCACCAAACTTTCATGAGGTGTCGATCGGAAATAAGATTTTACACCCGGAAGGTCACGGAACTATGCATTCAATCTACTCATTTGTATCCGTCGGCGCCGATATATTTAAGCAGATCTGTCGCAACTGACAACGGTAAACAAATGTTCAAGTGTGTTGATCTGTGATTCTGGACTTATGATTTTGAGCCGTAAGGTCCAGAAACACACACCAACACATATAGTATCAGGATTATTTTTATGAAAAGAAGTACATAACGGAGAAAGAAAAAAAAAATGCTTAGAAAAGACAGTTACGACACAATTTATTAATATTTCGGGTAAATACCCTTTTTCAAAATAGACAAACAAACAAATAGAGAGATCAGTCGCTACTTATCTTTATTTATCGCAGAAGGAATGTGAATTATTATTTACAGGCGCGTGGTAGTACATTATTTTGTGTGTGCGTGCGATTAATAATGATTATTATTATTCTTATATAGCGCTTAACCTCAAAACTAGAGCTCTAGTCGCTTCACAGGAAATTAATTATACAAGTTATTAATTAAGAAAACAAAATTTAAAAAATGTAATACCCCGTACCCCCTAAATCACATATTACATAAGATACTGATTTACTCCTAGTCACGCATTCTTCAGTCTTCAAATCACGTCATTCAAGAGAGGTGTTGCCATCACACGCACACCCATGCACCATGCACACACACGCACACACACACACACACACACACACACACACACACACACACACACACACACACACACACTACACTTGTGATACTGACCAAAATCCAGCGTTATTCAGTCAGAAAGAAATTCTCTCAGTTTTAGTAATACCCCATATTCCGTCAAAAAAGAAAATGACATCACCGGTAAGGGTGGGAAAGCAGGGATGGGGTTGGGAGGGGTGGGGGGGGGGGGAGGTTGGACTGGAAGTGGTGAAGCGGTCTCTATGTGGTCTGTACGTGCGTGCTCCGCTATGGTCTGTACGTGTGTGCGTCTCGCAACCCGGCGAATCCAAAGTTTTTCACTTTGGAAAAATCCTCAGTTTGTAATAGCCAAAAGAAGAAAATGTTATCATCAGTGCGTTTGTGCACGCGTATATGTACGTATTTGTGTGTGTGTGTGTGTGTGTGTGTGTGTGTGTGTGTGTGTGTGTGTGTGTGTGTGTGTGTGTGTGTGTGTGCCGTGTGCGCGCGTGTGTGTGACTCAAGTTTTTTTTTTTTTTTTTTTTACCGTTGACCTATATCCGGTCGGGGTGTAATATTGAGGTGCTGTCAGCAGCGTCCGGGTATTTTGTAGACCCCCAGCATTCCTAGTACGAGTCACTAGGACTTTCAGCACCATGCGCAAAAGTGCATAGTCGGGCTGATGTCAGCCCGCGCACAGTCGTGCGCAGCCCAACGGCGGCTGACGTTCGGCCCGATGGCCTTTTGCGCACTGGGAGGTTACCTGCATCCTCAGTCGACTGAGATGATTATGTCACCGTACACCCATTCTCCAACATGCATCCGATCACTAAATCTTCCGAGTCTCCGCGGTCGCATTGTATATCCCCACCCCCACCCCCACCCCCCCCCCCCCACCGCCGCATTTCCCCAGTTTTGGAGGTGTTACTCAGTTAACTCATTCTATCCCAAGACCGAAATCACCAAATTTTGAAGTCGTCCTCTGAAGACTGCTTTGCAGTGCAGGACACAGATCGACCATGACAGTTCAAGGGTGATGACAGAATAGCTTGGCGCCTATGGGCGCCAAGCTATTCTGGCATCACCCTTGAACTATCATGGACGATCCTTATCTTGCTGTGGTGTGTCTGGGGTAGCCCGAATGAGTTAACGGCTATGTACCAGTTGCATGAGATGGACCGTGACCGCGATGATTCAAGGGTAGTGCCAGACTGATTAGCTTGGCGCCTTCTCGCGCTAACGGCCCTTGAATCATCACGGTCAATCTATCTCCTGCTGTAAGGCTTTGCGGCTAAATGGGTTAAACCAGGTTACGCCAGTAAATGTTTCCGGTTGAAATCCAAGTTCCTGCCTCTTCGGTGGTAAAAAAAAAAGAAAAGACTAATTACGTCAAAATCCGGCGACTTGCTCTATTTGCGGAAATACTGATCTGAAATGGCGTCACTGAATAAGTGTCTCCCAGCAAGAGACATAGATTCTCATAAGAATCTTTGTCTCTTTCAGATAAAAGGAGCTCATCGATGATAAACCAGGCTGAGTCGAAATCACTGGGCTAGTATCGGTCAGACCAAACACTACGCAGAGTGTGTACGTTCGCGAAACGTGCTTATAAAAACTTTTACGGAGATTCCAAATGTAGGCCTACGTATACTAGTGCACTAGACAGCCTACCTATGACCATTGCCACCTATAAAAAGGCCACCCGTAGCGTTGCGGCTCATTATTCCCGGCGGTATCTTCCTCGCTCCGAACCTCTGTAGCAAAATGTACACATCGGGTGTTTGCTTTTTCTTCTTGGGTTTTATGGCGGTCTTTACTACGGCAACATCGGGTGCAGGTTAGCATGATCATGAGTGATGCCGCAGAGGAGAAGTGTATCTTGTTGTTAAATACATTTACACTTTTATATTCGTGTCTACTAATGATTTTATTATCGCTATATTATATTATTATAATTGTTTTATATTATCATTATTTATTATTATTATTATTTACTGTACAACTTAACCCATTCAGCCCTGCAGCAGATGGGTCGACGCGATAATTTAAGGGCCGTGCCAGATTACCTTGGCGCCTTCAGGCGCCAAGCTAATCTGGCACTGCCCTTGAATTATCATGGTCGATCCACTGCTCTCCTGCAACTGGTGCAGTCATTAGATGACGCCGGCTCCAAAATTTGGGAAATCAGTACGGGCGGCCGTCGGGCGATGTCAGTGAATGATGTCAAGTCAGTCCCACAAAGGGAAACAATTTGGCCGGGCTGCCTTCCCATGAAATCATGAGTAGCCTGCCTCAGTTACAGAAAAGCGGCCATCACCTGGCCTAGTTGTTGTTGTTTGTTTATTTCCTTAATTATTTTAAACCAATTATTACTGTGTTTTTGTTGGCATGGTTGTGTAAGATAGTTTCTAGTGAGCGGCGGCTCAATTCACCTGACGCTGCTGCGCGCACTCCGCCGCAGCGCCGCCGCCCGCTTCGGGGTTTTGTAGAAGTTAATGGTTTTGGCAGATCCCACAGCCGACCTGGACTGCAAGAAGGATAACGCATCGAACAGTTGTTTAACCCTTTGGTGTCTAGCGGTTTCAGTCGCGATGATTCCTGCAGGATTCATTGCGACTAAAGAACCGCTACCGACACTCCCAAACTGAGCGTTAAACAAATGGTCAGTCCTCGCTCGGACCGCCGACATCAGCAGCGGTCTCGGGTCGGCGGCCCGCACGTCCCGAGTCAGTGCGCGGACTGATCAACGGCGAGTATGCCGGCCACTGAAGACAAGCGTGATAGCGCAAACAAATGAATATCTATCCCACTTTGCAACCCCAGCGCTCTGGACGCAGTACTATGAGCGATGATAAAACGACCATGATAGTTCAGTCAAGGGTGGTGCCAGAATAGCTTGGCGCCCGCAGGCGCCAAGCCATTCTGGCACCACCCTTGAACTTCCGTTCATGTCACACCATCCTCCGTCGGCTGCCGGTTGCACTATTCTGACGCACCGTTACGAAACTTACGGCTTTCAGTCCGAGGCCCCGAGCTCGCCGGCGGAACGGGCCGCCGTTGCCGCCGGGTTCATGATTCAGCCGGTCAGCGGCACACGCGCCTAGGCACTATTTTTTAGCTGTGAACTCGTTGGCACCGCCAACTGGCAGTCGCCCCCTCGGACGGTCCCGGGCCGCTGTCACTGAACAGACAGCAGACACGTCACAGAAATCCCGCGGTTATTTTTAGCAGTATATCCAGCGACCATATCCGAGTAAGTGAAATTTACACTGTCAACACTGTATTGATTGTACCTACGCAACTCTGCCAAGAAACGACACGGGGTGGGGGTTTCCCGACTGAGGACCAGTCACGCTAGTTGTACCGACGCCGACACTAGTATTCACGGCCGTGTCACGAGTGGTGTCCGTGTCCGTGGGACTGCGAGTTATCCGCAATGTAGGGGAGAGAAAACGATACAAAATTCGAAATTATCGTGTCATTAGTTACCTCCCTCAACCCGCTATGTTCGGCTGCAAGCGGTCGACATTTAGAGGCAGACGGACTGAACAGAAACTCTGTGACGACAGTTCATGAGCAGTGCCAGATTAGCGTGGGGCCTTGAAAAGGCGCCAAGCTAATCTGCGACTACTCTTGAACTCTATTGGCCAGGCCAGGTTCTACTAGCTGTTAGGCCCCTTTACACAAGTCCAACTTGAGAGATTGCGCCTCCTGAAGGTCATTTGCATGTATTGATTAGTTGTCCACTATTAACCAGCCCTTCCCTGCCACATGCAAGAAATTATATCTCTCACTATTAAATCACATATTTCCTGTCATCCTACTGAGGCACAGAGCTTAAATGAAACGAACAAACATAAAGCGAGCAAGAGGAATAGATCTTCATGAGCTCCCTCAATTGCAGGGGCTCATGAAGATCTATGCCTCTTGCATGCAGGTGTTGCTTGTTGTGCTATACCTGGCAGAGAAGGGATTCTGCGTAACAAAAGTTGACAACGGCTGATACCCCCTAATGTAGTTGATTCTTGTATTTTCAGGAACCACAAAAGAGTGTCCACATTTTAATCCAGATCATCAGGTTTGCTGCAATGGCCTTGCTCGGGAACAGGATTATGACAAACTCTGCTGCAAAGACAGAGCAGGTACAGTGTATTCTTTACCGACTGCATTCTATTCATCTTCAACATATCTTTTGCTCCTAGAAGCGTGGGAAAACTTTTGATGGGTGGTGTGGTGTAGAGTGCAAGAGGGATTAACGCATATGGGATCTGACCACAGATATCACATTTAGCACTGAACTTATCTCTCACTCTCAGATAGTTCAAGGGTGGTGCCATCATAGCAACAACTCTTGCGCTGACAGTTTTGGTGGCTGCTGCACATACAAAAAGGTTAAGAAATTTAACACCACAGCCGCATTTGTCAAATTTTATGATCTAATAATAAATTGCTGACACGTCACCTATGTACCAGTTGCAGGAGATAGATTGACCATGATAATTCAAGGGTACTGCCAGATTAGCTTGGCACCAGGTGGCACCAAGCTAACCTGGCATTACCCTTGCATTATCACAGTTTGCTGTAGCATGCCAGGGCTAAATGAATGGTTTAACTCATTCGAGACATGCCGCCTCCAGATACGCGGCTTTCAGTCGCATATCCGGAGGCGGAACATCTCGAATGAGTTAATACATGTATTATTTTTTGCTCGTACCACATGCTGCGCAGTATTTAAAGTGTAATGTTCAAGCTGCACGTTAAAAATTCATTACTAGAAATTAGTATAACTTGCAAGTGTACTTGACAGTACACGTACATACTGTATATATGACATTTAACCCGTTTGGCTGTTGGTAACACTTTTTATCAAGACGAGTCCTGTCACTGCCAGTCAAGGCAGAATTTGCAAGGAATCAAAGTGGTCTCAACAAGAGGCATAGATCATCATGAGCCTGGCAGTTGCCAGGGCTCTGGAGGATAAATCTATGTCTTTGATGGATCGATATCACTTTTGCTCAGCAATGAAGGGGCATCATCAAACTGACAGTGATAACTGCAACATGTTCAGCACGTACATGTACTGTCAAACTGATGAACAGTTTGGGAGTGTGTGCACAACATCTCATGATTTTTTTCCTCGCTTTCAGGCATTGAAATATACATAAACAAACTACACTGTGATGGTGATAAGAATGTGATAGAGAGCCACAAAGCAAAGAAGTGCACTTGCGATGGTGATGGAAATTTGATAGAGAGACACCAGATAATGACATGCAGAGAAGCCGTTATCCACCTGGGGTTCCAGGGTTGTTGTGAGGGAATTCCGTACACACTGGCGGACAGCGAGTGTTGCGTAGGATGTAAGTACATGTGCACTGTTTATGCATATTAACCCATTACATCCGGAGGCTGATTTTTTTTTAAAAGCTACTTATTGTCCTATGAAGGCTACATTACAGATCAGGAGATAGATCAACCAATTCAGTTCAAGGGTGGTGCCAGAATAGCTTGGCGCCTCAGGCGCCAAGCTATTCTGGCACCACCCTTGAATTATAAAGTCAAATTTTTTTCGAGTATTAGGTGTATCAGGATGAAAAGGGTTAACCCCACTCTCATGATATTTGCAAAAGACACTGATGCTCATTGGCCCCTGCAGCTGCAGGGGATCATGAGAATCAATACGTCTTGCTGAGATTAGGCACTCTTGTTCTGTACAGGGAGTAAGTATGATGTTATAGCTGCAGAGGCACATGAGAATCTATGTGCCTCTGGCTGCAATGAATTCTTCCCATCTGTTCTGCAAACACCTCGCGCTGGGACCATACGGCGTTGAGGCGCGTCCCCTGGGTGGTGGATAGGGGGTCCCTCGTGAGAGGGGTGCACCGAATGAAATAAGGTGCCGTGAACCAACATGGTCTAAGGGAAGGTGACCCCGACAGAAAACCCCTGGTCCTCCTAGTAAGGGGGTTGGGCGTGGGGGTAGCTTCCCCACCCTGCAAAAAAGGAAATAGCTACAAAAACGCCGACGAAAAGACTAACAGTAATTCCTTTCCTGGAGGAGGAAGGTTCTTCTACTAGAAGACTTATGATGTCCTGTGGTGAAAGCCGGAAGTCTTCGGAAGCCACAGGACCGAGCCGCCTCTCTCTATCCAGGGATACAACCATGGGCACATGGAACGTCAAGACCATGTACCAGAGCGGCAAGGCCGCCCAGATAGCAGCGGAAATGCAAAAGTACAACCTTTCCCTGCTAGGCATCAGTGAAGCCAGATGGACGCAGTCTGGCCAGAAAAGGCTGTTAAGTGGGGAGATGATTCTGTATTCAGGTCATGAAGAGGAGAATGCCCCCCATACAGAAGGAGTAGCACTCATGCTGTCACCAGTGGCACAGAGAGCGCTGATGGGCTGGGAACCTCTTGGGCCAAGAATTATCACAGCAGCCTTTAGAACCAAGAAAAAGCTCAAGCTGAACGTCATCCAGTGTTATGCGCCCACCAATGACAGTGACGAGGAAGAGAAACAAGAGTTCTACGACCAACTCCAGAGTGCCGTGGACAAATGTGCAGAGCGAGACATCACCATCGTCATGGGCGATTTTAATGCCAAAATAGGGGAGGACAACACCGGATACGAAGAGGTGATGGGGAGACAGGGACTAGGCTCGGAGATGAGTGAGAACGGGGAGAGGTTTGTAGACTTTTGTGCTCTAAACCGACTTGTCATTGGAGGCAGCATCTTCCCACACAGAAGAATACACAAAGCAACTTGGGTCTCACCTGACCATACAACAGAGAACCAAATAGACCATATCTGCATTAGCAAGAAATTTAGAAGATCCCTTCAAGATGTTCGAGTGAGGAGGGGAGCAGATGTCGCCTCAGACCACCATCTGCTTACCTTAAGAATGAAGCTCAAGCTAAAGAAAAAGCCGCACAGAGACAACAAGAAGACAGCGCTATAATGTAGGCCTCCTGAGAGAAACTGGAGTTAGAGAAGAGTTCAAACTGGTGCTGTCCAACCGGTTTCAAGCGCTACAGGAGCTAGTAAATGAAGAGGAGGCGGTCACCACAGAGCAGCAGTGGAAGGCAGTTAGAGAGGCGCTGAACTCAACCTGCAAAGACACTGTAGGGTTCAGGAAACACCACCACAAGGACTGGCTGTCGGCACAGACCTTGAAGAAGATAGAAGCGAGGAAGCAGAAGAAAGCAGCGGTCAACAACAGTCGCACGAGAGCAGCCAAAGTAAGGGCACAGGGGGAATACTCGGAAGCCAACCGCGAGGTGAAGAGGAGTATCAGGGCAGACAAGAGGGCCTACACAGACAGCCTGGCAGCAGAGGCAGAAAAGGCAGCAGGCAGCGGCAACATGAAACAGCTCTACGACATTACCAGAAGATTGTCGGGTAAGTATGGCCATACAGAAAGACCAGTAAAAGACAAAGAAGGCAAGCCTATTGCAGACAGAGCAGACCAACTCGACAGATGGGCCGAGTATTTTGAAGAGTTACTGAACAGACCTAGCCCACCCGACCCCCCCGACATCCAGCCGGCAGAGACCGACCTACCCATCAGCTGTGACAGACCCAGCCGGGAAGAGATCAGAAAAGCAGTGGCATTTTTGAAGAATGGCAAAGCAGCAGGGCCAGATGGCATCTGAAAGCAGACCTAGAGACAACAGTTGAGATGCTGTACCCACTGTTTGGAAAGATCTGGGAAGAGGAGGTGATGCCAGCTGACTGGAAGGAGGGGTACCTAATCAAGCTTCCCAAGAAAGGCGACCTCAGCAAGTGTTCCAACTACAGAGGAATCACCTTGCTGTCAGTACCAGGAAAGGTCTTCAACAGGATCATCCTAGAGAGAATGAAGAGCTCCGTTGACCCCCAGCTGAGAGACCAGCAAGCAGGATTCAGGAAGAACCGATCATGTACAGACCAGATCGCCACTCTCCGCATCATCATCGTGGAACAGTCTCTGGAGTAGAGCTCCCCGCTGTAAGTCAACTTTGTGGATTATGAGAAAGCATTTGACAGCGTGGACCGAGAGACTCTGTGGAAACTCCTACGACACTACGGTGTACCCACAAAGCTCGTCCGCCTGATCAAGAGCAGCTATGATGGCATGACATGTCGCATGATCCACAAAGGGCAGTTCACCAGAGAGCTCCAGGTCAGAACTGGTGTCAGGCAGGGGTGTCTGCTGTCTCCGTTCCTCTTCCTACTGGCCATAGACTGGGTCATGAAGATGACCACAGAGCACAGACGAAGTGGAATACAGTGGACACTGTGGACACAGCTTGACGACCTCGATTTTGCAGACGACTTGGCATTACTGTCCCACACTCATCAACAAATGCAGGACAAGACCACGAGGCTTGCTGACATCTCGTCCCAAGTGGGCCTCACCATTCACAAACAGAAAACAAAGACAATGAGGCTGAACGCAACCAGGGAAGAACCAGTCTTGCTTGCTGGCACCCCGTTGGAGGAGGTGGAGTCCTTCACCTATCTCGGGAGCATCATAGACAAAAAAGGCGGCACTGATGCAGATGTCAGAGCACGAATCAGTAAAGCCAGAGCAGCCTTTCTCCAGTTGAAAAAAGTGTGGAGTTCCAGAGAGCTGTCACAACACACCAAAGTCCGGATTTTCAACTCCAATGTAAAAGCAGTTCTCCTATATGGAGCAGAGACATGGAGATTGACAAAAACCACAGTCAACAGAGTACAGACCTTCATGAACAGTTGCCTTAGAAGAATTTTGAAAATCCACTGGCCAGAGAAGATCAGCAACGTCAGACTCTGGGAGAGAACAGAGCAGATAACAGCAGAGAATGAAATTGGGCGAAGAAGATGGGGATGGATCGGTCACAGTCTGAGAAAGCCAGCTTCCAGTATCACTAGGCAGGCATTGTCATGGAACCCCCAGGGAAAGAGGAAAAGAGGTAGGCCGAGAAACTCCTGGCGCCGAGACCTCCAAGCAGACATCAAGAGACTGGGAACCACCTGGAGTAGAATTGAAGGAGAAGCACAGGACAGGAGTTGCTGGAGGTCTCTCGTCGACGGCCTATACCCGGGTAGGGGTGACAGGCGTAAGTAAGTAAGTAAGTTCTGCAAACAGGTCTCTGGGGTTCTGCCTGCAACTAAATTACAGCCTAACAATATACAACACAATCTGTGTGTGCAAAGTAGCTGTTCCTAACACTTTGGGTTTCGGTAGCAGTTTTTGTAGCGATGATTCCTGTAGCGATGATTCCTGTCAGAACAAAAACCGCTACAGACACCCAAAAGGTTAATTAGGAAAATTGCAGCACGACTACTGCTAGTTTATTACAGTAAACTTTGTTCATATCAAGGTCGAATATAGCAAATCTGGTGATAACAAAACTTTGTCAGAGGTCCTAATGAACTTTAAATACAGCAAAAACAAATTTGGGTTCTCTGGCATTTTGTTACATATCCGAAGTTTATTGTATGCCGATACAGTATTACATACATTTCACAAATGTTTACAATTCAGCTGGTTAAACTTAACCCCAAAAGTCCTGACATGCCACAGCAGGATGTGGTTCAACCATGATAGTTCAAGGGTGGTGTCAGAATAGCTTGGCGCCTGTCGGCGCCAAACTATTCTGACATCACCCTTGAAAGAACGTGGTCGGTCAGTCTCCCGAACTGTGACACAGACATGAAAGGATTTAAACAAATGGACAATTTCATCTTCAGGATATAACAAGTTAAATGACACTTTTTTCCTCTGCCAGTATATGTACATATGATGCTATGTTTTGTTTAACCCTTTTAGCCCCAAGGTCCCATTTTCTCAAATTTTGGAAGTGTTGCCTAACGACTATGTACTAGTTGCAGGAGATATGGGGCTAAAAGGGTTAACAGGTCTTATATATACATATATATGTTAAAGACACTACGGGAAATCACTCTGGACAGATTACTTGATCCCTTTCTTACGGCATCAAATCGCCAGCCCACAACAAATACACAGCGCAAAGCACACTACACTGCACATATTTTATTTAGTGATTTCCCTTAGTATGCGTACTACATCTACCAACGTTTGCCTATCCTATGGTTTGTGGTTCGACAGCTTATGGTTCCACAGTCATTGCACGAGGCGCAACCTGCTGTCATGGACTACCCTTGGAAGATGGTAAAATTTGCTGCAAAACAAAACACAGACCAGTGAAGCCTACCCATCCGTCACACACACAGTGCTGCTACAATTTCGTAACCCGAGTCATGTACACTCACAACACCACAGAGGAGTGTCTTGATGGGAATCTCACCTCACAAGACGATTTGTATAATGCCTTGAAGACTTTAAATACCTCTGGCACTGAGTTACCATGGAAAGGCAAAGACAGTATAGCCCACATTCCAGCTCCTCCAGACCAAACAAACCTACAGCACTGCGGAAAAGGAAAGAGGCAACCCTACTCATCGTCAAACCAGATCTGTTGTCAGGACACTCTGCACAACTATCCAACAAACACAGCGAAGTGCTGCGGTCAAAAAGCTTACGTGGAGAACCAAACTGCAGCCAGTCCATCCAGCGGAGAGAAAAAACAAGGCAATCGACACTTGTGTTGTGATGGTGAACTATTCGCTGGGGTGGGAAGTGGACACATATGCTGTGGAAAGTATCTCATAGACAAAAAGAAGAAAGAAACCTGCTGTGGGCCTCATGTTCTTAAAAAGTATGTCAAAACATCATATTAACCCTTTTCATTCTAATACACTACTGCTTGAAATTAATTTGACTGATAGTTCAAGGGTGGTGCCAGAATAGCTTGGCGCCTGAGGCACCAAGCTAGTTTGGTACCACCCTTGAACTAAAATAGTTAATCTATCTCCTAATCTGTAATGTAGCCTTCACAGGACAATATTTTTTTAATCAGCCTCAGGATTTAATGGGTTAATTGTCATCTGAAGACTGCATTACAATCCAGGAGACAGATCGGCCATGATAGTTCAAAGGTGGTGACAGAACAGCTTGGCGCCCAAGCTTTTCTTGGACCACCCATCAAACTATCATAGTTGATCAATTATCTTGCAATGGTGTATCCGGGCTAAATGAGTTAATACTTTCAAAACAGCACTTGTGACTGTGAGGGCTCATGAGAATCCAGCCTCTTGCATCTTGGCAATGTCCTGGCAGCTTCAGGGTTAACGATTTGTGCGTCAGTAACTTTTTTTGTCGCTATTATGTCTATAGGGTTCATCGCGACAAAAAACACTACCAACACACAAAGGGTTAACATTTATTTTTCTCTAATGTATAGTCAACATAATTTGATAATCAGATAATACATATAGATTCTTACATTGCTGTTTAGGTGAGAATCTCACTCTCATGGTTTAAAACCTTATCCTATGAGCAAAAGCGAATAAGGTAAGGTTTTAAGGCCACGAGAGTGAGATTCTCAGTATCACCTGAAACATCAATCTATTTTTTACACACCTTTTGTCATGTCTTTGTGGTAATCCGATGAGAGTTGTTATGTGTCTATGCATGCAATTTCTTGCTATCTTTCTCATTAACCCCTTTACAGCCAAGAAAAATTGAGCACAACCTGACTGCAAGAGACACAGATCCTCATGAGCCCCCACAGTCGTGGGGGCTCATGAGGATCGATATCTCTTGCCGTGACCAATTTGTATCCCTATTCCTTGGGAGGATTGTGGCTTTGGGTCATTGAAACAACAAAGATTTCAGAAACAAAATGTATGTACAGTGCCAGGGAAGGGGTTCATACAATTCTGCAAATATGACAGATACTTTAAGAATTCTGTCTATTGCAGAGGGAAAAATCAGGGATGCTGCAAGGGGGTGCCCTTCAATAAAAAACAGATGCGCTGCAAGGAAGGCATTGTGACCATAAGGAATAAAGTGGCCTGTAAGAACTCTAAAAGGAGGTGAGTAAATAATGACTTGTAATATTCCTAACTTAGCCAACAAACATGCTACTGCAGGCATCACCTTCACACAAAGCACTACTGACAAAAAAATGGTTCACTCATTCGAGACGTGCCGCCTCTGGATACGTGGCTTAAAGCCACGTATCCATAGGTGGCACATCTCAAATGAGTTAACTATCAAACTTGATGGGTGACCCATTTTATGTCGGTGTTACACAGTTGTTGAAGGCCCACTACCGCCAAAACTGTTTAAAGATGCTACGAAACGCAAAACACAGGTCTAGTTATGGTTCATTTAGACACAGGACAATCCAGTTCAGCACACGTCTTAATATCAAGTAATTTGGCAACTCCACTCTGTTCCATAAATACAACTCTTTCAGTACAATAAACAGCTAAACATGATTGACACACTAACAGCTGCGCAGAATAAATAAATGCTATTGCGCGTGTGCTTTTGCTGCACGTCCCAACTGCAGTTAAAGTTCATAAGGTGTGTCGACAAGGCATAACACAAATGGTGCTGAAATGTGTCTTAAAATTTACGCGTAATGGTACTTTAAAGAAATGTATCTGTAGCTGAGAGCATTCAGCTTGTTCATGCCCACATGTGAAGTGCATGCACACACACAAGAACACATAAAATTAACTAATTTAGCTCTTAAACTTAGTTCTGGGAGTTTCAGATTTAAAGTGCCCTGCATCAATAGCTGAGAAAGTGTTGTATAGCGTTATACAACACTTCTGAAGCTATTGATTAGGGCCTAGTAAGCTGAAGGCTATTGGGCCAATGTTGACCGCAGAGGGCCCACACGAAGTCGTGCGACCGATTATGACCCAAGGACGATTTGCTTACTGGGGGTCGCTTTGAGTGAGTTAACTTTCTGAACAGCAGCGCTAGTGTGAAAACAAAGTCATTAATTTAATGAAAATGTAAAATGACTGCATTGCCCAATGAGATTTCCCATTCCACCTTCCATCACGCTCGTGGCAGACAGTAACACTCTTTCACAAAGCACCAATGCAATCAGGATATGCACAAAATGGTGCAGTATGTGACAGAAGTTTCCATGGCTTCATTTTCTGTATTTCTGCACACATTTATAATTAACCCTCTTAACCCCAAGGCCGCATTTTGAAACTTGTGGAGGCGTTGATGTACCAGTTGTAGAAGGATTGATCATGATAATTCAAGGGTAGTGCCAGATGAGCTTGGCACCTGAAGGCGCCAAGCTCATCTGGCACTACCCTTGAATTATCATGATCAATCCATCTCCTGCTGCAGGGTCCTGGGGCTAAATAGGTTAATCTGCTACAAATTCCATGTGCTAGATTTTTGGAGATACTTCCCTTTGCTTAGAAAAAAAGACTAAGGGATGGTGGGGAACATTAATTCTGTGGGTGGCACTGGATTTACTCTCTGCATACATCCCACATTAGTAAACAGTACCAATGACTGAATGCATGAGGGTTAACTGCTACCGACACCCAAAGGGTTACAGAAATGTAAACAGTCTACTATCTGAAGTGAGAAACAAAAACTGAAAGCACATTTTGTGCTCTCTTCCAGGATGGGGCAACAGCTATTGCAGTAATAATGCTCCTGCAACAAGTCGTGTTTTCCAGCACCAAGAAGCTGTCTCCATGCCTTGCAAGTTTCCACTCAAGTCACCATCTGAATAAATAAGAATAAGATCATGTCTCAGCAGGGATGATGCAAAAGAATCTTTCTCAGGCATGGACTTATTAATTATCCTCAACAATCTTAACCCTTTTTCATACTGATACACCCAATGCTTGGAATAAATTTGACTGTTTTAGTTCAAGGGTTGTGCCAGAATAGCTTCGTGCCCGAGGTGCCAAGCTTTTCTGGCACCACCCTTGAACTAAAACAGTTGATCTATCTCCATATCTCCCCACCTGGGCCTGCCCTGGGGGACTTAGGTGTGGTTAATTAACTACTTTTTAAGTTCCCAAGGTCACCCTGGCCAGCCCCACAATGTGGGTTTTTCCCCTATTCTGGGGCACGTGTTTTTGTCTACCCTTTGTCCATTCACCTGTTTTTTCCTTTTATAAACTCTCCCTACCGTCTGCGCTGCCGGTAGCTCTTGATGTTGGTTGTGTGTTGCTAAATGGTCTTAGCTTTATTTAGGCCCCATGTCGTAGGTTTATTTAACGTATTGGACCGGCTGGCGACATAATTCAATATTCTGGGGGTTTTTTTTTCACAAGCAGTGCAGGCACAACCTGAGAAAGTCTTGTTGCTGTCGGGACATTAAGCAATGTACAATCAATCAATCAATCTATCTCCTAATCTGTAATGTAGCCTTCATAGGACAGTAAGCAAACTTTACAAAATCAGCCTTAGGATGTAATGGGTTGACCCATTCAGCCCCGACACACTACAGGAGATGGATAGACCATGATAATTCAAGGGTAGTGCCAGATTAGCTTGGCGGCACAGACATACCCTTGAATTATCATGGTCGATCCATCTCCTGCAACTGGTGCATAGTCGTTAGATGTGATGCCTCCAAAATTTGGGAAATACGTGTGTAGGGTTGTAGGAGTTAAGAAATCGAGGTGTGGTGCATGGGGATATGACTGAGTTTCAGATAGCGGATGGGGTTGGACACAGCCTAGCTTCAGATAGTGGATGGGGATACCCGGTAGAGTTGTGTTGGGACACAGCTGAGCTTCAGATAGCGGATGGGGATAGAGTTATGGTGGGGACACAGCTGAGCTTCAGATAGTGGATGGGGATAGAGTTGTGGTGGGGACACAGCCGAGCTTCAGATAGTGGATGGGGATAGAGTTGTGGTGGGGACACGACTGAGTTTCAGATAGCGGATGGGGATAGAGTTGTCAGAACACTGCTTAGCTTCAGATAACGGATGGGGATAGAGTTGTGTCGGGACATGGCTCAGCTTCAGCTAGCAGATGAAGATAGAGTTGTGGTAGGGACACAGCTGAGCGAAAGATAGTGGATGGGGATAGAGTCAGCATTATTGCTTTGAAAAACTGTTATTGTTTTAAACCTCAAGTTTTATACACATTGGGGTGGTCCGTGGTGCAGTGGTTAAGGCGCCTGCCACCAATGCTAAAGGTGCGAGACCAGGTTCCGGCGTCGGACTTTTCTCCTCTAGCAAGCGTCACCGTTAATTCAGGCGAACCGTCAGGGGTTCTTTCTCCAGGTACTCAGGCTCTTCCTCCCCCTCCCCTATGGTACCGGTTTTGGGCCACTTTATAAATTTTAAATACAAGCGATCAAAATTTCCAAAACCTCAGTAGCTGAACTGACCCTTCGCACCATGTGAATGTCCTGTTTGTCTTGTACTGTGTTTGTCTTCAGAGTGAATGCGTGTGTGTCACGTGAGCGTGTGTGTCACGTGAGTGTGCGTGTTGGGTGCAGTTTGCGGCGCTTTGAGCCGATTCACAGAATTGGGAAGAAGCGCCTATATAATAACCGGTATTATTATTATTATTATTATTACCAATATTTAACTTACAAACATTTTGTTTCATAAGAAATACTCGGATAGTGTGCATGTGTGTGCTTGCATGTGTGCGTGTCTGTGTCTAACACTAGTAGTTTTCTCGCAAAGTGGGAAAACTACTTGTGTTATACACACCTGTATAAGGGGGCAAATGTAATTTTATTTTGCTTCAATTCCATGACTGTGCAAACCAAAAAAATGTACATTTCTCATCAAACACTTTCCAGTCATACTAATACTTGTCTCTTGAACATGTGTGCATAGGAGCTATCCTTCTACCTCATCTTTGCTGACTTGCACAAGAAGATGAACTGTTCATTGTCTTTATGCTTTACAGGTACATTATATTGTATTTTCAGACCTGCATTTCAGTCTGGCTGGCCAGACACATGCATTTCCCATGAAATACTGGCAAGTAAGACTGCCTCACATGAAAAC
Organism: Semisulcospira habei; assembly: GCA_036245525.1. Taxonomy (NCBI): domain Eukaryota; kingdom Metazoa; phylum Mollusca; class Gastropoda; family Semisulcospiridae; genus Semisulcospira; species Semisulcospira habei. The sequence continues at coordinate 139,134,748 of BTPG01000004.1, read as the reverse complement.
ATTTTATTGACCAACGTACCTATCACTTTGATATACATATATGTACAAGTCAGCCTCGATCATTACATGCTCCAGCGTACCACACGGTATCAGATATAATGCGCACAAGCCTCTGGCTCCGACAGGGATACCTAGGGATACCTCGGACTGACCTCAGCCGTAGCTGGCCCATGCACAGCTGTGCAGGAACCAGATAAGGCTGACGTTGCCCTAAATACCTCTTGCTTTCCATGTGGCTTTTCTTCACAGGTGCATGTAAATTTAGCAGTACGATAACACTATCACGAATAATGCAGTCTAACCCTTTGCGTGTCGGTAGCAGTTTTAGTCGCGATGATTCCTGTAGGAATCATCACGACTAAAACCGCTACCGACACGCAAAGGGTCAAGACTCCTGGATACCATGATATACTGTGCTAGCAGCCAATATTTTACCACCTTACGCAAAAAAGACATTTGAAAAGTCAGACTTCATTTACCTGTAATACCTTAAAATATCGTGAAGGCATATTTCAGTTAAGTTGCTTAACCCCTTCACTTCCTGCCGTAAAAAAAAATGTGAACACGACCCAACTGCAAGAGGCAAGAACCTCATAAGTCCCTGCAGATGTGGAAGCTCATGAGGTTCTTTGCCTCTTCCTGGCCCTACTCTCTTGGACTGATGAGATTATTCCGTTTTGAATTTGCCTAGCTTTCAAAGACATAAGTTTGTGTCCACTGGCAGTGAAAGGGTTAACCCTTTTAGCCCTACAGGTGCATTTCTCAAATTTTGGAAGTGTTACTTAACAACTCTGTACCAGCTGCAGGAGGTGGATTGACCATGATAATTCAAGGGTAGTGCCAGATTAGCTTGGTACCTGAAGCGCCAAACTAATCTGGCACAACCCTTGAATTATCATGGTCAATCTCCTGTTGTACAGTGTTGGGGCTAAAAGGGTTAAACCAATTTTCATCAGTATTGCTAAAGACATATATGTTAAGCCATTATTGACAGTAATTTACAAGCCAAGATTTGCATTCGACACACAAGTGCTGGCTCCGAGGCTCTGCCGAAGCACCAAGCTAATCTGGCACTACCCTTGAATCATCATGGTTGATCCACCTCCTGCAACTGCAAAGAGTCATTGGGTGACACACCCCAAAATTTGGGAATGCAGCCCTGGGATTAAATGTGCTGGTGTGTGATTTTGGACCTTAAGGCTGTAATGTCAAAAAAAATCACAAACCAGCACACAAAGCTATTTTTTAACCCTTTGGCTGTTGGTAGCGTTTTTTGTCACAATGTTTCCTGAAGGAATCATCACCACAAAAACCACTATTGACAGCCGAAAGGTTAAACCGCAACATAACCACAGATACCGGTATCTGTCACTTTTACTCACAAGCAGTGTTACTGCATTTTTATGGTCGCTGCATTAACTCATTCTACCCCAACACCGAAATCCCCAAATTTTGTCGTTGTCCTCTGAAGACTGCACACTAGTGCAGAACACAGATCGACCATGATAGTTCAAGGGTGATGCCAGAATAGCTTGGCGCCCATAGGCGCCAAGCTATTCTGGCATCACCCTTGAACTATCATGGTCGATCCTTATCTTGCTGTGGTGTGTCTGGGGTAGAATGAGTTAACCCCCTGGCTGCAGGAATTACCTCAAAAAAAGGCGTTACCGACAGCCAAACAGTAAACAAAGAGACAGGGATGACATGAGATTTTCATCAACTCACAGAATCAACCCCCAAGGCTGCATTTTCCAACTTTTAGAGGTGTCGCTTGACAATTATGTACCAGTTCCAGGAGATGAATCAACCATGATAATTTAAGGGTAGTGCTAGATTAGCTCGGCACCCGCTGCAGGGCATTGGGGCAGAGGTGTTGGGGGCTATCACTTGATATTTTAGTACAGACCATGTTGTATGTGTGCATGTGTGTTCACAGATTAACTCATTCAGCCCCAACACACCTCAGCAAGACATGGATCGAGCATGATAGTTCAAGGTGGTGCCAGAATAGCTCGGCGCCAATAGGCGGCAAGCTATTCTGGCACCACCCTTTAAGTATCATGCTCGATCTGTCTCTGGAATTGTAATACAATCCTTCAAATGGCAACTTCGAAATGTGGGGATTTCGGTCATTCGTGTAGAATGTGTTTATTGGCATTTTGAGCTGTGTGCGTGTGTTTGTACTAGCACCTGCAGGACGGTGTGCTTTTTATAATTTATTTGTTTCAATTATCCTATTGTAGCTGTAAAGACTGCAGTAAAATTTTCAAGTACAAACATACCTTGTCAGACTGAACAAAATGTGCACTTTTTGGAATGTGTGTACGTTCCTTTTACTTTCTACGTGGGCTTGCTGCGTGTATATGCTGTGTGAACAAGTCTGCGTAGGTGGGTGCACATTATTATACAGTTGGGTTTTTTTTCCTATTTGATCATTGTCCTTTTTTTATATTATAGGAACTACATGTACATGAATTGTAAATTTACAGGAGTTATGTATGTCTTATCTGGTTAAATACTCTTTTTTATTGTCCTTGTTTCATTTATACAACCACATGTACATGAATGTAAAATTACTGTTGAAGTTATGGTTAATCTTTGTGCGGAGCTACGCAAGTGTTTGTTTTAACCTCTGTGTGTGTGTGTGTGTGTGTGTGTGTGTGTGTGTGTGTGTGTGTGTGTGTTCCCAAAAAAAGGTTCAAATTCTTTATTCAGTGTAGGCCAAGGCCCATAACCAAAACACTTTTGGTGAACAACAACACAGCATGTCAGTAACCACATTAATACAAAGACATTCAGCATTATACAAATATAAATAAATTACATTAAATAATGATGCTATAGCTGCGTTTTGGCGCAACTAGTTTAAGATTATGTATGTAACAAGTCAAGCTAAAACTCCACAATGTCGATATGCATTTAGAAACTTAAATCGGTTATTACTCAACTTTTCCTCTAATTTCCATTGCATAATATATAAAACTAGCTACACATCGTGTGTATTCTTAGGGTGTTCTGGATATGTTCATGACAAAATCTGTAATTCAATATCCATATGCATGCACTGTCATGCAATACACCACACACACATACACACACAGTGTGTGTGTGTGTGTGTGTGATGTATTGCGTGAGAGTGCACGCATACGGATATAAAATTACAGGGATCTTGTCATGAGCATATCCTCGAATACCCTAAACAAAATGCCACTCCGGATTCTTTTTCACTTTGTTTACACTGGCATTTCAAGAAATTTGCAAACGCAAATTAAAAGTGAATGAAGTCAAAAAAGAAACCCCTCAGTGATTCTCTTAATCCACAAGAAGCATAGATCTGCATGAACCATGCATCTGCAGGGGCTCATGAGAATCTATGCCTCTTGCATACAGAGATCAGCATTGATTACATCCTCAGACTGAGCTAGTCTCTGTAATTTATGAAATCTGACAATAAATAACCCTTGCGTGCATAAGAGGCATTCACATGAGAATTCATGTCTCTTGCTGACAGACATCACCACCAATTACTGGTACAATTTCAGTTAAAATGCACCGAACATACTACAAATTTACTATTAGAAAACTGCGCCCCTCCCCCCCCCCCCCCCCCCTCCCCCAGCCACATGTAAACAAAAGCAACCGCAGCAACTAATTTGGACATTCACAATGATGAGCTTTGTGCCCTTCACCCATATCATTCGGAATACACCAGTGAGTGAAATAAGTTTGACTAAAATAGTTCAAGGGTAGTGCCAGAATAGCTTGGCACCTCTAGGCGCCAAGCTATTCTCTGGCACCACCCTTGAACTAAAGCCATTGGTCTATATCCTTATCTGTAAGTACTATAATGTAGCTTGCATAATTATGGCAGTGTACATATTTGAAGCTTTTAGCCTCAGTATAATATGGGTTAAAAAAGGAAGAGATGGGGTCATTTAGTTCTCCTGGGTAAACTTCATAGCATGTTTGACATGCTTTAACCCATATCATACTGAAGCTAAAAGCTTCAAATTTGTACACTGCCATATGCAAGCTACATTATAGTACTTACAGATAAGAATATAGACCAATGGTTTTAGTTCAAGGTTGGTGCCAGCAGGCGCCAAGCTATTCTGGCACTATCCTTGAACTATTTTAGTCAAACTTATTTCACACACTGGTGTATTTCGAATGATGATAATAATAATAATAATAATAATAATAATAAAGGAGATTTGTTAAGCACTTATTCTAAAAGTAGCACTAAGCGTTGATACAATGAAAAGGCTAACAACTAACACGCACACACACACACACACACACACAACATACGTACACACACACACGTGACCGTGGTAATGAATTGTGCATGGCTGGGGAAATGAAATAGTGAAAAGCAGCGTTTTAGAGGTGGGTTTTGAGAAGTGATTTAAATGAGGAGAGCATTTGACAATTACGGACTGGGGCGGGAAGGCTGTTCCAAGTGTCAGAGGAAGAGCGGAGGGTGCGAGATGGAGTATACAGATTGAGTAAGTCAGAGATATAAGCAGGAGAAGGGTTAAGATAGTTAAATCAGTGACTTATTAAAAACAAACCTCTGGTGCAAAAGCTGAATTTTCTGTCATGGCTCCATCAAAAATCACTGGAAGGTTCATCCTCAGGGGGCACTATGAATTTGTCAGACAGATACTGCTTCATGGGAGATCCTTCGTACTCTGGCCATGTCTGCATCGCCTGCATACACACACAAACACACACACAAGAGATAAAGGTTTTTAAACCTACAACAGGCGTGTCAAAAGCATGCACATGCCAAGAGTGGCATTTGATAGCTGGTAGTCAGCATGTGCCAGCCATGTCAACTATCAGATGTTGTGTCTTTAACCCATATCATACTGAGGCTAAAAGCTTCTGAATATTTGTACATGGCCATAAGCAAGCTACATTATAGTACTTACAGATAAGAATATAGACCAATGGTTTTAGTTCAAGGGTGATGCCAGAATAGCTTGGAGCCTAGAGGCGCCAAGCGATTCTTGCACTGCCTTGAACTATTTTAGTCAAACTTATTTCATACACTGGTGTATTCCAAATGATATGGGTTAAGTAATACGTAGTTAGTTATTTGGGTTTAACGCCGAGCAGGCAACTAAGGCCATCTCACGGCGGGAAGGGTAAAAATCTGGTCAGCCAGACTAAAAGAAAGGTCTTAAGACATGATGTAAATATACCTTAAAAATATGTCAGGCTAAAATGTCGCACAGGTCTTTAAAGAAAACGTCGGAAGACTCTCAAAAAGGTCAAAATAATAAAAACATCATAATCTATAACGCTCAAATCTGATTAAAAATATGGCACTCTCTCAGAAAACTGAAGATCTTGTCCGGGGGCACATCCCGGAACAAAACCTTCAAGGAGTCTGCTGTGAAATGTTTATACCTTGTGTCGATTAGATCAGCACAAGACAACAAAAAATGTTGAACAGAGTACTGCTCGTCGCAGGCATAACACCATGGACGCTCCTCCTGTTTAAGTAAATAAGAGTGCGTAACATACGTGTGGCCGATGTGGAGCCGAGCCAGGACAGTCTCCTCACGGCGGCTGCCGCAGCGATAAGGTAGACCGTCGGACAACTTAGGAAGGGCTTCATGCAGCTTGTTAGCTTCCTCTTTGTCCCACTCGGACTGCCACTCACGGGCTATGTACGCACTAGCCACATGTCTAAAATCACTATAAACAGTCTGTGTGTCAGGGACAGGGTCATTGCGGGCATCGTTGGCAGCAGAATCTGCGATCCTGTTGCCCTCGATGCCCACATGCCCTGGCACCCAAATAAAAATGATATCATAATATTCCTTCATCAAGTCCGCGTGGAGCTCTCTGATCTGCACCAGCAGTGGGTGGTCATTTCCTGTGCCCTGAAGGGCCTGCAGGGCAGAAAGAGAGTCAGACAGAATCAGGAAGTTCCTTTCTCTAGATCGATAAGCATGCCTGAGTGCCAGCAGAACCGCCTGCAGTTCCGCACTAAATACAGATGAGTGGTCTGGGAGGCGGTGCTTAAATGGGCGTCTAGGATGGCGAGAGGACACTGCGGCCGCAGCCACTCTCCCATCCTCAGACTTTGACCCATCGGTATAGATGCGACAATAGCCAGGAAAAATTGAAAGCAGTTCATTGAGGCTCTGTTGGTATATGGCTGGTGGAGTAGAGTCTTTCTTGTGGGCAGTCAAGTCCAGAAAGATGTCAGGAACTGGTAAGAGCCAAGGTGGAGTGATGTGTTGCAGGGATTCCGAAACTCTGTCCAGGTCCAAACCGGCCGCCTGCAGATGAGGTCGGACACGGAAAGAAAGTGGACGGACAGCTCCCGGATGGGTATCGTAAATCTCTGCAAACGATGGTTTAAAAACACAATCATAGGCAGGATTGTCTGGATGGGCCTTCAGTTTCAGAACGTAGCTGAGCATGAGGCGGATGCGGCGGAGCTTGAGAGAAGGCTCCCCTGCCTCGGCATACAGACTAGGAACTAGAGACGTCCTGAAGGCCCCAAGACATATCCGCAGACCCTGATGGTGAATTGTGTTCAGACGCTGTAGCACAGACTTGGAAGCTGAGCCATACACCACAGAGCCGTAATCCAGTTTGGACCGAACAAGGGCCCAGTACAGACGAAGTAAGACAGTACGGTCCGCACCCCAGTCAGTACGACCGACGACACAAAGAATGTCGAGAGCCTTCTGACAAGAGGTTCTAAGGTAATTAATATGGTTGCGGAAGGTAAGTCTTTTGTCAAAAATGACCCCCAGAAACTTTGCCTCCTCGGCCACCTTAATTGGCACTCCAGCAATGCTCAGGCTAGGTTCTGGAAAAAATTTCGTCTGGTTAGTAAAATGCACACAAACAGTCTTGGAGGGCGAGAACTTGAATCCATTGAGAGACACCCACCGCTGGATGCGATCAACGCACAGCTGCAAGCGCCTCTCAAGGGACGCAAGTCCTCGACCACGTGCGCACAAAGCAAAGTCGTCAACAAACAAAGAGCATTCAGAATCATCCTTGACGGCCTTTACAATGTTATTAATTTTAATACTAAATAAAACAGGAGATAGAATGCTGCCCTGTGGGACACCCATCTCCTGTTCAAAGGAGTCGGAGAGGGTGGAGCCCACACGGACATGGAACGACCGGTTAGTCAAAAAATTGTGAATAAAAACGGGCAGGTGCCCTTTAAAACCCATGTCCAACAAGTCAGACATTATGCCATACTTCCAGGTAGTGTCATACGCTTTCTCAAGATCGAAGAAAATTGCATAGACATGCTGCTTGTTGACAAAAGAATCTCGAATAAATGATTCAAAGCGGACTAAATGGTCAGTTGTACTACGGAAGCGCCGGAAACCGCACTGGAGGTCTGTGAGGAGACCCTGTGACTCAAGATGCCACACCAGGCGGGCGTTGACCAGGCGCTCCATAGTTTTACATAAACATGATGTCAAAGCGATAGGCCGGTAGTTGCCCGGGTCGGAAGGATCCTTACCCGGCTTGGGGATCGGTACAACCACAGCCTGGCGCCAAGACGGCGGAAAATGACCAGTTCTCCAGATATGGTTAAAGGCCTTGAGAAGTACAAGGAGTGACCTCTCAGGCAGATGCGTTAGGAATTGATAGTGGACGGTATCTAGGCCAGCAGCAGAGTCATTACATTTCTGCAAAGCTTGCTGCAATTCTGATAATGTAAACGGGACATTATAGTCTTCTGAGTTATCGGACTTAAAATCACAAATACGAGACTCTCGCTTCTCCTTCTCTCTCTGGAAGAAAGGTGAATAATGCTCCGTTGAAGAATTATGGGCAATGGTGGAGGCAAGCAAATTGGCCACAGCTTTTTTATCTGTAACCAAACTGGCACCATCTCTAAGATGGCCAACAGAAGCCGAGCCACCTCTGCCCCTAATTCTCCGAACAGCCTTCCATACTTTCTGGGACGGAGTCCGAGAAGTTAAAGATGAGACGAAGCGTCTCCAGGAAGCATGGCGTTCACGTTTAAAAATGTAATGTGCTTTCGCCCTCTGTCTTTTAAAGGTTAAAATATTTACTTGCGACGGATTACGGAAAGCATGTCGCTGAGCAGATTTGCGCGCTATTTGGGCCTTGCGGCACTCTTCGTTGAACCATGGTACTCTCGGCTTTCGAGGGACTGATGCGGAAGTTTTAGGGATGGTTTCACCCGCTACGTCCAATAAAATAGTAGTAAAAGAAGAAATAGGTTCTTCAGATGACATGACCACCTCCTCTGTAATACGAGACTGACAGAGGGAGGCGAACAGAGGCCAGTTAGCTTTCTTAAGATTCCAGCGCCCCACCGGCGGATCCTCCCCACAGCTGACCGATGACAGGACTACTGGGAAGTGGTCACTACCACACAGGTCATCGTGAACCTTCCAGTCAAAGTCCAGCATGAGAGAAGGATCACACACAGTGAGGTCTAGAACAGAACTAGATCCTGAACCTGGGTTAGAGTATGTAGGTGAACCATCGCTAAAGACACATAGGTTAAGTTGAGAAAAAACATCTTCTAACATCTGACCTCTGCCATCATAGTGGTCACTACCCCAAAGGTGAGCGTGACCGTTAAAATCCCCCATGAGAATAAAGGGAGGGGGCAGTTGATCAACTAAATTAAAAAAATCATTACTACAGACCCGCAGGGATGGTGGCAGGTAAATACTGCATATAGTTATGGTCTTCTTCAAGGTAACCCGAGCTGCGACAGCCTGAAGACAGGTGTCGATGCTAACGGGGCTACATAAAATTTGGCTACTAATGAGAAGAGCCACTCCACCCGAGCGCCTCTCCGAATCAGAGCCTTTATGTATAGCGTTAAAACCATTAAAGGACACAGGGTCAGAAGTCTTCAGGTAAGTCTCCTCAAGAGATATTACTGAGGGGTTATAGCACTTGACTAAAAGACGTAATTCCTCAAAGTTAGCTTGAAAACCACGACAATTCCACTGAAGCAGAGAGTCCATGATTATGTCTTATCTGGGGGTGCGGAGTTTTTCCCCCCTTTTTCCTTTGCCTTGGAAGGAGTCGGAGAAACAGAGGGGGGCCGGCTCCCGGGCCTCCTCTGGTTCTTAGGAGATGAAGGGGTTGGAGCTGCCGCAGCATCGGCAACTTCCACTCCCTCCATCTGCTCCTCCAATGCAGCATATTTGTTTTGAAGGGGGACATCAGTGTTCCCCTTCTGGGCCCGTGCGCACGGCGGTCCCATAGATTTCTTTGACTTCTGGTCCTGGGCAGCGTTCCTGCCGCTAGAGTTAGCGGCCTTAGAAGGCTGACCAGAGCCAGAAACCTTTGGTGTTGACAAACTAGCAGGTTTGGGTGGGGGCTGAGGCTTAGGGGCAGCAGAAGGCGGTGCCACCGGACTGGTAGCGTCCGCCCTCTGCGTTCCCTGGCTCCTCGTCACCACCGGAGGAGGGTTACTCTCCAGGGGTGAGAGGATCCGAGGCTCCGCCCCCAACCAAGAAGTTGGGGTTTGACAAGAGAAGTCTTTGGTGGGGCGCTTGCCTGCCACCGCAGCACTGAAAGTATACACAAAGTTGTTATTTGAGTTTGGCGCCGCCTCAGCTGCACCAGGACCGTCAACCAGTTTTTTTGCGTCCGCAAAGGACAGCCCCTTCTCCACACGCACCTGCTGAATCCTGCACTCGGAGATCCAACGAGGGCACTTCTTGTCCGAAGCCATATGCGCCCCCTGGCAATTCACACACAGGGGGATGGCTGTGCAGGACTCAGCAGAGTGTCCGGGCTTAGTGCAACGGGCGCATAGAGCCTCTGCCTGGCGGCATGTCTTCTGCCCATGGCCATACTTTTGGCACTTAAAGCACCGAAGGGGGAGAGGGACGTACTTTTTCACTTTTAGGGAGTAGTAACCTCCCCAGATGGTAGTAGGAGCTGTGGGGGTGCCAAACGTCAGGATGATGGTAGGGAGACGGATCTCCCTACCACCTCGTTTGGAAATGAAGCGCCTGACGTAGGTCACCCCCTGTGACTTAAGGTTCCGTACAAGTTCATCTTCAGACAGTTCGGCCAATGCTTGATCTTTAATCACTCCTCTAGAGGAATTCATTGTTTTGTGGGGAGTGACCTCCACTGGAGTGTCTCCGATGGAGGAGAGCCTCAGTAGCCCATTGGAGTGTGCCCGGGTACGGCACTCTACCAACAAGTCACCAGACCTGAGGCGCTGGGCCTCAGGCCTGCCAACACGGCTCCTGAGGGTCTCCCCTACCAGGAAAGGGTGCAGCTTTGAAACAGGCTTCTCTTTAACTTTGCTGTGGATAATGAGAAAGCGAGGCCAGGCAGCCGACGCCTGAGGTGTCGCTTCCTCACAGTCAGAGTCACTATCGTTCTCAATGACAATGTCGGCGGCTATGTGCCGCTTTGGTGCTAGTTTTGGTTTTTTGATATTTTCCATATTATAGTATGATAGATATTCATCCCCCGGGGGTCCCCGCCCGCCACCGAGCCCAACAAGGGAAAGTGCAACTGTCAGCGGGTCTCCAGCCGACGCACAATGGAGACTGCCCGAAAGATATACTCAAGGGGGTAAGCCTGATTGAACCGTTTGAGCCACCGCCTTCTATCACACTGTTGAATACAGGGGAATACTGGCGTAAAGCACCTAATCAGCATCAGAGGCTATAGCATGGTGCTCCGTATAACAACCCGCATGTCAACAGGGGGATAGGGCTCGACGTGACAAGAGCCGATTGACTAGGCCGGTACGACTAGCCTCCCGTTTAGGCAGAAGTCAAGGCCAAAGTGGAGTGTTTCAGCCACCAGGATCCTCTTCTCCCCCGACACGGGTCTCCAAGCACGGCAAACACTTGGGATCCAAAGGACCAAAAGCTCACGCGTATTTTTAAGGACCAATCCAACGTGGTAAGACCTGGGTAAGCACAGCTCCTTAAAAACCGGACCAGTGAAAAAGACTGAACAACATATCTGCTGACATCAAGTCCTAATCCTGGACAAAGATGGCACCCGTCTGCTAGCCCACTCAGTCAGGGACCGAGTGGACTACCCACCCACGCCACGTGGAGGCCGGTGCCGGGTAGGCGGTTAAGTAATACGTAGGAAAACAACAAGCAAACACTAAATGCACATGTAATCACTAAATCAGCCCAACAGACATAAATGTTGCTTTGTATTTTTACCTTCAGGATTTTGATCGAATTTTAGGACATTAAGACAATGAAATAAACAAGCTGAGACATTCCACTCCAACCACTACCAACAGGGAATGGGCCCATGAGGGTTCTTAATCTTAATTCATCACCACTGTCACGTGTGTGTGTGTGTGTGTGTGTGTGCGTGTGCGCGTGCGTGCGTGCGTGCGTGCGTGTGCACAAAACCCCTAAAATGGGTGACTTTCTTTACCATCCTTATGGAAAATGGGTGTGTGTAAAATTCTGGGTGACCAAGTCAGGCACCCATTTTTTCCGAGGGTTGTTTCTGCATTATCTTTCATTCAAAAGTCAGAAAAAAATATCAAAATAGGATGTCCCATTTTCAGAGGTTTACCTCATGTTGTGTGTTTGCAATGCACTGGGCGTGTGTGTTGCCACGGAAGCGAGTGTCTCTATAGATCAACTTGATACCTGATTGGTCGGCTGCGCAGTGACATGAACTGAGTTGTTTCCCCTTCCTATTGTCTTTCATCCTGCTGGCCGTTGTTCCTTTGCAGAGGTACAATTTTATGCAATATTTCTTAGTTAAGAGCATGCCCAAGTGTACTTCTTCAGCGCAGTTATTTAACTGAGATGCTCCCAATCCAATACAATTGCACAGTCAGCCGATACTGACCCGTTTGGCCGAGAAAACTGAGACGTCTGCTTCGGCCGGTCGGCCGGCGTCTGCTGCTCAGTCTTGTAAAAGATAATAGAACCCCACGATTTTAACAAAAGCTTTCTTCTTCAATGAAAGGAATTCATTCAATAACACCATTACAAGGTCAATCTGTCACGCGATTTTGTTGCTTTTTTTCTGACATGTGTGATTGTGATCGAAAAGTAACTTGACACATGCATGCACTATGACAAAAACAAAATGGCGCCAGATTTCAGCTGCCTCGCGATTTGAAGAACAGACTTCCACGAACAGGTTTTTCGGATTGTGCAACTGAAGTGTTGCTTTTTACTGTATTACCAGTTTGTTTGTTTTTTTGTTTTTTTTTTGTCGACCTCAGAGGTCTTCCTCTCATGCCGCTCATCCCCGTCAACCCCAGTGTGCTCACCCAGCACCCAGGACCGCTGGTTGTTCCAGCCAGACTCCCGCCCCTGCCGCTATATATGTCAGGTAGTAGGGGACTCCCTCCGGAGGAAACTCTGCACTGCTGCCGAGTCACTTCGGTGGTGTTCAGTGTGGCCTTCAGGTGACCACACCTACTATTCCCCTACTTACGACATTGCTAGTCGCGGAGTCGACGAGTGGGAGCTCCCCCCCAGAGGTAGCGAGTCAACCACTACGTCCTTCCACGCACAGCAGCAGGTCTGGCCGAAGACAACCGCGCACCTAGGGCTCCTGGAGGACTGGGATGAGGTCACCATGAGACGGAGACCTGAGAAACCTCAAACAGCGTTTTTACATTTTGCATGATGATGAGGATGAGGGTGATTATATGATGATGCCATGGTGGTCCATGTGGTTGGGGACTGCGTGACAGGGCCGCATTCCACACTTCCTGTCATAAATATCCTGATGTTAACCAGGCCCGGGAACTGCGGACACCTGCGGTGCCAGCCGTGTAATCATTCACAACTTGCGAAGTGTCATAACCGGGTAGCACCCCCAAAGTCGCACCCGTGAAGTGGGCGAGTCTCGGCTGCGTGGCATCAGCCTTCCCATTGGGTCCATAGCACACCTGCTCTGGGTAGGAGCCAACCCAGGTAGGAAAAATCCCGCTTGACTCGGATGGGATTCGAACCCGGATCTCCCGGCCGCCAGTCCGACACGCTAACCACTGCGCTATGGAGGCCGGTGTATTACCAGTTATTGTTCGTAGGGGGCTGGGGGTACTGCAGTAATTATGTATATATCTGATCCAAAATGTCAACGGTTTACATGGTTGCATTTCACATGTCTGCAGCACTGTTTTGGCCACACTCCGCACTTTCTGCACACACCCAGCTCCAGATGGCAGCTGGATGTCCAAACCCATGGGGATCTATGGAAGTGGACAAGCACGCCCATTCCTGCCACATGACCAAGGCCCATGGCAAAATCAGTCAGCTGCAGCAGGATAGCCCAGCCTCTGCCGGAGAGGGTGCGTTCTGGTAGGAGGGTGCATAGACAGCAGCGGAATGCCCCCCAATTACAAACTGGTAAGTGATTCTATGATCATCTTCATTTTATTGGCTCACGTGTGAAGCAAAAGTGAGTTTATGTTCTGGGCCACTGGTCATCCGTCTGTCGTCCATGGTAAACTTTAACGGTGTCATTTTCTCGGAAACTATTCAAGCCACATTCTTCAAGCTTGGCCCAAGGATACTTTGTGACAAGACCTTTGTAAACATAACAATTTGAGTGACCTCTCTCAAAGGGTCACGCGGGGTTGACAGATGTGTGAAAACTGCTTACATTTTCAGAAAACATGGATTTTGCTGCTGCAGAAGCCAGCCCTCGTCACCGAGGTCACACATATGTAAATCGGTCATACACGGGATTATTCTTTTTATTCTTGTGCAAGGCCCCTTAAACCAAAATTGGGCTGTTTCTGTCCTAATGCAGCTTTTTTCTTTCTTTCTTTTTCCAGTTGGCAAATGGATTGATTGATTGATTGTACATTGCTTAACGTCCCGACAGCAACAAGGCTTTCTCAGGACGTGCCTGCACTGCTTGTGAAAAAAAAACTAAACAGAAAATTGAATGTATGTCGCCAGCCGGTCAAATACATTAAATAAACCTACAACATGGGGCATAAATAAAGCTAAGACCATTTAGCAACACACATCCAATATCAAGAGCTACAGGCAGTGCAGACAGTAGGGAGAGTTTTAAAAAGGCAAATACAGATGAATGGACCTCGGGTAGACAGAAACACATGCCCCAGAATAGAGAGAAAAACCCACCCTGTGGGGCTGACCAGGATGACCCTGGGAACTAAAAAATACCTAACCCCACCCAAGTCCCCCAGGGCAGACCCGGGTGGGGGCCAGTTGGCAAATGGAGCCTGGGATGGACCTGAGACTGAGAGTGCAAGCGCATCGCAATACAAGGACAGTGATGACGAGGAGTTTCTTCCTGGCTCGAGCTCACAGGATTCAGACGGTGTGTCACCAACAATCTCTGGGATCTCTGACACAGACAGTATTGTATTGACTATGTTAAATTTCATTAAAGTGGCAGGTTCAGGGTGGGCAGGTGACAGTGAAGCAAGTACAAGCAAGGTGCAGTGTGTGTTAGGGGGTGAATTAGGGGGTGGCAATGAGAATGTGGATAGGCAGAAGGAACATGACATTGGGGGTGGGGAAAGAGCGCTTACAGAAGAAACATGATTGATTGATTGATTGTACATTGCTTAACGTCCCGACAGCAACAAGGCTTTCTCAGGACGTGCCTGCACTGCTTGTGAAAAAAAAAAAAACTAAACAGAACATTGAATGTATGTCACCAGCCGGTCAAATACATTAAATAAACCTAACACATGGGGCCTAAATAAAGCTAAGACCATTTAGCAACACACATCCAATATCAAGAGCTACAGGCAGTGCAGACAGTAGGGAGAGTTTTAAAAAGGCAAATACAGGTGAATGGACCTCGGGTAGACAGAAACACATGCCCCAGAATAGAGAGAAAAACTCACCCTGTGGGGCTGACCAGGGTGACCCTGAGAACTAAAAAGTACCTAACCCCACCCAAGTCCCCCAGGGCAGACCCGGGTGGGGGACAGAAGAAACAGGTGTGCACGTGTCGCAGAGAGGGAAAGGAAAGTACAAATGGGACAAGAAACATGCATGCAAATTGTGTAGCAAGCTTGTCTTGAAAATGAGCACGCACTTACAAGATGTCCATGCAGATGAGGCAGACGTTGCTAAAATTTTGTAGATGAAAAAAGTGACAAAGCAAAGACGTCAAGCATGGATCAGACTACAAGATCAGGGTGATTACATGCATAACGTTGCCGTTCTTGAAAATAAATCAGGATGTTTGATTCCTAAGTATCGCACCAAAACTAGTAAGGTAGACGACCTTCTCGCCTGTAGCCATTGCAAAAGGCTCTATCAAAAAAGGCTGATCTCTGTACACTCAAAACGTTGCTGTCAGAAACCAGGAGGGCTTCAGTTCGCTAAGAGAGGTGAGGCGGCACGACGTGGGAGGCTAATGCTTCCAATACCCTTAGACGTTGACTTTTCCTTCTATCATAAGGTATTAGCCAGACAGAGAGATGATGAGATAATCCGTCTCATCAGAACTGACCCCTTGCTTCTTGAGTATGGAAAGAGATTATTTGACTGCAGGGACATTGAAGAACACACAGCTGGACAAATCAGATCCAGGATGCGGGAGTTAGGGAGACTTTTAAAGATTTTCAGAGTGAGGTCAGAAATGAAAATCGCAAGTTTAAATGCTGTGATCAATTCAGCTAGCTTTGATCATGTACTGGCTGTAAAAGAGCTAGCAGAATTTGATGAGGACACACATCAGTTCAAAAAAGGCAATCTTGCAATGTGCATAGGCTAGTTATTTGTTAGTTAGTTATTTGGGTTTAACGCCGAGCAGGCGACTAAGGCCATCTCACGGCGGGATGGGTAAAAATCTGGTCAGCCAGACTAAAAGCAAGGTCTTAAGACAAGATGTAAATATAGATTAAAAATCTCAGGCTAAAATGTCGCACATGTCTTTAATAGAAACGTCTACAGACTCTCAAAAAGGGCAAATAAAAAAGATTCACATAGTCTATGAATGCTCAGATCTTGTTAAAAATATTGCATGCTCGCAAGAAATTGAAGATTTTGTCCGGGGGAACATCCCGGAACAAAACCTTCAAGGAGTCTGCTGTGAAGTGTTTATATCTGGTGTCAATGAGGTCAGCACAATACAGCAAAAAGTGTCGAACAGAAAACTGCTCATCACAGGCAAAACACCATGGACGCTCATCCTGTTTAAGTAAGTAAGAGTGCGTAACATAAGTGTGCCCGATGTGGAGCCGAGCAAGGACAGTCTCCTCACGGTGGCTGCCGCAGCGGAAAGGTAGACTGTCGGACAACGTAGGAAGAGCTTCATGAAGCTTGTTCCCTTCCTCTTTGTCCCACTCGGACTGCCACTCGCGGCCTATGTACGCACTAATCACAGGTTTAAAATCACTAAAAACAGTCTGTGTGTCAGGGACAGGGTCACTGCGGGCACTGTTGGCAGCAGAATCTGCGATTCTGTTGCCTTCGATGCCCACATGGCCTGGGACCCAAATAAAAATGATGTCATAATATTCCTTCATCAAGTCTGCGTAGAGCTCTCTAATCCGCACCAGCAGTGGGTGGTCTGTTCCCGCGCCCTGAAGGGCCTGCAGGGCAGAAAGAGAGTCAGACAGAATCAGGAAGTTCCGTTCCCGAGACTGATAGGCATGCTTGAGTGCCAGCAGAATTGCCTGCAGTTCTGCACTAAATACAGAGGAATGGTCAGGTAGGCGGAGCTTAAATGGGCGTCTAGGATGGCGAGAGGACACTGCAGCCGCAGCCACTCTCCCATCCTCAGACTTGGACCCATCCTTATAAAGACGACAATAGCCAGGAAAACTTGAAAGGAGTTCATTGAGGCTCTGTTGGTATATGGCTGGTGGAGTACAATCCTTCTTGTGGGCGGTCAAGTCCAGCAAGATGTCAGGAACTGGTAGTAGCCAAGGTGGAGTGACGTGTTGCAGAGATTCCGAAACTTTGTCCAGGTCCACTCCGGCCGCCTGCAGATGAGGTCGGACACGGAAGGAAAGTGGACGGACAGCTCCCGGATGGTTGATGGATTGATTGTACATTGCTTAACGTCCCGACAGCAACAAGGCTTTCTCAGGACGTGCCTGCACTGCTTGTGAAAAAAAAAAACTAAACAGAACATTGAATGTATGTCGCCAGCCGGTCAAATACATTAAATAAACCTAACACATGGGGCCTAAATAAAGCTAAGACCATTTAGCAACACACATCCAATATCAAGAGCTACAGGCAGTGCAGACAGTAGGGAGAGTTTTAAAAAGGCAAATACAGGTGAATGGACCTCGGGTAGACAGAAACACATGCCCCAGAATAGAGAGAAAAACGCACCCTGTGGGGCTGACCAGGGTGACCCTGGGAACTAAAAAGTACCTAACCCCACCCAAGTCCCCCAGGGCAGACCCGGGTGGGGGAGCTCCCGGATGGGCATCGTAAATCTCTGCAAACGACGGGTTAAAAACACAATCATAGGCAGGATTGTCTGGATGGGCCTTCAGCTTCAGAACGTAGCTGAGCATGAGGCGGATGCGGCGGAGCCTGAGAGAAGGCTCCCCGGCCTCGGCATACAGACTAGGAACTGGAGATGTCCTGAAGGCCCCTAGACATAATATGCGCAGACCTTGATGGTGAATTGTGTTCAGACGCTGTAGAACAGATTGATTGATTGATTGTACATTGCTTAACGTCCCGACAGCAACAAGGCTTTCTCAGGACGTGCCTGCACTGCTTGTGAAAAAAAACAACCAACTAAACAGAACATTGAATGTATGTCGCCAGCCGGTCAAACACATTAAATAAACCTAACACATGGGGCCTAAATAAAGCTAAGACCATTTAGCAACACACATCCAATATCAAGAGCTACAGGCAGTGCAGACAGTAGGGAGAGTTTAAAAAAGGCAAATACAGGTGAATGGACCTCGGGTAGACAGAAACACATGCCCCAGAATAGAGAGAAAACCCCACCCTGTGGGGCTGACCAGGGTGACCCTGGGAACTAAAAAATACCTAACCCCACCCAAGTCCCCCAGGGCAGACCCGGGTGGGGTCTGTAGAACAGACTTGGAAGCCGAGCCATATACCACAGAGCCGTAATCCAGTTTGGACCGAACAAGGGCTCGGTACAGTCGAAGTAAGACAATGCGGTCTGCACCCCAGTCAGTACGACCAACGACACGAAGAATGTCGAGGGCCTTCCGACAAGAGGTTCTAAGGTAGTTAACATGGTTGTGGAAGGTCAATCTTTTGTCAAAGATGACCCCCAGAAACTTTGCCTCTTCGGCCACCTGAATTGGCACTCCAGCAATGCTCAGGGTAGGTTTTGGAAAAAATTTCGTCTGGTTAGTAAAATGCACACAGACTGTCTTGGAGGGCGAGAACCTGAATCCGTTGAGAGACACCCACCCCTGGATGCGATCAACGCACAGCTGCAAGCGCCTCTCAAGGGACGCAAGTCCTCGACCTCGTGCACACAAAGCAAAGTCGTCCACAAACAAAGAGCATTCAGAATCATCCTTGACGGCCTTTACAATGTTATTTATTTTAATGCTAAATAAAACAGGAGATAGAATGCTGCCCTGCAGGACACCCATCTCCTGTTCAAAGGAGTCGGAGAGGGTGGAGCCCACACGGACATGGAACGACCGATGAGACAAAAAATTGTGAATAAAAACAGGCAGGTGCCCTTTAAAACCCATGTCCGACAAATCAGACATTATACCATACTTCCAGGTGGTGTCATATGCCTTTTCAAGATCAAAGAAAATTGCATAGACATGCTGCTTGTTGACAAAAGCATCTCGGATAAAAGACTCAAAGCGGACTAGATGGTCAGTTGTACTACGGAAGCACCGGAAACCGCACTGGAGGTCTGTGATGAGACCACGTGACTCAAGATGCCACACCAGTCGGGCGTTGACCAAGCGTTCCATAGTCTTACATAAACATGATGTCAAAGCTATTGGCCGGTAGTTGCCCGGGTCGGAAGGATCCTTACCCGGCTTGGGGATTGGCACAACCACAGCCTGGCGCCAAGATGGCGGAAAACGACCGGTTATCCAGATATGGTTAAAGGCCTTGAGAAGTACAAGGAGTGAATCCTCAGGCAGATGAGTTATGAGCTGATAATGGATGGTATCTAATCCAGCAGCAGAGTCAGTACATTTCTGCATGGCTTGCTGCAATTCTGAAAACGTAAAGGGGGCATTATAGTCTTCCGAGTTATCTGATAGAAAATCACAAGCACAAGATTCTCGCTTCTCCTTCTCTCTCTGGAAGAATGGTGAATAATGCTCTGTTGAAGAATTATGGGCAATGGTGGAGGCAAGCAAATTGGCCACAGCCTTTTTATCTGTGACCAAACTGGCACCATCTCTAAGATGGCCGACAGAAGCCGAGCCACCCCTGCCCCTAATTCTTCGAACAGCCTTCCAGACTTTTTGGGACGGAGTCCTAGAAGATAAAGATGAGACAAAGCGTCTCCAGGAAGCACGGCGTTCGCGTTTAAAAATGTAACGGGCTTTCGCCCGCTGTCTTTTAAATGTTAAAATATTTGCTTGCGCCGGATTACGAAAAGCACGTCGCTGAGCAGATTTGCGTATTTTTTGGGCCTTGCGGCACTCTTCATTGAACCATGGTACTCTCGGCTTCCGAGGGACTGATGTGGAAGTTCTAGGGATGGTTTCACCTGCTACGTCCAACAAAATCAAAGTAAAACAAGAAACAGGTTCTTCAGCTGACATGACCACCTCCTCTGTAAGACGAGACTGACAGAGGGAGGCAAACAGAGGCCAGTTAGCTTTCTTGAGATTCCAGCGCCCCACCGGCGAATCCTCCTCACAGATGACCGATGACAGGACTACTGGGAAGTGGTCACTACCACACAGGTCATCGTGAACCTTCCAGTCAAAGTCCAGCATGAGAGAAGGATCACACACAGTGAGGTCTAGAACAGAACTAGATCCTGAACCTGAGTTAGAGTATGTAGGCGAGCCATCGTTAAAGACACATAGGTTAAGTTGAGAAAAAACATCTTCTAACATCTGACCTCTGCCATCATAGTGGTCACTGCCCCAAAGGTGAGCGTGACCGTTAAAATCCCCCATGAGAATAAAGGGAGGGGGCAATTGATCTACCAAGTTAAAAATATCCTTGCTACTGACCCGCAGTGATGGTGGCAGGTAAACACTGCATATGGTTATGGTCTTCTTCAAGGTAACCCGAGCTGCGACAGCCTGAAGACATGTGTCGATGCTGACGGGGCTATATAAAATTTGGCTACTAATGAGAAGAGCCGCTCCACCCGAGTGCCTCTCCGAATCAGAGCCTTTATGTATAACGTTAAAACCATTAAAGGATACATGGTCAGAAGTCTTCAGGTAAGTCTCCTGAAGAGATATGACTGAGGGGTTATAGAACTTGACTAAAAGACGTAATTCCTCAAAGTTAGCTTGAAAACCACGACAATTCCACTGAAGCATAGAGTACATGATTATATCTTATCTGGGGGTGAAGAGTTTTTCCCCCCTTTTTCCTTTGCCTTGGAAGGAGTTGAAGAAACAGAGGGGGGCTGGCTCCCGGGCCTCCTCTGGTTCTTCGGAGATGAAGGGGGTGGAGCTGCCGCAAAATCAGCAACGACAACTTCCACTCCCTCCATCCGCTCCTCCAGTGCAGCATATTTGTTTTGAAGGGGGACATCAGTGTTCCCCTTCTGGGCCCGTGCGCACAGCGGTCCCATAGATTTCTTAGACGCCTGGTCCTGGGCAGCGTTCCTGCCGCTAGAGTTAGCGGCCTTAGAAGGCTGACCAGAGCCAGAAGCCTTTGGAGTTGACTGACTAACAGGTTTGGGTGGGGGCTGAGGCTTAGGGGTAACAGAAGGCGCCACAACCGGACCGGCAGTGTCCGCCTTCTGCGTTCCCTGGCTCTTCCTCACCACCGGAGGAGGGTTACTCTCCATGGGCGAGATGAGCCGAGGCTCCGCCCCCAACCAAGAAGTTGGGGTCTGACATGAAAAGTCTTTGGTGGGGCGCTTGCCTGCCACCGCT
The DNA here is from genome assembly GCA_036245525.1 of Semisulcospira habei. Lineage (NCBI taxonomy): Eukaryota > Metazoa > Mollusca > Gastropoda > Semisulcospiridae > Semisulcospira > Semisulcospira habei. The sequence continues at coordinate 139,113,747 of BTPG01000004.1, read as the reverse complement.
GCACTGAAAGTATATACTGAGGTGCTAGAGGTAGGGGCAGCCGCATCAGAGCCTTCAACCAGTTTTTTGGCATCTAGAAAGGACAGTCCCTTCTCCACACGCACCTGCTGAATCTTGCACTCGGATATCCAACGAGGGCATTTCTTATCCGAAGCCATATGCGCCCCCTGGCAATTCACACACAGGGGGGTGGCTGTGCAGGACTCAGCAGAGTATCCAGGCTTAGTGCAACGGGCACATGAAGCCTCTGCCTGACGGCAGGTCTTCTGCCCATGGCCATACTTTTGGCACTTAAAGCACCGGAGGGGGAGAGGGACGTACTTTTTCACTCTCAAGGAGTAGTAACCTCCCCAGATGGTAGTAGGAGGGGTGGGGGTGCCAAACGTCAGGATGATGGTAGGGAGATGGATCTCCCCACCACCTCGCTTGGAAGCGAAGCGCCTGACGTAAGTCACCCCCTGAGACTTAAGGTTCCGTACAAGTTCATCTTCTGAAAGTTCTGCCAAAGCTTGATCTTTGATTACACCTCTGGATGAATTCATAGTCTTGTGGGGTGTGACCTCCACTGGAGTGTCTCCGATGGAAGAGAGCCTCAGCAGCCCGCTGGAGTGTGCCCGGGTACGGCACTCCACCAGCAAGTCACCAGACCTGAGGCGCTGGGCGTCAGGCCTGCCAACACGGCTTCTGAGGGTCTCCCCCACCAGAAAAGGATGCATCTTGGTAACAGGTTTCTCCTTAACCTTGCTATGGACAATGAGGAAGCGAGGCCATACGGCCGACGCCTGAGGCGTCGCTTCCTCACAGTCCGAGTCACCGTCATGTTCAAATGTGGTGGCTATGTGCCGCTTCTGTGCAAGTTTGGGTTTTTTGGTTTTATCCATATTATAATAGTAGAGATATTCATCCCCCGGGGGTCCCCGCCCGCCACCGAGCCCAACAAGGGAAAGTGCAAATGTCGGCGGGTCTCCAGCCGACGCACAATGGAGACTGCCCGAAAGATATACTCAAGGGGGTAAGCCCGATTGAACCGTTTGAGCCACCGCCTTCTATCACACCGTTGAATGCAGGGGAATACTGGCATAAAGCACCTAATCAGCAGCAAAGGCTATAGCATAGTGCTCCGTATATCAGCCCGCATGTCAACAATGGGATAGGGCTCAACGTGACAAGAGCCGATTGACTAGGCCGGTACGACTAGCCTCCCGTTTAGGTAGAAGTCAAGGCCGAAGTGGAGTGTTGGTACCAGTGAGCTGCAGCCCAAAGGGAACCTCAGCCACCAGGATCCTCTTCTCCTCCGACACGGGTCTCCAAGCACGGCAAACACTTGGGATCCAAAGGACCAAAAAGTCACGAGTATTTTTAAGGACCAATCCAACATGGTACGACCTAGGTTAGCACAGCTCCTTAAAAACCGGACCAGTGAAAAGGCTGAACAACATATCTGTTGACATCAAGTCCTAATCCTGGACAAAGATGGCACCCGTCTGCTAGCCCACTCAGTCAGGGACTGAGCGGACTACCCACCTACACCACGTGGAGGCCGGTGCCGGGTAGGCTGCAATGTGCATAGGCCATGCTTTGAAAAAATGTTCACAGATCAAACAGTCACAGGCATCCAAACAGCTTGAGCATGGTTCAAATGACAGGTGGCGACAGGAGCTCTCTGAGGTGCTGCGGTTTGACTCTGTCTTCACTGGGGACTGGTATGATTGTGTGTCAGCTACAGCAGCCCAGTCGGTCGGGAAAATGACCATGAACAAACCCAAGATGATCCCATCATGTGAAGATGTGAGGAAGGTCCAACAGCTTCTTGAGACAAGAATGGTCGCTCGGACCAGTCATGTGCACCAGAACTGCGCGCGCAGGTTGGCTTCTGCACTTGTAGTGTGTTCTCGTACGTTCACGTGGAAGATTGTGATCGCAGTCAAAAAAAAAAGGTTCGTTTGCAGATTTAACTTTTAGCCGCGCCTTTTACCTCCCCTAACACACCAGTTTTGTGTTGAGATGGTGGAGGCTTGTGTCATGCCCCATACCACTGAATCAAGTCCATTGCACATGTAGTGCGCTCATTTCTCGAACTTCAACTATGACAGTGCTTTCTGCCGCAAACGACGCAGATGTTGCAAAATCACCTCCATTGAGGATTTTAAAAAAAGCTATTTTTCAAATCTGCCAAATTGCGTAATGTTTCGTGGTGCTAGCATACGGATGGATGCATTATTGCCGGATTGCATATATGGGAAAAGGTTTATTCTTTATTCATGTTATTTTGCAGCAATCAAACGACAGTCACGTGATTCTTTCTCCGAGGTTGCCCATTACAGGTGCAGAAAGCACACGCTCTAAACCAATCGGGTGCACCAGACTGGACTGAGTGACCGGTCTGGTGCCAAAATAGCAACATTGGCACCGCTGGTGGGTTTAACCTAGGCACTGGACGAGGTATACCAACTCGGCTAAACTTTATTGTCGCACTTGCTAGAACTCAGTATTATATTTCTCTCTCCATTTTATGAATAGAGGCACATAAGTCGCGGAAACCCTTTGCGTGCCGAAGGCAAGAACTAGTTTTCCTCATCACAAAATTGCCAGAAAAAGGTTTGACTGCTCTTGATTGTTTGATTTGAAGTGTTTTCAAACAATTACTGTGTTTTTATATGAATGCACCTTTGATGTGATTAATAAAGGCTGAAGTTTCAAGTGATTTCTTATGTTGTCAGTTAATTAATTAATGTCAGTGTTCTGTTTTGTCAATTTAACTCATTCTACCCCAAGACCGGAATCCCCAAATGTTGAAGTCGTCTTCTGAAGACTGCGTTGCAGTGCAGGACACAGATCGACCATGATAGTTCAAGGGTGGTGCAAGAACAGCTTGGCGCCCATCGGCACCAAGCTATTCTGGCATCACCTTTTAACTATCATGGTCGATCTTTATTTTGGTGTGGTGTGTCTGGGGTAGAATAAGTTAAGTGTTAGTTTCTTCGTCTGGGTCTTTTTCTATCTTTCATATTTTTCCACAGTTTTTAACCCGCATCATACTGAGGCTAAAAGCTTCAAATTTGTACACTGCCATATATGCAAGCTACATTACAGTACTTACAGATGAGGACATAGACCAATGGCTTTAGTTCAAGGGTGGTGCCACAATAGCTTGGAACCTAGAGGCACCAAGCTATTCTGGCACTACCCTTGGACTATTTTAGTCACACTTTGTTGCACACACTGGTGTATTCCAAATGATAAGTGTTAATATTCAAAATGCTCTGTTGCTGTTTGTCTCAAACTCCAGAGTACATTAAAAAAAAACTCCTTTAATTTCCAGAATACATTATGTTGATTCTCACATAAATGCCATGATAAACTGTTTTGCTTCAGAAGGACAAAACGTAGCAATGTTTAAAAGATTTCGTCTGTAAAAATCATAATCGAAAGGTTACGGGCCAGTGTTCATTCAATTTTGCACCATACAATGTTAAAAATGTTAATGCATACATATACATTAAGTTGAAAAAACAACAACAACAAAAGAATGTGAAAAAGAAGTATTCCATGAACTTGACCTTATTACAGACGCCTAATGTTGCGAAGACACCCATTTTCACTGTAATGCCAGTTTTTGTGTGAGAGGCACCCACTTTATTGGTAGAAACCCATTTTTTCTCCAGCTAGTGGCTCTGTTTCTAGAAAATGTCTATTTTATTTTAAGTTATAGACGTTATTTATAAGGTGAGTTCTAAACATTCGCATCGATTCCAGAGCCCTAGAATAAATAGAAATATGGAAACCCATTTTCACCTAAAAATGAAATTTTTCTCTAAAATGTATTTTTTAGAAAAATACTTACCGATGCCATTACTACAATGGAACAACATATAGCTTACATAATTTTAGCCCAAAAAGTTACGATGTGTACCTATAGGGCCAGGGGAGGCCACCTAGGGGGCCGCGACCTAGCACCCGAGGTAGTCTCCCTTCCCACCCCATACGGGTAACTGTAAGAGCAGCCAAACCAGTTTTCTTCGTTTAGCCGCCAGCGGCGAGCAGGGCAGGTGGTAGGGCCGTCCGAGTAATGGCATCAGTAAGTATTTTCGAAAAAATACATTTTAGAGAAAAATTCATTTGTTTCCTCAAAAACATTACCGATGCCATTACTACAATGGAAGAATTGCGAAAAGGAGGCGGGCGCCGCGTAACCCAGTAACCGGCCAAGCTAGCATGACCCGTCCACCCCAGCGCAAGCTCCCGGTAATTTTAGCTAAAGCATTACCTATGGCACCAAAGGCGCCGAGAGTGAGAGTTGCGCCACCGCGATCTCCCCCACCAGGGCCAGGTTATCTCGCTGGCCAGCAAGGTTTCGGAGGTAGAACCGGGTGAAGGTCGACTCGGTCCGCCAGCCTACAGCAGCCACAATGTCTCGGATAGCACAGTTGCGGTCGAAGGTGACGCTGGCAGCCATGGCTCTGACCTCGTGGACCCTGATGTGAAGTCACTTGGCAGCGTCGGGGCAGAGGTCTTGGTAGGCGGAACGTATCACCCATCTTAGCCAGGAAGAGATCGTCTGGGCTGAGATGTCCTGTCTACCTGGGGACAGAGGGAGAAAGAGGCGGGTGTGTCCCCAGCGGAGCGGCTTGGTTCGGCGTAGGTCCTGCTGTCTGACTTCCCTGTTGAGGCTGACCGTCTTCAGCGATTGCACAGTGATCACCTGGGGGGCTGTCAACGGGGACTGCGTCTTGGCCAAGAAGGCCGGGTCCGTCAGTAGCTGCACGGAGCCATCCGACCTGAACTGCAGGCAGGCGGGGCGCGCATAGAGCGCGTGCAGCTCACTCACTCTGGTGGCCATGGCAAGGGCGAGAAGAAAGCAGGTCTTTTGCGTCACGTCAGCCAGGCTTGCTAGGGGAAGCGGCTCAAAACGCTTAGAGTTTAGCCAGGTGAGTACCCAGGGCAGATCCCAGGGAGCGGAGGGCAGGCCGTTGTATCCCGAAGTGGGCCATAAGGTCAGCGAGATCTTTACACTTGCCGGGGTCCGCTCGGCCCAAGTGACGGTAAGTGTCCGCAATCATGGCGAGGTAGCCCCTGATGGTGATCAGTGCAAAGTGCTGTTTGGCGAAAAGAAAGAGGAAGAACTCGGCAAGTTGGGGGGAGGTCAGATCGGTAGGGGAGAGGTGACGGTGGTCGCACCAGGCTCCAAGCACTCTCCATTTTCCCTCGTAGACTCGCAGGGTCGAGGGTCTGCGGCCTGCAGCGATAGCTGCCATTGCCTCACTCGAGAAGCCTCTAGCGGTGAGGGCGCGCCGCACAATCTCCAAGCGTGGAGAAGGAGTCGCTCGGGGCACGGATGGTAAAGCGCCTGGCGTGGTTGCTTGAGCATCGTGCGAGGGGTGGGTAACCGCAGCGGGGGACCCGTGGCGAGGTTGAGGAGGTCGGTGGTCCAAGACTTGGTCCAGCAGAACGGCGCCACTAGCAACAGGGTCGCGTTGCATCCCTTGAGTTTGAGAAGGAACTTGGGGACCAGGATGGTGGGAGGGTAGGCATAAGCGCAGAGGCCATCCCAGGGGATGGAGAGCGCGTCGACCGCCCAGGCTAGGGGATCTGAAATGGGCAAGACGAAGAGGGGAAGTTGGTGGTTCCACCTTGTCTCAAAGAGGTCGATAAGCGGGGTCTCCCACGTGGCGCAGATCATCCGAAAGATGTCCGGGCGAAGCGCCGATTCGGTATGGAGTAGCTGACCGCGTCTCGAGAGGAAGTCCACGAGGACATTCAGGTGGCCCGGGATATGTCTCGCTCGGAGGGAGATGCCGCGGTCCTCGCACCAATGGAAGAGCCGGTAAAGAAGAATGCAGAGGGAAGGGGAGCGAGTCCCACCCTGCTTCTGTATGTAGGACACTACTGTGGAGTTGTCGGAAAGGACGAGCAGCTCCTGGCGTCTGAGAGTCGTTTCCCATGCGAGTAGGGCTTGCCAAACCGCCTGTAGCTCCAATCAGTTGATATGCCTGACCGCGAGGTCCGGTGGCCAGCTGCTGGAAGCCGTGGTGAAGGTCGGCAGCAGGTGCGCGCCCCAGCCGAAGCAGGTGGTGTCGACGCAAAGGGATAACCGGGGGGGGGGGGGGGGGGGGGGGGGGGAGTAAGGAGTGGGACTCCGGTCGCAAGCCAGACGGGGTCCGCCTAGCAGCGGAGGTGTGGAAGAAGCAAGGGAAGGACTGGAACGGGAGCCTCGACAGCCAGTCGAGGGTCGCCAGTGAAAGGTGGAACTGAAGCGGGCACGAGTGGAGACGGCCAAGGGGAAGGAGATCCGCAGCCGCACTCATCAAGCCCAGGAGCTGTAACCAGACTCTGGCGGGGACTGCCTCCTCCTGCGACACTAGACGAGCCAGGTTCGCCAACTTCTGAATTCGCGGTTCCGGGAGTCGCACCAGGTTGAGGTCGGTAAGGAACTCCATGCCCAGGTGGACGAAGTGGCGGGACGGGGCGAGGTCCAACTTGCCCAAGTTGACGATGAAGCCGAGGCTGTTGAGGAGGACCAGTAACGCGTCTCGGTCGTTCGCCAGGGCAGGCGCCGACGGGTTGCGCAGGAGCAGGTTGTCGAGGTAATTCGAAGTGGGGCTCGACAAAGTCTGCCGGGCCTTGGCGATGACGCCGTCCATGAGGCGGGTAAAAACCCAGGGGCTGAGGTTGGGCCGAAGGGGAGAGCGCGGAACTGGTAGACTACGCCGTCGAAGGCGAAGCGCAAGTAGCGTCTGGAGGCCAGGTGCACGGGGACGTGAAGGTAAGCGTCCGCCAGATCCAGGCTGACGGCGAAGTCCATGGGTTGAACCGCAGCGCGAAGGGCTCTGGCGGTCTCCATACGGAAGGACGGCGCGGTGATGAACTTGTTCAGCGCCGAGAGGTCGATGATCGGACACCACCTGCCGCCGGGCTTGGGGACCAGGAAGAGGCGACTGTAGAAGGCGGGCGAGTCGTGACGCGACACCACCTCCGTGGCGTTCTTCCGCAGCAGGGCGGAAATCTCCCCTCGGAGCGCAGCTGCTTTGAAGCGATCTGAAGGGGCGGACGTCCTGACGGGGCTGCGCCACAGGAGCGGCGGGGTCCAAAAGGAGAGCAGGAGGTCCTCGGAAACAGTGGATAGGATCCACGGGTCGTCCGGGAGCAGCGACTGCCACACGTCGCTGCAGAGGGCAAGCCTCCCACCGACAGGGGACCCGAGAGCAGTCGACGGGGACGCAGGGGGGAGGAAGTCACTGGGCTCTACCCCGCGCCGGGTGGCGGGCGGGCTTGGCCCAGGCGGGGGCGGGGACGGAGACCGGGCGGGCGCGACGGGAGGCCGGGGTGCGATGAGGGAGGCGGCCGCGCCGGGAGGGCGGGCGCGGGGCGGGTCTAACGGTCCACAGGGCGTGACCCAGGGTCTTGCAGGCGGCTTGAAACTGGGAGGAGGTGGCGCGGGAACGCCAGAGGTCCTTATTCGCGTCCTTCAACTGCCAGGTAGGACCGAAGAGGAGGGGATCGCCCAGCGGAGCCTGTCGCAGCTGTCTTCGTAAATCCTGCGGAAGGTCGGGGCAGACGAAGAGAACCGCATCCCGGCGGTCGCAGTTCGCAGCAGCAGTCATGGTGCTGACCGAAGCGTGGTACACCGCCTGGTTGGAGGCCACGGCCAGGGCGAGGACGTCCTCTAACAGCGGCGAGACCGACACCTGCCAGTTCTGCGCCACAACTGCCCGAGCCAAACTCCTGACTAGGAGGCCTCCGAGCACTGGGTGTGGCTGACGGACAGCTTCGAGAGGAAGCTAGCACAAGAGTACGTGTCTTTCAAGTGCTCTGTCTCTCGATCGCCCTTTGCGGAGGACCGTGCGAGACTGGCAATTGTCTCTCGGTCACCCCTTGCGAAGTGCCATGCAAGACAGGGTTGAGAGGGCTAACGGGACTGAGTCCAGTGTCCGGCGGGGAGCGGGCCCCACAATCTCCGAGGTCGCTCAACAGCGCGGGGGCTAAAGGCGCTTTAATGGTACGCACCCGTCACTGTCCAACGGCGTCCACGAAGGCCGAGAGCTTCCGCTTAGGGGGCGGCGACGGGGGACAGGCGTCCGGGAAAAGACACGAAGTAACCAGGTGTGCCGCCTCGTCGAGGGAGGCAAGGGTCTCCGCCCTATTCGTACGCAGTGTAGGCAAAGAGGGAGCCGACAGCGAGGGGGCGTGCGACAAGGCCGAACGGCTGAAGAGGGCCGAAGTGGAATCCTCCAGGGCGATGCTGAGAGTGTCGACATCCACAGGAGGCGCAGGAGGGCGACGCACCAGGGGCTGGGGCGGCGGCCGCCGCCACGAGGAAGAGCGAGACCGAGGCGAGCGGCTGCGATGGCGCGAACGGGAGCGGCGAGTCTGGCGGGAGCGCGTGGTCGGTGACGCGAAGGGGAGGGGGGGGGGGGGGAGGACGACAGCCGCGAACCAGGCGCAGAAAGGACGAAGGAAGAGGCCACCGACCGGGCGGAGCGACGACCAGACGAGGGATCCTCCGAAGCCCGCGGAGAAGACCGACGAAGAGGGCGAGGAGTCCGTGAGACTGAAGCAGACGGGAGACGTAGGGCGCGAAGAGCGAGCAGAGACCGAAGAGCGGGGCGGGCAATGGGGCGAAGCGCCGTGGAGCCGTAGGTCTGCAGTCCAAGTTGGCGTATGAGGGCGGGGGCTGTGTCGCGAACGGGCTGTGTCCAAACAATCGCCAACCCGGGGTCACATGTCGGCGCCGCACGACGATGCCGAGGGTCCGGCGTCGGGGAGGTGTGGCGTCCACTGCTGTCTCTTGTCTTCTTTCTTCCGAGCTTGTGAGGCTTGGTTTCCGCAAGGCGGGGCGAGTGAGCTCACTGCGGACCAGGCTCGAGCGAGCTGGTGCGCAAGGGGGGAGATAACCGTCCCCTAACGTCAAGGCCTGGATGCGAAATGTTTTCCGCAAAGCGGGGCGAGCGGACTCGCTGCGGACCTGACTCAAGAGAGTGGGTGCGCAAAGGGGGATCCTTAGTAAGATGTCCCCCAACAGCGGCGCGGGTGCGTCCTGGAGGGTCCGGGGCCGATGCAGGCGCATAGCTGCGTGAGAGCGGCGATCCTCGTTCACGCCGTTAAAAACTCCACAGCTGGGCCCACTGCTCCTCCACCCAGGGTGCGCAGACGTCACAGGTGTGGCCGGAAGCACAACCGGAGCAGAGGAGGCAAAGCGCATGCTTGTCACTCGGCCACTGGAAATCGCCACAACGGGTGCAGGTACGAACTTGATAACTGCAACATAGAGGCGAAACTACAAGGCGACCGGTCATAGCTGAAGACCACGAGATGAAATAACCGTGCACCATTCCCCACTATTCCCGTCGACCCCGAGTTCAGCATTTCATTAAAACAAAATGCAAAAGTGAAGCCGCCACACAGTGCCAAAGGCGCGGGGCGCTGACAAACACCGAGACCTTACCTGGCCATTACGCAGAGGGCAGGGGGGGAGGGGTGGGGGGGAGTGGTAGAACCTGAGTCGAAGAAGAAGGGGGGCCCACGTGGCTCAGGGCCGCGCACGACAGATAAGAGGCCGGGTCGAAGATGAAGTCCCAGCAGTCCAAACCGGCGAAAGCGTCCGGGCCCGCCGAAGAAGAAGCACACCATACACCAGGGGACGGCTCCGAGCCAGGCACAGCACACGCCGCAAAAGTTTCTAAGTGCCGGAACACATGGTGTAGCACAGTGCCCCACGTGGAGCTAAGAGCCCGGCTCCAAGGCCAGGCTCGTCCGGGAACCAAGTCTCGTTCCGTCGAAGGCAGGCACTGGAAGTGGAAGCGCAAAGTCACTAGTAAGGTACACAAGGAAACGGTCCAAGTTCCAAGGCAAGGCGAAAGCACAGCCGGGAACAAGTCGAAGTCACAGAAATTCCACAAGCCTAGAACCATACCATGCCGTAGGCACGCTGCAGAGGGCTAAAGCACGTCTAGACGCTGCAAGCTAAAGGAGAAAACTGGTTTTGCTGCTCTCGTAGTTACCCATATAGGGTGAGAAGGGATGCTACTTCGGGTGCTAGGTCGCGGCACCCCTAGGAGGCCTCCCCTGGCCCTATCGTAAGTTTTTGGGCTAAAATTATGTAAGCTATAGGTTGTTCCATTGTAGTAATGGCATCGGTAATGTTTTTGAGTAAACAATGGTAGGTAACCCATTCTGAGGCTTTTGTCTCCATGTGTGTGTGTGTGTGTGTGTGTGTGTGTGTGTGTGTGTGTGTGTGTGTGTGTGTGTGTGTGTGTGTTAGCTTTTTCATTTATCAGCACTTAGAGCTACTTCTCGAATAAGCTCTTAACAAATCTCCTTTATTATTATTATTATTAATGTTTGATTCAGCTCCTATGAATTAATTTATAATATATACTGATACGGGTTAACATATATGGATCCAAAACATCAAACTTTCGAACTAGCATGGTTGCTAAATATGTTGCCAGAACAGCTTGGTGCCCAGAGACATCTCGTACTGTCAACCATGACAGTTCAAGGGCGTTGCTAGAATAGCTTGGCGCCTACTGGTGCCAAGCTATTCTGGCCACACCCTTGAAATAATACTCAATCTGGCAACACCCTTGAACTAAAAGTCGATCCATGTTTTGCTGTATTGTGTAAAGCTGAATGGGTTAATGGGATACAGGAAATATGAATTTTTTTTCTAAAATGTATTTTTTTTAAAAATACTTACCGATGGCATTACTATATGGAATGCACTCTATAGCCTAACGATTTCAGCCCAAAGTTGTGTCCCCTACACATCTGGGGAGGAGACACCGGGGATCCAAGAATAGGAGCCCGGGTGGCCTCCCCTTACCAACCTATCCCGGCATGTGTGTGGAGAACTCACCTCAGTTTCACACTTAGCCAAAAACGCTTAGCCAAGGAGGCAAGCGGGGCAGGTGGGAGGGTCATCCGAGTAATGCCATCGGTAAGTATTTTTCCCAAAAATACATTTAGAAAAAAAATTCATTTGTTATTTCAAAATACATTACCGATGGCATTACTATATGGAAGAATAGCAAAGAGGAGGAGAATGCCGACACCCAAACCCCTGTACCTAACACCCTCCGCCGGCCCACAAGGAGCACTCCCGACGATTTCAGTTAAGAAGTGCCTATGGCGCCTGCGGCGCGCAGAGGGAGTGCTGGACCGCGGAGATGTCGCCCACCATGGCCAGGGAGTCACGCTGGCCGGATAGGTCGCGGAGGTAGAAGAGGGCGAAGGTGGAGTCTGCACGCCCGCCTACCGCCGTCACAATGACTTTAACCGAGCAGTTGCGGTCAAAGGCCACTCTGGGGGCTACTGCTCGTACTTCAAGGGTCCGGATCTGTAACCGTCTGTCCCCGTCCGGGGAGAGGTCGTGGTAGGCCAACGAGTCACCCACCCCAGTCAGGGCGAACAGTCTAGGCCGAGAACCCGGCCTGCCTGGGGAAGGAGGTAGGAAGAGGTGGGTACGCCTTAGATGGCGTGGCTGTGAGCGACGCAGGAATTCTGCAGTGCCCGGACTGGGTCCTGTTGACGCGCCCCGTGGGGTCGGTCGTCCCTCTGAAACAGACGTACTGTCAGCGTCTGGAGCGCAGCCGAGGAAGGCCGGCTCTTGGCCTGAAGGACGGGTCGGTGAGAAGATGCGCTGAGCCAAAGGCTCGACTGCCAACCTGCGGGGCATACCGAGAGCGCATGCAGCTTGCTCACGCGGAAGCCATGGCGAGTGCCAGGAGGAAACACGTGTCTGGGTCAGATCGGCGAACCGTGCCAAAGGCAGGGGTTCGAAGTGGGCTGTATCTAGCCACGTCAGTGCCCAAGTGAGGTCCCACCGAGGTATGAGGGAACAGGAGAGAGGACATCTGAGTTCAATTGAGCCAACAGGTCCGAAGGTCTTTTCAAGGGCCGGATCCGACAGGCCCAGGTGGCGGTTAGTGTGTGCGATCACGTAACGGAACCCTTGACGGTAATAGGTGCTAATCCTTGGTCATCAAAGAGCCAAATGAGGATTTCCGCCAGTAGGGGGTAGTGAGACTCGTGGGGGCGGGAGCCGCTGGGTGGCGCCCCACGACTGAGAGATCCTCCACTTGCCTTCGCACACATTCCTGGTAGACAGTCTGCGGGCTGCGGCCATCGCCGCCACTGCCGCATCCGAAAATCTGTAGCGGTGAGGACTAGCTTGGCAACTTCCAGGCGTGAAGGAGGAGGAGCTCCAGGCACATGTGGGAGAGAGCCGGGTGGAGCTGCTCGAGCGTCGTGGTCGGGGTGGGGAGCTCTAGAGCCGGGTCCGTTGCTAGAACGAGCCGATCCAAGGTCCAGCTCTTGGTCCAAATGAGGGGGTGGTCACCAGAAAGAGAACCGCGGAGCAATCCGGCAGATTCCGCAGGATCTTCGGCACCAGTACCGACGGGGGGAAGGTAAACGAGATTAGTCCGTACCCAGGAAGGAGAGCGCGTCTACCGCTCAGGCGAGAGGGTCCGGGACTAGAGAGGCAAACAGCGGTAGCTGGATGCTCCATTTGGCAGCAAAGGTCGACTAGCGGCGTCTCCCATCTCGAGCGGATCAGACGAATAACGTCTGGGCGCAGGGACCACTCCGGGAAGTGGCGGGCTCGAAGAGCAATGTCAGGGTCTTTGCACCAGAGCAGGAAAGGAAAGGAGGAAGCACCAGGAGGGCCAGCGAGTGCCTCCTGGTTCTGTATCAAGGCCGCCACTGTCGAGTTGTCTGGCAGACGAGGACCTCCTGGTTGGTCAGAGACTCTGGCCAGGTGTTGAGGGCCATCCCAACTGCTGTAACTCCCAGTTGATGTGAATGTCTGCGAAGTCCCCAGGTAACCGGTCCGAGGTAAGGTCCGGGAACAGTTGTGCGTCCCAGCCGGACTGGCTCGCGTCGGTGCAGAGAGATCACCGGGGCGGAGGGGAGCACAGGGACACGCCCGACGCCCAGTACACCAGATCCGCCCACGTCCGAGGCGGGGGCGGGAAGTGGGGTAACAGAAACGGATCCATCAGGGTGCCAACGAAGGGGCGCCCGCGTAGGAGGAGGTGTAGTAGCCGCAGCGAGCCTTCTCACTTTGTATCCTCTAGCGCCGGCCGAAGGGGAACGAGTCCGCTGCCACGCCGAGCAGTCCCAGGAGCTGAAGCCAGACACAGTCCTAGAAGGAGACCCCTAACTCCAACCGCTGAGCGAGTTCGGCGAACTTCTGCCGCCGAGCCAAGGACAGGCGGAACTGGTTGAAGTCGGTCAGGAGTTCCGTCCCTACAAGCAGAACAGCTTGAAAGGGTGAGAACGGACTTGCCCGGGTGGACTAAGAACCCGAGGCGGCGAAGGACGTCTCTGTCCTCTCTGAGAGTCGCGGTGACTAGGTTGCGCAGCATCAAGTCGTCCAGGAAGTAAAGGACGGATTCAGCGACCGCTGGCATAAGCTGGCCATCACCGAGTCGAGGATCCTCATGAAGACCCAAGGACTGATGTTGAGGCCGACGGGGAGGGCTCGGAAACTGGTAGACGATCCCGCCAAGGCAAGTAGATACCGGCGCGAAGACGGATGAATCGGCACGTGAAGAACATGCCTGAAGATCGAGGCCGAAAGCGAAATCCATCGGTCGGACTGCTGAGTGGAGAGTCTGGCTGTCTCCATCCGAACGGGCGGCTCCCAAAGAAGACTTGTATAGCGCCGATGACTGGGTGCCACCTGCCCAAGGAACGGGGATGATAGGAGGCGGACGTAGAACGCCAGCGAGTCGCGTCGGGAGACCACTACTGTCGCTGTTTTGTTGAGCCAGGCCTTCAACTCTCTGTGCAGAGTTGAGATTGGTCGACTTTTAGTGATGATCCAAAGGTGGTCTGGGAACAGCAATCTCCTATGGTCGCTGTAGAAGGCCACCTGCCCGCCGACTGGAGACCCAAGAACTGTCGACGGTGGTGGAGAAGGGGAAAGTCAGAGGGCCCGAGCGAAGCGAGACGCAGCGGGGGCGGAGTCTCCTTTACAGTCTGCCACGACTCACCAAAAGAGGGAACCACCGAGTGGAGCCTGGCGGAGTTGCGTCTTCACCGTCTAGGGGAGATCCGTGCCGAGTCGTAGGAGCGAAACACGTGGCCAAAGGTCACAGTAGGTGGCCGCCGCCAGAGGGTTGGTTGAGGAAAGGTAGGCAGCCCTGTTAGCAGCAACCAAAAGGAAAGTACGTCACGGAGCGGGGACGAAGCTTCCAGGTCCCAAGAGTCCTCCAGGTAAAGAAGGACCGCTTGCGTCGCCAATTCTGAACTAAGGAAGCGAATCCGTCAAGAGGGCGAGGACAAGCATTCTGGAGTAGCCGGAGCCCACCCACCTGGATGACGGCTGCCGCATCCACCGAAGGAACAGGGACGGTGAAGGCTTGAGAGTGTCCAGCGTGCCAAGCCTGGTAAACGCATAGCTGCGAAAAATTCCTCGTCGCCTAAGGAGTCCTGGCGAAGCCGGGCCGAGAAACATCAACGAGATCCCGGGACCGTGTGGCTGAGGGAGAGACTTGCGACCTTAGCCTGCCGCAAAGCATCAACCTGGCGGAAGCCTGTCTCTTCAGAGAAGGCGAAGGTGGTCATAAGTCAGGAGGGAGGAAGTAGGCGAACAGACGGGGGCCTCTTCCAAAGCACAAACCGTCTGTGAGCTAAGCGAAGGGCCGAAATCCTAGACGAGGAGGAGGCCGATGAAACAGCTGAGAAGCGGGAGGGATAGCCAGAGGGCGAATCCCGCAAGAAGATGGCTGAAGCCAAATCCGCTGTAAGCAGGCTTAGTATGTCAGGGGCTACCTCCACCGTCCGCCTACCAAGCAAACCGCAAGGAGGGCAACCGGCTCCAAGAGCGCGGGACCGCCGAAGGCGACTGGCGAGGGCAAGCCCGAAGGAAAGGAGGAGGCGACCGCGAAGCCCGCAAGTCGGGGCGTCGTGAGGGAGGAGGGACCGTGGCCAAAGGCGAAATAGGCTCTGTAAGCCCCCGACTCACCGAAGTGCGAGGGAAGGGGGACTACTAGTGACGGGAAGCGCGCGGACGACGAGGGGAAAGCGAGAGCCGGAGACCGAACGTAAGAGGGGAGGCGGAAGGGGAACGCCGGCACCCCCAACCTGCTCGCCTGGAAAGTTCAGGGCGGGGGGGTAGGGACAGAAAGTGTCACACCAAGCCCGCTCAGGAAAAGCGGAGCGGGGAGGGGACAATAACGGGGCACGCGAATCCACACCTGTGAGAAAGTGAGTCACATCGGGCCCGCCTGGAAAGTTTGGGGCGGGGGGGGGGGGACAGAAAGGAGTCACGCCAAGCCCGCTCAGGAAAAGCAAAGCGGGGAGAGGACAAATGGGGCGCGTGAAACCGCACCTGAGTAAATGTCTGAGTCACACCCGGCCCGCCTGGAAAGTTCGGGGCGGGGGGGGGGGGGGGGGGGGGGGGGGGGGAACGGAAAGGAGTCACGCCAAGCCTGCTCAGGAAAAGCGAAGCAGGGAGGGGACAAATGGGGCGCGCGAAACCGCACCTGTGAGTAAATGTCTGAGTCATACCGGGCCCGCCTGGAAAGTTCGGGGCGGTGCGGGGGACAGAAAGGTGTCACGCCAAGCCCGCTCAGGAAAAGCGGAGCCGGGAGGGGACAAATGGGGCGCGCGAATCCGCAACTGTGAGTACACGTCTGAGTCACACCGGGCCCGCCTGGAACCGCTCGGACGAACAGAGCGGGTGGGTCCCTCTTTATTAGTACTTTTGCGCTAGTCACACCGGGCCCGCTCGGGAGAAAAGGAGCGGGGGTGCAAAATAAAGGAGCTCCAGCCACGCAAACGTGGGGAGCATGACTGTGAGACTCTCCTGCCCTGCTCAGAAGACTCGGAGCGGGGAGGGAGTTCCTGCACAGTTAAGGTAAAAGAAGGGGACTTACCTGCGGGCTGGAAGGCCCGGAGGCCGGAGCGAAGAGAGGCCCGAGAGGCCCACGGAGCGACGCCATCCTGCGGAGAAGTCCGGGGAGACTGTCGAGACCAGGAAGGAAGGACACGTCCGTAGAAATCCCACATCTGAGACCGCCGGTCCTCACTCCCGTCGGCACACACGTCGCACATCCTGTCGGAAGAGCAGTCAGAGCACGGCCGGCAGGTGACGAGGGCGTCCGAGGGCCACAGAAATCCTCACAAAAGGAGGCAAAACTTCAACAGAAGCCGCCATTGCGTTCATTGCACACTGTCCGCAGGAAGGAACACACTCAAGCGCCGAACTCACACCACGAGGCACAAGGCCACGTGAGAAAGTCACAAGCCGAAACCCCAATGCCGCAGCCAAGGACGAAGTTCACTGAAAGTCAAACTGGTCGTAACCGGTCGGCGCTAAGTCCACACACAGTAAAACGTTGAAGTGTAGAACACACCAACGAAGTACACTGAGTCCAAGGAGAAGTCTAACCAAGGCAAAGTTCCAAGTTTGTACTAAACCACAGAAGACACCGGTCAAAAACCGTAGCAAGGCAAAAGCCCGACCGTCCACGGTCGAGCTAAGAGTGAAACTGAGGTGAGTTCTCCACACGCATGCCGGGATAGGTTGGTAAGGGGAGGCCACCCGGGCTCCTATTCTTGGATCCCTGGTGTCTCCTCCCCAGTTGTGTAGGGGACACAACTTTGGGCTGAAATCGTTAGGCTATAGAGTGTATTCCATATAGTAATGCCATCGGTAATGTATTTTGAAAAAAAAATTAATTTTTCTCTAAAATGTATTTTTTCGAAAAATACTTACCGATGACATGACTAACTGGAACTGGAAATAGTCTACTTGCTTACCAATTTTAGCCTAAGACCCAAAGGGTCCCCCCAGGAGGCTCTCGGGGATCCCTGATAGGGACGAGAGAGCTTTCGGGGATCCCTAACAGGGACGAGAGTAGCCTCCCCTGCCCATCCGGTCAGGCGCCCGGTGGTGTCTCCTTTAGCCAGTTGTCTACGGAGTTACCAGCGGCAAGCAGGGAGGAGGGAGGGACCTCCGAGTCATGTCATCGGTAAGTATTTTTCGAAAAAATACATTTTAGAGAAAAATTAATTTGTTTCCTCAAAACACATTACCGATGACATGACTAACTGGAAGAATGGCAAAGAGGAGGAGGGTGCCGCACAATCCCTTTTAGAAACCTCTTCAGGGACGAAGACGGCCCGTCACTCCTGATCACCCACTCCCGACAATTTTAGCGAAGTGCCGCCTAAGCGCCGAGGGCGCCTAGAGGGAGTGTTGCGCCGCAGAAGTTGCCCACCAGCGTAAGGTTGTCGCGCTGGACTGTCAGGGCGCGGGAGTAGAAGCGGCAATGGTAGATCCGTCCCGCCACCCCACCGCCGCCACAGTGTCCTTAACCACACCGGCGCAGCGAAGGCGAGACGTGCGGCCCTAGCGCGCGTTCCATGGGCGCGGATCTTCAGTGCCCCGGCTCCCTGTGGGGAGAGGTCGCGATAGGCGGACCGGAATACCCAGCGGAGCGAGGAGGAGAACGTTTGGGCTGAGAAGCCGGTTCTGCCAGCGGTCGGCGGCAAGGGACGAGACCGTCCCCTCCGCACGGACTTGGAGCAGGTAGATACGAAGTGCCTGTCCCGGATCTTGCTGCGGAGTGCCCCGAGGAACCGGGTCGTGTAAGCGGCCGAGCGGCGAGGGCCGGAGGCGCTGTCAAGGGAGACCTAGGCTGAGCGAGAAGGAAGGATCCGGGAGTAGCTGCACGGAGCCATCCACTCGGAACTGCAGGCCGGTGGGGCGAGACGAGAGCGTGTGGAGCTCGCTGACGCGGGGCGCCGTGGCGAGGGCCATCAGGAAGCAGGCCTCCGAGTCACGTCAGCGAAGCGGGCCAGATGGAGCGGTTTAACGGTCCGAAGTCAGTCAGGGGAGGACCAGGGAGGTCCCAGCGCGGGCCAAGGGAGAGGAAGACCGGACGCTGCACGCCGAAACGCGCCATAAGGTCGGGCAGGTCCTTGCAGGCGCTGGGTCGGGACGGCCGAGGTGACGGTAGGCGTCGGCGATCAAGAGGGGAAGCAGCTGCCCCAGAGGGGAGCCAACCTTGGTCTTGGACGAGCCAGAGAAGTCCGCGAGCTGAGGAGACGTCAGGCCGACGGTGGAGAGGCGGCGGGGTCAGAGCACCAGGCACGAAGCACGCCACTTTCCCTCGTAGACACGTCTGGTAGGACTGCGGGCTGAAGCGATAGCGTCCGCTGTCGCACTCGAGAAGCCTCCAGCAGACAGAGCTTGCCGCACAATCGCCAGGCGTGTATGAGAAGTCGCTCGGGGCAGGGGTGGAAGAGCGGCTGTCGGCGCTGCTCGAGCATCGTGCGGGGGGTGGGAAGAGGGAGGGTGAGCCCGTGGCGAGACTGAGAAGGTCGGAAGTCCACGATCCGGTCCGGGAGAACGGCTACCCGGAGAAGGACTGCGCTGCATCCCCGGAGGCTGAGCAGGACTTGAGGACCAGGACCGCCGGAGGGTAGGTGTAAAGGACCAGACCGTCCCAAGGGGTCAAGCGCATCGACTGCCCAGGCCAGAGGTCGGGAACGGGGAGATGAAGAGGGAAGCCGGAGGTTCCACTTCGTGGCGAAGAGGACAAGGGGGGAGTCTCCCAACGAGCGCAGAACCAGCGAAGGATGTCCCAGCGTAGGGCGCAATCCGTGTGAAGAAGCTGCCTCCGTCGCAAGAGGTAGTCTGCCAGTATGAACAGGAGACCTGGACTGAGGCGGTCTGGGAGGGAGAAGTCGCTGTCCGCGCACCAGCGAAGGGGGCGATAGAGGAGGAAGCAGAAGTCGGGAGAGCGGGTTCCTCCTGCGTCTGAAGGCAAGCCACGAAGAGGGGTTGTCGGAAGGACGAGGAGGTCCTGTGTCCAAAGATCGTATCGCCAAGCGCAGAGGGCCTGCCAACTGCAACCAGTCCCAGCGGGTTGACGTGCCGCGAAGTCAGGTTCGCGGGCCAGCGGCCGGCCGACGAGCGGAATTCGGGAGAAGAAGAGCGCCCCAACCGTCGAGACCGGCAATCACGCAGAGAGAGAGGGGCAGTGGCGAGGTCAGGGGGGATCCGGGAGCCGAGCTAAGAATGTCCGTCCAGCGAAGCCGATGTGGCGCAGCACAGGGGAGATCGGCACCAGGGTAGAGAGATCGCCGGAGGACAGCCTCCAGAGGCGGAGTACAGAAGACCGAGGGAAGGAGATCAGCCGCTGCACTCATCAGGAGGAGGAGCTGGAGCCGCAGTCAGGAGGGGACCGCCGCGCCCGCAGCTAACCACGGGCTAGAACGGCAAGGACTGGATCCGAGGCTCGTGAAGACGCACCAAGTTGCGGTCGGTCACCCAACCCATTCCCCGGTGAACAGACGGCGAGGGCGAGAGGTCGGACCGTAGGCGCTGACCAGGGCGACCAGGCGAGCAACCGGAGGAGGAGAGCATCCCTGCCCTACGAGGAGGAACCACCGACTGATACCGCAGAAGCAGGTCGACCAAGGAGGAGAATGGCTGGCGGAAGATCGAAGGTCCCGGGCAACCAAGGCATCCACGATCCACGCAAGGACCCAGGGCTGAGGGGAGACCACACCAAGGAGGCCGAGCTGGAAACGGTCCCGTCGACGGCAAGCGAAGACAAAGGCGGGGGCGGGAGGCATGGGGACGCGTAGAAGCAACGGGTAGGTCCAGGCTGGCGGCGACAACCAAGGGCTGAAGGCGACGCAAAGGGTCCGAGGCGGGGGAGCCGTGCCGAGCGATGAGCAGCATCGCAACTTCCCAAAGAAGAGCGGAGACCTGCGCGCGAAGGGCGAGGGCCTTGGTCCGAAAGGGCGGGAACCCAATCCACAAGGGTGGCGTTGGGCCCACAGGCCTAGAAGGGTTCCTTCAGAGACTGCCAGGCAGGGCCGAAGGGCGCGGGTACCCACAGGAGCACGGTAGAGCTGCGACGTCGCATCAGGGGAGATGGTCAAGAAGGAGCCAGGCCGCCACGAACGAAGGAAGGCAAGGGGCGGAGGGTTCGAAGCCACGCGGAAGATCCGCTAGAGCTGGGAAGGGTTGCCGCAAGCACGGGCGCCGGCGGAACCACCGGAGGCCGCGAGCACGAAGGGAGCGAGAGGCCAGCGAACCGGGGAGCCGAAGGCTAAGACGCCAGCAGGCCAGAGACGAACGCAGGACGCCGAGTCATCCCCCGGAGAGGGTCGGGGAGACGCCGGAGGCGAAGGGTGCAGGGAGCGGGGAAGAGGATGTCCCGAGGAGAACGACAGCGCCACACCAGGCAAAGGTCGACAGGGACCCCGGAGGGAGTCGAGGGGCGGGCGACGACCGTCGGGCGCCGCAACTATCCAGGCGACGAGGGCGAGGAAGTCGATCCCCACTGCACTGGGTGTACCCCTAGGGGCACCCAACCAAGCGCTAACAGCGCGACGTAGCTTCACTTCGGTGAACAGACGAGAACCGGTGAAACGTGGAAGGCCGTAGGCGCCAGGGGAAACGGCCCGAAGTCCCGAGGTACAAGAAGGCCGATCCAGACGCAGTGCGCGAAGCTCAAGTAGGGGGCACGAAGCTGGCTGGGGACTCGACGGCGGAGTCAGCGGGTTGGAAGGAGGGGCCATAAGCCGCGTAGGGTACCAACAGGCGATAAGGGTCGCGGTGCCCGGGGCTCAAGGAGGGGGCACAAGCGGCTAGGCGACTCGCCGTAGGAGTCAGCGGGCCCAGAGACTGAGGTCGAAGTGCCGAAGTGAGAACGAAGGAGACAAGGTCGCGGTGCCCGGCTCAAGGAGGGGGGCACACGGACTTAAGCTGGGGCCAAAGGCCGACGCGTGAACTAATTGGCGACCAGGTCGCGGTGCCCAGGGCTCAAGGTGGGGGCACAAAGCGGCTCGGCGATTCGCCGGAGGAGTCCGCAGGCTTAGGAGGGGCCGTGAGGCCAACGCGTCAACAATAGGCGACAAGGTCGCAGTGCCCGAGGCTCAAGGAGGGGGGCACGTAGCCGGCTTGGTGACTCGCCGGAGGAGTCAGCGGGCTGAGCAGGTCCGAAGGCCGACGCGTAGACTAGTTAGCGACAAAGTCGCGGTGCCCGGGGCTCAAGGAGGGGGGCACGTAGCCAGCTAGGCGACTTGCCGGAGGTGTCAGCGGGCTTAGATGGGCCGAAGGCCGGTGCTTAAGCTAATTAGCGACAAGGTCGCGGTGCCCGGGGCTCATGGAGGGGGGCACGTAGCCGGCTTGGCGACTCGCCGGAGGAGTCAGCGGGCTCAAGAGGGGCCGCGAGGCCAAGCGTCAACTTCTTCTTCTTTTTTCTTTTTTTTTTGTTTTTTTTGTATGTAACAGGCGACAAGGTCGCGGTGCCCGGGGCTCAAGGAGGGGGGCACGTAGCCAGCTAGGCGACTCGCCGGAGGAGTCAGCGGGCTTAGAAGAAGGGCCAAAGGCCGACGCTTAACTAATTAGCGACCAAGGTCGCGGTGCCCGGGGCTCAAGGAGGGGGGCACGTAGCCGGCTTGGCGACTCGCCGGAGGAGTCAGCGGGCTTGAGTTTTGGCCGAGGGGCCGACGCGTGAACTAAGGCGACATGGTCGCGGTGCCCGGGGCTCCTTTTTACGGGAGGGGGGCACGTAGCCAGCTTGGCGACTCGCCGGAGGAGTCAGCGGGCTTAACGCGTCTACGAATAAGCTACAAACTTACCAGGGACGAGAGGAGTGGCTATCCCATGTCCGAGGGCAGCTGGAACAATTCCGCCGTGCCGCGGAAGGTCCCAAGGAGGCGGAAGTCGCGGGTCGCTCGGCGGTGGAACACCGGAGTAGAGACCAAGAACCTCCAGTCAAGCAGGGCAGCCAGCGCAGCCGATGACAGAGGAGCAGGTGGCACCCGGTCTACAGTATGGCGGACACCAGGCCACTGGAAGCCGCCGTCCTGGGCAGCAACGCACTTGGTACTGCAACACATACCCATACATGAAAGGTGACGGGCGGCGGGCAACTAACGCCGCCAGATAAAGCTCCGAATTAACGAGCAGAACTCACCGTTAAATGCGGAGAGAAAACAAACAGAAGTCCGAGCCAAGCACGACGTCCGGCCCCGCCGGGGGAGACGTAGGTAGCGGACAAGACTTTACCTTTACATGGCGGAACTGCAGAGTGACGAAGCACAAAGCACCGGACACTAGGTCACTGGAAGTCGCCGAACTGGGAAGAGGCGCACTTGGCAACTGCAACCCAAACCCAAACATGAAAGGCGACCGGCGGCGGGTAACAAACCCCGCCATTTAAAGCTTCGAAAATTAAGAGACACGCGAAACTGACAGTGAATGCAAAGACAAACAACAGTAGCTCGAGCGAAGCCCGACGTCCGGCCCAGCCAGGCGAGACGTAGGAAGTGGCCGATACTCCACCTTTCCATGGCGGAACGGCAGAGTGACGAAGCACAAAGTACCAGACAGTAGGTCACTGGAGGTCGACGTACTGGGGAGAGGCGCACTAGATAACTGCAGCCCATACCCAAACATGAAAGGCGACCGGGGGCGGGTAACGAACCCCGCCATATAAAGCTTTGAAATCAAGAAACACTCGAAACTCACCGTGAAATGCGGAGAGAAACCAACAGTAGCTCGAGCGAAGCCCGACGTCCGACCCAGCCAGGCGAGACGTCGGAAACGGCCGAGACTTTACCTGTCCATGGCGGAATGGCAGGGAGACGACGACGGGAGCCTAGAAGGTTCCAGGGCCAGCCAAGAGCACGAGGCACAGACGAGGGCTAGCAGAGAAGACGGAGGCCACGCCAGAAGCGGTAGACGAGAGGCTAGGCGAAGGCAGGCCGGTAAGGGACGGTCGAACCGTACACAGTCTTTCCAAGGGTCAGAGGCTCAGGTAAAAGCGTCCGAACGCTAACAGCGAAGTAGACAACTGGCTAAAGGAGACACCACCGGGCGCCTGACCGGATGGGCAGGGGAGGCTACTCTCGTCCCTGTTAGGGATCCCCGAAAGCTCTCTCGTCCCTATCAGGGATCCCCGAGAGCCTCCTGGGGGGACCCTTTGGGTCTTAGGCTAAAATTGGTAAGCAAGTAGACTATTTCCAGTTCCAGTTAGTCATGTCATCGGTAATGTGTTTTGAGGAAACAAAAACTTATTTTCCAGCCATACCTTAATTTGCAAGTCATACCTTGAAAATGTCCACTAATGTAGCAATGGACAGATCCCCCGTTTTGGTCATCATGGTGATTCCCAGAATAATCAGGTGAATCCCACAGCCCGGAATCAGCTGTCTAAAAAAGAAGAATGACAAAGGCCTTAAGGCTCACATGCACAACTTGCCAACCCCACTCAAAGAAGAAAACATAAAAGCATCATGACACTGCATCTTACTTCTCAATATGCTACACACAATCATGCATAGCTTTAGCAATTCAAGGGAGACAACAAGTTTGACTTCAGAGGTGGACATACCATCAGAACATCTGCACATACTAAAACCTATCTGTTGTCAAAATATGACATCTTTTATACTGTTTCCACAGTGATGGTGGAGCACATTACAATATGCTGATGACCTGTCATAACAGCAACACCTGAAATGAACGGCACCTACTCCATTTTAGGAATCAGACGATCCTTAGTTTTCTGTAGCACTTGCTTTACAAAGCCATAGAATGCTGGGATTTCCATGGAGGTCAACAAAGGGTCAGTGTGCGGCCGAAAATGCACCAGATATCGCATTTCATCTGATGTCTCTTTAGGCTTTTTAACTCGAGCTACAGACTGCAAGGAAAAACAGGAATGAACATTAGATTCCTATAACAGTCAAGAAAACTATAAAAAGTGCACACTCACGTAAAACGCAAGTAAAACTGTATGTACCCTCTTAACTCATCCACACTTAATTGCCCATGGCAGTTCAAGGGTAATGCCAAATCAGCTTAGTGCCTTGGCAGGCGCCAAGCTAATCTGACACTACCCTTGATCTGTCATGGCCAATCTAACATCACTGTGGTGTCTAAAAGCTTAAAGGGTAAATGTATCAAGTTGTGCTACTCTCAGGCGCCAGACTATTCTGGCACCACCCTTGAAATATTAGTCAAATTTATTTTGAGCAAGAGTATCAGGATGAAAAGGGTTAAGTAGCACGTAGTAAGCTGTGCTTTGACTATGACTCAGTATGAGTATTCATTCAATTCTTGCATTGTCATATTATACCATTTGTGGGCCAAAACAAGCCATGGCCTTCAGACCAGGCAGCAGATGACATACCTGAGTCAACTGAAGCAGCAACTTAAAAGTTCATTTTGCCATATAAAAATAGTTTCAAGCTTCACTGTCTACAGATTATTTATTTTTTTACAGTGAATGCAAATGTCTAAGTTTTATCTATCTGTGTAGGTTTCCTGCAGTGTGTTTGTCGGTGCCCTATTGTTGGGAATGTCCTGAATTAGTTCATTTCATATAAAATTAAGACTGAATGTGCGCATGCAGACAACACATTGTCGGAACTTATCATTCTTGGTTTTTCTTACAATCTTACATGTTTCTTGCAGTCCTGTCAGTGGTGTACTTTGAATGTAACAAAATGTCACGGGACTCATATTTTCTTGCTGTGATATCCAACGTTTGTTACAAGTCAAAAGTCAGAAGTCAAGTAAGAAAACTTTGGTCAAGACCTCTGAAAAATGAATTTTTCTCTAAAATGTATTTTTTCGAAAAATACTTACCAATGACATTACTGTTGCGTGAGCTAGTAGTTCCTTCCTGACAGTAATGTCATCGGTAATGTTTTTGAAGAAATAAAGTGTTGTTAAAAAGGTGTGTGTTGTATCCAAATTTGTACATAGCAATTCTATCCAGTACATTCATCGCACATTTGTGTATGCTTACTTGTCTCCTGGGAAAACTGGGTGTAAACATATCTCCAGGTACCTAAGAAAAAATCCACAAGATGAAATTGAAATAAAGTCACAAGTACAACAGCCTACATATTAAAAAATAAAATAAAATTAAAAAAAAATAAATAAAAATAACATTCCTTTTTTTGATTAAAATATTTTGTACAAAATAAGTACACTGGTGTGCTAATAATGATGCCAAACTGTAACTGACCACCCATACAAGACCTAGACATTAGAAAACTGCTTAATTATTAATAATGTATCTATCGCCCCCCTTCAAGCTCTCAAAACAAACTCACAAACTCCATGTTCCTCACCGAGTTCGACCTCCTCCTCGACCACTACAGCACACGACCCGGAAAACACATCTTTCTTGGCGACTTTAACTTCCACTTCGACAAACCCGACCACCCTGACACAAAACGCCTTTGCACGTCACTTTCAAACCACAATCTTACACAACACATCACTAAACCCACCCACCGACTCGGCCACACCCTCGACTGGATCATCACCCGCACCTCCGATCAACTCTTCCTCGACTCTGACACCTCTTCTGTGCTTCCCTCTGACCACCTCGCTATTCTCGTCGCCCTCAACCTACCTCCCCCGAAAAATTCATTTTTCTCTAAAAGGTATTTTTTCGAAAAATACTTACCGATGACATGACTTTATGGAAATGTCTACTTCTAGCTCAATTTTAGCCTACTTACCCGTTGTGTGCCCACACAACCCGGGAGGCACTCGGGGAACCCCCCTAGAGGGGCCGAGAGTTGTCTCCCGTTTCCCGCCTTACCGGCTCCGGTCACGAGACCGGCCAGTTTTTTCTGATACTTCGCTCGAAAGCGGCAAGCGGGGCAGGAGGGAGGGTCCTCCGAGTCATGTCATCGGTAAGTATTTTTCGAAAAAATACCTTTTAGAGAAAAATGAATTTGTTTCCTCAAAAACATTACCGATGACATGACTTTATGGAAGAATTGCGATGAGGAGGAGGGTGCCGCGCAACTCTTAATGGTAAACAGTGCCGTCCTCCCAGTCGCAACCTCCCGACAATTTTAGCGAAGTGCATAGATAGGCGCCGGTGGCGCCGGGAGGGAGTGTTGCGCCGCGGCGATGTCCCTCACTAGTGCGAGATTCTCTCTTTGGCCTGCCAGGTCCCTGAGGTAGAAGCGGGCGAATACAGATTCAGTCTGCCAGCCCACGGCTGCCACGATGTCCTTGACAGCGCAGTTTCGGTCAAATGCGAGGCTCGTGGCCATGGCTCGTACCTCATGTGCGCGAACGAATGTGCAGCCTCTTCGCTCCCTGCGGGGAGATATCTGGATACGCGGAGCGTATAACCCAGCGGAGCCAGGACGAGATCGTCTGGGCTGTTATGTCATTCCTGCTGGGTCTCAGAGGTAGGAAGAGGCGCGAACGCCCTCTGCGGAAGGCTTTAGATCGTCGCAGATAAACTCTAAGGGCGCGCACGGGATCCTGTTGCCTGGTCTCCTGAGACAGAGGGTTGGTTCTTAGCGGCCGTAAGGTGATAACCTGAGGTGCCGTCAGAGGAGACCTGTTCTTGGCCAGGAAGGCAGGGTCAGTGAGGAGTTGAACAGACCCATCCGCTCGGAACTGTAGGCAGGTAGGCCGCGCCGAGAGTGCGTGTAGCTCACTCACCCGAGAGGCGGTAGCAAGGGCCAGCAGGAAGCACGTCTCCGTGTCACATCTGCGAAACGGGCCAAGGTAAGGGTTTAAATCTGTCAGAATTTAACCACGTTAGCACCCAGGGCAGGTCCCAGCGGGGAAGGAGTGAGCGGTGTGTTGGGCGCTGGATGCCGAAGTGACCCATAAGGTCGGCTAAGTCTTTGCAGGCGCCCGGGTCTGGGTGTCCAAGGTGTCGATAAGTGTCAGCGATCATGGACAGGTAACCCCTCACGGTGATGGGGGCCAGGCCTAAGTCTCGAAAGAGCCAGAGGAAGAAGTCCGCCCGCTGAGGATTAGTCAGTTCCGTGGGTGACAGGCCGTGCTCAGAGCACCAGGAACACAGGACTCGCCACTTTCCCTCGTAGACTCGGATGGTGGAAGGTCTGCGGGCCGAAGCGATCGCCTCCACTGCTGCACCCGAGTAGCCTCTAGCTCCGAGGGCTTGCCGCACAACCTCCAGGCGTGAAGGAGGAGCCGCTCCGGGCAGGGGTGGAACAGCGGCTGACGCGGTTGCTTGAGCATGGTGCGTGGGGCGGGAAGCAGCAGGGGCGGGTCCGTGGCGAGGCTGAGAAGGTCAGTGGTCCAGGAGCGGTTCCAGGCGAACGGTGCAACTAACAGCAGGACCGCCGAGCAGCCCCGCAGCTTGAGAAGGACTTTGGGTACGAGAACCGTCGGGGGGAAGGCGTAAGCCACCAGGCCGTCCCAGGGAATGGAGAGTGCATCGACCGCCCAGGCAAGTGGATCGGGAATCGGGGAGACGAAGAGCGGCAGCTGATGGTTCCACCTCGTGGCGAACAAGTCGACCTGGGGAGTCTCCCACCGGGAACAGATCATCCGAAAGATGTCCTGCCGAAGGGTCCATTCCGTGTGCAGGAGCTGGCCGCGGCGAGACAGCGAGTCGGCTAAGACATTCAGGTGTCCGGGGATGTGTCGGGCTCGAATGGTAATACCCCGGTCCTCGCACCAACGCAACATCCGGTAGAGGGGCCTACAAAGGTCGGGAGCGAGTGCCACCTTGTTTCTGGATGTAAGCCACCATAGTCGTGTTGTCCGAGAGGACGAGAAGCTCCTGGTGTCTGAGGAGATCCTCCCAGAACTGCAGGGCTTGCCACACAGCCTGCATCTCCAGCCAATTGATGTGAGTGTGCGCTAAGTCCGCGGGCCAGGGCCCCGAAGTCGAGAGGAACCGAGGAAGGAGATGGGCGCCCCACCCAGTGAGGCTGGCGTCGACCCAAAGCGAGGTCTGGGGTGGAGGGGCGGCCAGGGGAACTCCCGACGCTAGCCACGAGTGGTCGGTCCACCGACGAAGATGAGGCAGCAGCATCTGGGGCACCGGAACCAACGTCGCTAAGTCGCCTGACGACGGGCGCCAATGGAGTAGGAGATGCAGCTGGATCGGCCGGGAGTAGAGACGACCTAGGGGGATAAGGTCCGCTGCGGCGTTCAGCAGGCCCAAGCTGGAGCCAGACTCTGGCGGGGGCCACGTCCTGTCGTGCTAACTGACCGGCTAGGTCCGCAATCTTCTGGATCCGGGGGGCTGGGAGGCGCACCCTGTTGAGGTCGGTCGCAAATTCCATGCCCAGGTGCACGAAGCGGCGGGACAGCGAGAGATCCGACTTGCCGTCGTTCACTAGGAAGCCCAAGTGTGCCAGAAGCAGTAGCAGCGCATCCCTGTCCGACGCGAGCGAGGTCTCTGACTGGTTGCGTAGGAGGAGGTCGTCTAGGTAATTCGACGTCGGACTGTCGGAGGACTGTCGGGCCTTGGCGACTACGGCGTCCATCAGCCGGGTGAACACCCAGGGGCTGAGGTTGAGACCGAACGGGAGCGCGCGAAACTGGTATACCACGCCGTCGATCGCAAAGCGGAGGAACTTCCTGGAGGCCTGGTGCATCGGGACATGCAGGTACGCATCTGAAAGGTCCAGGCTGACTGCGAAGTCCAGAGGCTGGACCGCGGCTTTCAGGGCTCGTGCAGTCTCCAACCGGAAGGAGGGGGCCGTAATGTACTTGTTCAGGGCCAAGAGATCGATCACCGGTCGCCATCTCCCTCCAGGCTTCGGAACGACGAACAAGCGGCTGTAGAAGGCTGGGGAGTAGGGGACGCGTACCACCTCCGTGGCGGCTTTCCTCAGGAGGGAGGAGACCTCTCCCCGAAGAGCGGAGGCCTTCAACGGGTCGCTGGGGATCTCGGTCCAAAGGGGGGAGCGACGCAAAGGAGGCGGGCTGCGAAAGGCGATCCGGAGGTCGGCCGAGACGGTGTCGCAAATCCAGGGGTCGTCGGGAAAGAGTGTCAGCCAATTTCCGCTGAAAAAAGGCTAGCCTCCCACCGACCGGAGACCCCGAAGTGGACGGTGGGGCCAAGGCTGGGGGGCAGTCAGGTAGCCCGCCCGCGACCCGGTCGCCGGGCGGGACGGGGCCAGGCAGGGACACAGGCCCTGGAGGGTCTAGGACGGCCAAGGCGGGGGCCTGCTCAGGGCCGAAGCAGGGCTGACGCAGCAGCGGGTCTAACCGACCGAGAGGCGCGACCCCTAGCCTGTCGGGAGGACGGAAAGCGGCGGGGAGGAGGAGCACTCACAGGCCAGCGGTCGGGGTTGGAGGCTCGAACGGATGACCAGGTGTCGCCGAAAAGCAGGGGGCCACCCAGCGGAGCACGACGAAGCTGCGCACGCAGGTCAGGTGGTATCCCTCGGCAGGCAAGCAGAAGTGCGTCTCGACGCATCAGGGCACAGTTGGCGGAGGCAGCCATAGCATTAACGGATGAGTGGTAGGCGGCTCGGTTGGCGACTTCCGCTGAGACGAGTAAATCCCCAAGGAGAGGCGTGATAGAAGGCTGCCAAGCGTCTTCCACACGACGAACCAGGGCTTGAGTGAGCAGCTCCAGGAACCCAGCGCAGGCTAAGGTGTTCCGCACCAGAGACGCAGTCAATCCAGGCCACGAGGGAAGGAACGGCGAAGGAGGGCGGAGCCGCCAGCTTGCGACACGGCCGGGGGGTCGATCGCAGGAAGAGGGATGGAGAAAGCCTGGGAAAGACCGGCATACCAATCCCGCCGGAAGGCGATGTCCAGGCCAGCCGGCCAGCGACGATCGGAGAAGAACACCGGCTCTCGAGACGCAGGAAGTTGCAGGAGCGCTGAGAAGACATCTCGCAGCTCCTTAAATCCAGGCGGCTGGGGAAGCGACTTGAACCTCTTCACCTGACGCTCGGCATCCACAAAGGCCGAGACCTTCCTCTTCAGGGGGGGGAGAGGCTGGGCAGGAGTCCGCTGGCAGAGTGGCCACGATGATCCTGGCGGTTTCATCCAAGGCTAGGAGGGTCTCCGCCCGGGACGACGACGGAAGGGACGAGGGGACATCATCACCGACGTCGGAGGGCGAAAGGGAGCGAGCATCCTCCTCCAACAGGGCTGAGACGGAGTCTTCGGGCAGCACGCTGAGGGCTTCTTCGTCCAGGGGGTGGCGAGAAGGCGGGTGAGGCACCAAGGAAGGTCGAAGCTTGGGCGGGGGCGCATCTCGAACCTCACGGGAAGCCCGGGCACGAGCCGGCAGCGACGACGGAGGCGGGGATCGCCGAGGCGACCGCGGGAAGGAGCGAGGAGGGGTCCTGTCCGGTGCGTGGCTTCTTCTGGGTGAAGTACGGCGGACAACCGAAGAGGAGTGCCGATCACGGGAAGAAGGTCGACGATGGCGGTGACGCGGCGAACGCATCGAACTGCGAAGGCGAGCGCGACCGAGCGCGCGACGAGGAGTGGCGGGGGGAGCGGCGACACTCCCGGCGGGGGGAACGATCCTTCCGGCGGCGCTCGCGGGCGAGCGCGAGTGTCTAGCACTGACGGTGGAACGGGAAAGGTCGGGGGCGCGACTGTGTCGCGTAGGTTGAGGCTGACGTCTCTCCTGGCCGGACTCAGTGAGAAGGGCTCTATGCCGGTGTACAGATCCTCCGGAAGGATCAGCGGGCTTATCGTGGAGAGAGAGAGGAGCAAGGCCAGTCAACGTGGGACGGCTCGTGGCGAACTGCAGCAGGCCGGGCTCAGTGAGGCGGGCGCTTTGCCGGCAAACAGACCCTCCGGAAGGGTCAGCGGGCGTGGCAGCAGTGGCAGTCCTCTGGTCAGCGAACAACGCAGAGTCCCGACGATCAATCCGTTCCGAGAGGCCGAGGCGAGGAAGAGCGGTCGTTACCACAGGGGCGACGTCAACAGGAGTGGGACGAGAGATAGCAGACGGAGGTCGCTCTCGCCGGTAAAAAACTCCAGAGGTCAGACCAACGGAACTCCGGCCAGGTCGCACAGACATCGCAGAGATGGTCGAGGCGCAGCCCGAGCAGGGGAGGCAGACCGCATGGTCGTCCGTCGGCCACTTGAAGTCGCCGCATTGAGCGCAGGTAAGCATTTGGTTCCTGCAACAGACAAAGAGCACAAGGTCGCAAAGGCGGACAAGGGAGCCTAGCCCCACACCAAGGTACTCCAAGCGCCGTGACCACCGGCGCGTAAATAGTGGCTACAGTCTCCCAGAGCTAAAGGGCCTTTAAGGTAGACGAACGGCGTGTGGGTGCCCGAAGGCCCTACGAGAACAGAAACCCTAGTCTACAAGGCAACGTCTTCTCGTAACAGTGAAATACCAAAGGAGAGAAGGCGACGTCCCTCGAGGAGACTCGTAAAAAAGGTCGTGCAAGGCGCCGAAGCGTAAGCTCAACAACTGGCGCCCACGTAGTAGCAAAGCCGAAAGGAAAGCCCAACGGTAGCCGGCTCTCGGCCCGAGGGCCGGCTGTGGGAAACTACCGCTACCTTACCTCCGAGACGAATCGGGAACAGGGGGAAGGGTAGTCATACACCTCCACAGCGTAGAGGAGAGCAGCAGAACGACGCCAGCAGAGGCAGGGCACATGAAGAGGCAACGAGCGTAGGCAAGAGAAGGACCGGTCGAAGCGGCGCGAGCGCAAGGCCAGACACGTCTTCTCTGTACGAGCGAAGTAGCAAAACTGGCCGGTCTCGTGACCGGAGCCGGTAAGGCGGGAAACGGGAGACAACTCTCGGCCCCTCTAGGGGGGTTCCCCGAGTGCCTCCCGGGTTGTGTGGGCACACAACGGGTAAGTAGGCTAAAATTGAGCTAGAAGTAGACATTTCCATAAAGTCATGTCATCGGTAATGTTTTTGAGGAAACAAAAACCCAAGCTCTTTGTCTCTCGTCGCAAACTAAAATCTGTCAACCGAGAGAACTTCTTCGACGAAGCTGTCGACCTTCTCTTGGACCCTGCCCCCTCTCCCGATCTTGCATCCCATTTCGATTCCTCCCTTCGAAAACTTCTAGACACCCATGTCCCTGTCACCACCTGCTCCATACCCAACCGACTCCCCTCCCCCTGGCTCACTGACGACATAGCTGAGGCCAAGCGCGAGCGTCGACAAGCGGAACGCCGCTGGCGCTCATCTGACCTCACCGTTCACAGAGAGATCTTCCAAACCACCAGATCCAGTCTGCAGAATGATCTCCAACTCCAAACGTAAACACCTTCAAAACAAAATCCTGGAATCCACTTCTTCCAAAACCCTCTACGCTACCATGAACACACTCCTAGGCACTTCTAAAGACTCTCCTCTTCCCAACACACACAGCAAAGAAGAACTTCCATCCGCTTTTTCCTCCTATTTCTCCGACAAAATCCAAACTCTGCGCAACACACTCGACACTCTGCCTTCTCCGCCTTGCCTTCCTGACCCCCCCTTTTCCGGCACTCCCCTCTCGTCCTTCCGCCCCGTCTCTCAAGATGAAGTCCTCAAGACCATAAAGTCCATGCCTTTCAAAACCTGCGAACTAGAACCCCTCCCAGCTTCTCTCTACCGGGACGGCCTCCCAAAACTTTTGCCCTTCATTACCGACATCATCAACAGATCTCTAGAGAATGGCTCCGTCCCCGATATCTTCAAGTCCGCCATCGTCCGTCCTCTCCTCAAAAAACACAACCTCGACCCAAACGAACTCAAGAACTACCGCCCAGTCTCCAATCTCTCTTTCCTGTCCAACTTTCTTGAGAAGGTTGTCCTCAACCAACTCAACCTCCACCTCGCCGACAACAACCTCCTCAGTCCCTTCCAGTCTGCCTATCGCAAACATCACAGCACTGAAACAGCCCTTCTACATATCCTAAACGACCTGCTTCTCTCCACCGACTCGGGCAACATCTCCCTTCTTACGCTACTCGATCTCTCTGCCGCCTTCAACACCATAGACCACTCTATCCTCCTCCACCACCTTCACCACTCCTTTGGCATCACTGACTCTGCTCACACCTTGGTTTCTCTCCTACCTCTCTGACAGACAGCAGTCCGTCACCATCGACGGCGTCTCCTCCAACCCAGTCAGGCTCTCCTGCGGTGTTCCACAGGGGTCCGTCCTGGGCCCGGTCCTTTTCACACTCTACACCTCTCCCCTGTCCAACATCATCCAGTCTCACCACATACACCACCACCTCTACGCTGACGACTCACAACTACTAGACAAAGACAAACTCGACAACACTCAGACACTACTGACTCGCACGGCTGACTGCTATGAAGACGTGAAAAACTGGATGACAGCAAACACGCTCAAACTGAACGACAAAACGGAAGCCATGCTGGTAGGCACTCGCCACAAACTTTCTCAGCTCTCTCCCTCTCTCCACCTTCAACTCGACAGCACCTCCATCTCCCTCTCTGACTCGGTCAAGAACCTTGGCATTATCCTCGATTCCTCTCTTTCCATGACCAACTTCGTCTCCGCCACGGCCCAGGCATGTTATTTCCACCTCCGCCGCATCAGTCAGATCAGAAAATACCTCATTACCGAAGCTGCCACCAAACTCGCTGTCTCTCTCATCTTATCTCGCATTGACTACTGCAACTCTCTCCTTTCCGGCCTTCCTCACTCCACCACTCTCACTCTCCAGCGCGTCCAGAACAATGCTGCCCGCCTCGTCCTCAGAAAGAAAAAATCCGACCACATCACTCCCCTGCTCAAGCTCCTTCACTGGCTCCCCATCCCCCAACGCATCCAATACAAGATTCTGTCTCTCTGCTACAAATCCCTGAACAACTACGCTCCTACCTATCTCTCCAACTTACTTCACCCCTACACTCCTTCCCGCTCCCTCAGCTCTGCCTCCGACCCTCTCCGCCTCCTCATCCCCCGCACCAAACTCAGCACTTTCGCCCCCCCCCCTCCTTCTCAGTATACGGTCCATCCACCTGGAACACTCTCCCACTCTCTCTCCGTCAGAAACACTCTCTCCTCCTTCCAGTCCGCCCTCAAAACTCACCTCTTTCAACAGTTCTAGCACTATATCACCACACTCCCCACCCCAAGCTGACCGTCGTAATGTATTTTCACTATTTGTGGTACGTGAGTCATTGTCTAAAGTGTGCGCATGCGTGTGCGAGTTGTGAGTGCGTGCTTACAGTTATAATTATTATAAGATAAGCGCATTATAAATACCGTAATTTTTTTTGTTTTTTAAATGCAGGACTGATGTTGTGTTCCACAATAAGGCCTGCCAATGGGAAAGATCACTTTAATGCAGGACTGATGTTGTGTTCCACATGCTGGTAGGTACTCGTCAGAAGCCATGCTGGTAGGCACTTGTCAGAAACTTTCCCAGCTCCCTCCCTCTCTCCACCTTCAACTCGACAGCACCCCCATCTCCCTCTCTGACTCGGCCAAAAACCTCGGCATTATCCTCGATTCCTCTCTTTCCATGACCAGCTTCGTCTCCGCCACGGCCCAGGCATGTTATTTCCACCTCCGCCGCATCAGTCAGATCAGAAAATACCTCACTACCGAAGCTGCCACCAAACTCGCTGTCTCTCTCATCCTATCTCACATCGACTATTGCAACTCTCTCCTTTCCGGCCTCCCTCACTCCACCACTTTCACTCTCCAGCGCGTCCAGAACAATGCTGTCCGCCTCGTCCTCAGAAAAAATCCGACCACATCACTCCCCTGCTCAAACTCCATCACTGGCTTCCCATCCCCAATGCATCCAATACAAGATTCTGTCTCTCTGCTACAAATCCCTGAACAACTGCGCTCCTGCCTATCTCTCAAAATTACTTCAAGCCTACACTCCTCCCCGCTCCCTCCACTCCGCCTCCACATCCCCCGCACCAAACTCAGCACTTTCGGCTCCCGCTCCTTCTTCGTCTATGGTCCATCCACCTGGAACACTTCCACTCTCTCTCCGTCAGAAACACTCTCTCTCCTCCTTCCAGTCTGCCCTCAAAACTCATCTCTTTCAACAGTTCTAGCACTATATCACCACACCCCCCACCCCAAGCTGATTGTCGTAATATATTTCACTATTTGTGGTACGTGAGTCGTTGTCTAAAGCGTGCGCATGTGCGCGAGTTGTGAGTGCGCGCTTAGAGTTATAATTATTATAAGATAAGCGCATTATAAATACCGTAATTATTATTATTATTATAATAATATAATAATAATGATGTGTAAAGGGCTTATTCCAAAATAGATCTAAGCACCGATATAAAGAAAAACTACAAACTAATACACACACACATGAATGCATGAAGAAGGATCCTTGATCCGAAACGTCGTTCCTTGTTTCTATTTTAAAGGGTTTTCCACCACTATCTTCTGTTTTTCTTAATACACACACACACATACAATCATGCATGCAATGATGAGAAAATTAAAGAGCAATGCATAACCCATTCAACCCTGATCTGACAAAAGAACAACAGGAGATGGATCGGCCAAGACAGTTCAACAGCAGTGCCAAAACAGCCTGGCACCTCTGTGCACCTGCTTACTTACTTACTTATGCCTTGCCCCCCCCCCCCCCCCCCTTCCCCCGGCATAACCACTGTCAGAATCAGTCCTGATGAAACACGCTGGTTGCAAATCAGGCCCAGGAAAGTCAAACAACAGGGGAGGGTTAGAGGGGGGGGGGGGACAGGGAGGGTGGTGGGGGGGGGGATGGGGGGAGGGGGGGAGGGAGGGGGTGGCGGGTAAAGGGGGGAGGGAGGAGGGTAGGGGGGTGGAGGGGGAGGGTTGATTGATTGATTGTACATTGCTTAACGTCCCGACAGCAACAAGGCTTTCTCAGGACGTGCCTGCACTGCTTGTGAAAAAAAAACTAAACAGAAAATTGAATGTATGTCGCCAGCCGGTCAAATACATTAAATAAACCTACAACATGGGGCATAAATAAAGCTAAGACCATTTAGCAACACACATCCAATATCAAGAGCTACAGGCAGTGCAGACAGTAGGGAGAGTTTTAAAAAGGCAAATACAGATGAATGGACCTCGGGTAGACAGAAACACATGCCCCAGAATAGAGAGAAAAACCCACCCTGTGGGGCTGACCAGGGTGACCCTGGGAACTAAAAAATACCTAACCCCACCCAAGTCCCCCAGGGCAGACCCGGGTGGGGGATGGAGGGGGTGGGAGGGGGAGGGAGGGGGGAGGGAGGGGGTGGGGGGAGGGATGGGGAGGGAGGGGGGAAGCGGTTAGGTTAGGTTATTTGGGTTTAACGCCAAGCAGGCGACTAAGGCCATCTCACAGCGGGATGGGTAAAAATCTGGTCAGCCAGACTAAAAGCAAAGGGGGGAAGCGGTGGGGGAGGGATGAGAGATGGGGTGGGGGGAGGGGGGAGGGGGGAGGGGGGGCTGAACACCATTTCAGAAAGTGCAACACCATTTTGTAACTTTCTGTACTCTTCAAACATTTTTTCCTGTATTTCTAATCCGTATTGTCCACAAGCTGCTACTTAACTTTCCGGTACCACCCTCAAGAACTGGTAAAGTCTGAGAACTGGTTATCTTCAGAGGACAGCTCCCAAATGCATGAATTCCAACAAAAATGGACTCTTGTGCCTGATGACTCATCTCTGCAGGTCAAAGGTGTGAGAAAAGCAAGAGGCACATCTATGCTTCTAGCAGCTGCTCACAAACCAGATAGGTGAGGCTAGCGCTGGTAGAATTGTACACAAACCAAGGGGAATTACTCAGCATTGGACAGACAAACAGTTAGATCCCCTGCCCCCGCCTATCGGGCACCCAATTGCCAGCCCACAGAAAAATATGCAGGTATAGAACCAGACAATCATCTACATCCCTAGATGTAGATGATTGTCTGGTTCTATACCTGCATATTTTTCTGTGGGCTGGCGAGGTTCTAGCAGATGGGCACAGATTCCTTATGGGCTAAGCAGAAATTACCTCCATACACTTGTGTATGTGAAAAAGCAGATGCAAGACAACAGCCAAGTTGGAAAATTTCTTTGTGGGTCTATGTTCATCCATCGCAGCAACTAACAGGCTCTGAAAACATAGGAGAGCAAAGTCTGTTCAGTCATCGGCCTGTCCATCCATCCACCCACCCATCCAAAACTGAACCTAACATACACTTTACGGACCTCTTGTTCTACCAGGCCCACCAACAAAATCAAATTATCCGTCTCACCGATTACTAGGATCATGTCTGTGAAATTGTAATAAATTGGTGTGTGCAGCTTCAACAAAAGAGTAAGCTGGACCTGGCTCTGTTCTTAACTCTTTTCATCCTGATACACTACTGCTTGAAATAAATTTGACTATGAGAGTTCAAAGGTGGTGCCAGAATAGCTTGGCGCCTCTGGCGCAAAGCTATTCTGGCACCTCTTGGCTTGACTTCGCGAACGAAGATTCTATAGGGGTTGCACACGACGTCTGCAGGGCTGCTCGTGGCTGCGAAGGCCAATCTGGGACAGGCAGGTTCGACCGCAGTGGCTGCAGGGGGAGGTCTGGCCAGGGTTCTGAGTTGCGCAATCTGTTTTATTTCCTGAGCCGCTTGTCTTTAAGGCTAGCTCTGCGAGAGTCCTCAAAGGAGACGGCTGTCTTGTAAATGGTGGAGTGCCAGGTGTCACGGTCCGCAGCAAGTGAAGACCACTGGTGGTTGTCGATTTGGCAGGCATTAAGTGACTTCTTGAGACAGTCTTTGTATCTCATCTTTGGTGCCCCTCTGTCTCGGTGTCCAGTGGCAAGCTCACCAAACAGGGTGATCTTGGGTAGGCGATGATCCTTCATCCTGGAGACATGCACCGCCCAGCGGAGCTGTGTCCACAGCAGCAAAGCCTCAATGTTCACAGTTTCTACCTGTTCAAGGACCTCAACGTTGGTGACATAGTCACTCCAGTGAATGCCCAGGATAGTACGCAGGCAGCGCTGGTGGAAGCGTTCGAGGAGTCGTAGTTGGCTGCGATAGAGGGCCCAGGACTCGGAACCATACAGCAGGGTGGTGAGGACGACAGCTCTGTACACGCTGATTTTGGTGCCTGTTTTCAGTTGTTGATTGTGCCACACCCGCTTAAAGTCGCCCAAAAGCGCTGTTCGCTTTTGCCAGCCTACTGTCAAGCTCCTTGTCCAGCTTGGCATCTGACGTGATGATGCAGCCAAGGTAGGTAAACTGGTGCACTGACTTCAGTACAGACTCGCCGATGGTGATGTGGGGAGGGCGATGCTCTATCTTGGGTGCCGGCTGATGGAGGACCTCTGTCTTTTTCAGACTGACCTGGAGTCCAAAGAGCTGGGCAGCATCTGCAAAGCAGGACGTGATGCGCTGCAGGGCTCTCTCTGTGTGTGCAACGAGGGCAGCGTCATCAGCAAAAAGCAGCTCACGAATCAGTTGGTCTAGGGTTTTGGTGTGGGCCTGCAGTCGTCTGAGATTGAACAGGCTGCCATCGAGACGATACCCGATGTACACCGCGTCGTCATTGTCGAGGTCCACTGTGGCCTGCTTCAACATCATGCTAAAAAAGATGGTGAAGAGGGTCGGTGCCAGCACGCAGCCCTGCTTTACACCGTTGAGAATGTGGAATGGTTCTGAGAGGTCATTGTTGAGTCTGACCTGGCCTTGCTGGTCCTCGTGTAGCTGGACGATCATGTTGAGGAACTTTGTTGGACAGCCAAGTCGCTGCAGGATCTGCCACATGCCTTGCCTGCTCACAGTGTCGAACGCTTTTGTTAGGTTGACAAACGTTACGTACAGCCCTTTGTTCGGCTCGCGGCTCTTCTCCTGAAGCTGTCTCAGCATAAAGACCATGTCGGTGGTGCTCCTGTTAGCTCTGAAGCCACACTGGCCCTCTGGGAGGTGGTCTTCAGTGATGGCAGGTACCAGCCGATTCAGGAGCAGCCTTGCGAGAATTTTCCCGGCAATGGACAGCAGGGTAATTCCACTATAGTTGGAGCAGGCAGACTTCTCTCCTTTGTTCTTGTACAGGGTGATAACAACTGCATCACGGAGATCCTTTGGCACCACCCTTGAACTAAAATGGTTGATCTCTATCCTAATCTGTAAAGTAGCCTTAATAGGTTAATAGGACAATAAGAACATTTTATAAAAATCAGCCTCTGTATGTAATGGGTTAACCCTTTGGCTACCAGTAGTGCTTTTTGATGAGATATGAATTTTTCTTTAAAATGAATTTTTTCGAAAAATACTTACCGATGGTATTACTGATAGGAAACGTTACCTAGCTAGCCTAATTTCAGCCAAAATTTGGTTGTGTCCGTATATGGGAGTGTTGGCAGGTGAGGGATGCCATAAACAAGGCAGTAACCCAAGTAGCCTCCCTTCTGCCCCATCCGGGTACAAGCTCACCCAATATTCATCAGTTGGTTTCTTAGCGAACTGGCGGCAAGAGGGGCAGGAGGGAGGGACCTTCGAGTAATACCATCGGTAAGTATTTTTCGAAAAAATTCATCTTAAAGAAAAATTAATTTGTTTCCTCAAAACACATTACCAATGGTATTACTGATAGGAAGAATTCCGAAGAGGAGGTGGGTGCCGCTATAGCGCCCCTAACACCAAAGACACTGGCCCTCAAACCCGCCCTCCCGAAGCAAACTCGCGATAATTTTAGCTAAGATACCTACGGCGCCTATGGCGCCGGGAGGGAGTGTTGCGCCGCTGCGATGTCTTCCACCAGCGAAAGGTTTTGCCGCTGGGCGGAGGTCCCTCAGGTAGAAACGGGCGAAGGTAGTCTCAGTTCGCCATCCCACGGCCGCCACAATGTCCCTGACAGCGCAGGCGCGATCGAATGCGAGACTTGCGGCCATGGTTCTGACCTCGTGCGCCCTGATGTTCATACGTTTGGCTGCATCAGGGGCGAGGTCCTGGTAGGCAGAGCGAATCACCCATCGGAGCCAGGAGGAGATGGTCTGGGCTGAGATGTCACATCTACCTGGGGACAGAGGGAGAAACAGGCGGGTGTGTCCTCTGCGCAGAGGCTTGGTCCAGCGCAGGTACACACGTAAGGCTCTCACCGGGTCCTGTTGTCTGGTCTCCCGGGTGGAGTCTGTCACTCGTAAAGGGCGAATAGTCATCATCTGCGGGGCAGCCAAAGGCGACCGCATCTTGGCCAGGAAGGTTGGTTCAGGTAGCAGTTGCACAGAGCTGTCCGTCCGGAACTGCCAGCAATCTGGGCGAGTCGACAGTGCGTGAAGCTCACTGACCCTGGAAGCCATGGCTAGGGCCAACAGGAAGAACGTCTTCAGAGTCACATCCGGCATGCGCGTCAACTGAAGAGGTTCAAACGGACCAAGTTGAGCCACGCAAGCACCCATGGTAGATCCCATCACTGCAAGCGAACGTAGTGCCGGGCGTTGCAGACCGAAGTGGGCCATCAGATCGGCGAGGTCTTTGCAGCTACCAGGGTCGGGCCAATCGGTCACAGTCTGAGAAAGCCAGCTTCCAGTATCACTAGGCAGGCATTGTCATGGAACCTCCAGGGAAAGAGGAAAAGAGGCAGGCCGAGAAACACCTGGCGTAGAGACCTCCTAGCACACATCAAGAGACTGGGAACCACCTGGAGTAAAATCGAAGGAGAAGCACAGGACAGGAGTCGCTGGAGGTCTCTCGTCGACGGCCTGTACCCTGGGAGGGGTGACAGGCGTAAGTAAGTAAGTAAGTAAGGGTCGGACTGGCCCAAGTGCCGGTAGGTGTCGACGAACCTGGCTAGGTAGCCCCAGATGGTAATTGGAGCCAGTCCCTGGTCATGAATAGCCAGAGGAAGAACTCCGCCCGCTGGGGCATCGTCAAGTCCATGCGGAAGAGGAGGTTGTCACCACACCAGTCCCACATCACTCGCCATTTCCCTCGTAACTCGTCTGGTTGAGGGTTTGCGGGCTGCAGCGAAAGCATCCACTGCCACCCTAGAAAAGCCTCTGCTGGTGAGGGCTCGCCGCACAATCTCCATGCGTGGAGGAGGAGACGTCCTGGGCACGAATGGTACAGTGGCTGTCGCGGTTGCTTGAGCATCGTGCGTAGAGTGGGGAGCTGCGGAGGAGGGCACGTGGGGAAGAGATGAACACGACTGGTGAAGGGACGAGGCGCACCGAGCCTGGAGAATGCCCACCTACCTTCGTAGATATAACAAGAAGCTCTCCTAGTGGCTGCAGACCGCGCTTCCACCATATCCCCCGCAAAGCCTCTAGCAGAAAGGGATCGCCTGGGGAAAGACGATCCGCTGGCGTGCTAGCAGTCCTAACAGTCAACCCGAATGTAAGGCTCCGAGGGTCGCTCCTACTCTGCACTGCTCCCGTCCTACTGAAAGTAGCCACATGTACA
This sequence comes from Semisulcospira habei, assembly GCA_036245525.1. NCBI lineage: Eukaryota > Metazoa > Mollusca > Gastropoda > Semisulcospiridae > Semisulcospira > Semisulcospira habei. Next base: position 139,072,656 of record BTPG01000004.1, on the reverse strand, counting down.
TGAATGTAAAATTACTGTTGAAGTTATGGTTAATGTTTGTGCGGAGCTACGCAAGTGTTTGTTTTAACCTCTCTCGCGCGCGCGTGCGTGCGTGCGTGCGTGCGTGCGTGCGTGCGTGTGTGTGTGTGTGTGTGTTCCCAAAAAAATTCTTTATTCAGTGTAGGCCAAGGCCCATAACCAAAACATTTTTGATGAACAACAACCCAGCATGTCAGTAACCACATTAATACAAAGACATTCAGGATTATACAAATATAAATAAATTACATTAAATAATGATGCTATAGCTGCGTTTTGGCGCAACTAGTTTAAGATTATGTATGTAACAAGTCAAGCTAAAACTCCACAATGTCGATATGCATTTAGAAACTTAAATCGGTTATTACTCAACTTTTCCTCTAATTTCCATTGCATAGCATATAAAACTAGCTATACATCGTGTGTATTCTTAGGGTATTCAGGATATGTTTATGACAAGATCTGTAATTCAATATCCATATGCATGCACTGTCATGCAATACACCACACACATACACACATAGTGTGTGTGTGTGTATGCGTGTGATGTATTGCGTGAGAGTGCATGCATACGGATATTAAATTACAGAGATCTTGTCATGAACATATCCCTGAACACCCTAAGAATACCCTAAACAAAATGCCGCTCCGAATTCTTTTTCACTTTGTTTACACTGGCATTTCAAGAAATTTGCAAACGCAAATTAAAAGTGAATGAAGTCAAAAAAGAAACCCCTCAGTGATTCTCTTAATCCACAAGAAGCATAGATCTGCATGAACCATGCATCTGCAGGGGCTCATGAGAATCTATGCCTCTTGCGTACAGAGATCAGCATTGATTACATCCTCAGACTGAGCTAGTCTCTGTAATTTATGAAATCTGACTATAAATAACCCTTGCGTGCACAAGAGGCATACATTCACATGAGAATTCATGTCTCTTGCTGACAGACTTCACCACCAATTACTGGTACAATTTCAGTTAAAATGCACCGAATATACTACAAATTTTACCTTCAGAAACTTACCCCCCCCACCCACCCACCCCCCATCCCCATCCCCCGCCACATGTAAACAAAAGCAACCGCAGCAACTAATTTGGACATTCACAATGATGAGCTTTGTCCCCTTCACCCATATCATTCGGAATACACCAGTGTGTGAAATAAGTTTGACTAAAATAGTTCAAGGGTAGTGCCAGAATAGCTTGGCACCTCTAGGCGCCAAGCTATTCTGGCACCACCCTTGAACTAAAGCCATTGGTCTATATCCTTATCTGCAAGTACTATAATGTAGCTTGCATAATTATGGCAGTGTACATATTTGAAGCTTTTAGCCTCAGTATAATATGGGTTAAAAAAGGAAGAGATGGGGTCATTTAGTTCTCCTGGGTAAACTTCATATCATGTTTGACATGCTTTAACCCATATCATACTGAGGCTAAAAGTTTCAAATTTGTACACTGCCATATGCAAGCTACATTATAGTACTTACAGATAAGGATATAGACCAATGGTTTTAGTTCAAGGTTGGTGCCAGCAGGCGCCAAGCTATTCTGGCACTACCCTTGAACTATTTTAGTCAAACTTATTTCACACACTGGTGTATTTCGATGATAATATAATAATAATATAATAATAATAATAATAATAATAATATAAAGGAGATTTGTTAAGCGCTTATTCTAAAAGTAGCTCTAAGCGCTGGTACAATGAAAAGGCTAACAACACACACACACACACACACACACACACACACACACACACATGGACACAAAACCCTCAGAGTGGGTTACCTACCATTTTATGTGAAAATGGGTTCCCATATTTCTATTTATTCTAGGGCTCTGGAGTTGATGCGAATGTTTAGACTAAGCTCTACAACTTAAAATAAAATAGGCATTTTCTAGAAACAGAGCCACTGGATGGAGAAAATATGGGTTTCTACCCAAAAAGTGGGTGCCTCTCAGTCTCACACAAAACTGGCATTACAGTGAAAATACCTCACTAAAGATACCTTTGGTTGATTTTATTATTATGATTGTTTGGGTGGGGTTGTGAGGGGGTTGGGGGGTGGGGGGCGGGGGGAAAGGTGGGGGGGGGGAGAGGGGGGTCATCACTTTTGGTTTATAGAGCTGCTCAATGCGCTCTTATGAATGAAAGATTTTCATTATCAGTGGAATCAGTAGGTCATTTCAGAGGCGCGCACTGAGTTGCACGTCGAACCACTCACAAATACTCATTTGGAGTGCACCAGATGGATCCAGTTGGCAAAGTCTATATCCACACTATAGGACAGCTAAGACTGAAAAGCAATCGCGGCGTTTATGGCGCGGTACAAGGTTTAAAACTAAGAAAATGTTGTTTTTAGAAGTGTGTCGGGCAAAAGTTTTTATCAAAACTGTTTTAAAACCTCTTTTAACTCAACTTTTCTTAATGTTAAAAGTGTTTTATTGTACATTGCTTAACGTCCCGACAGCAACAAGGCTTTCTCAGGACGTGCCTGCACTGCTTGTGAAAAAACAACAACAGAACATTGAATGTATGTCGCCAGCCGGTCAAATACATTAAATAAACCTAACACATGGGGCCTAAATAAAGCTAAGACCATTTAGCAACACACATCCAATATCAAGAGCTACAGGCAGTGCAGACAGTAGGGAGAGTTTTAAAAAGGCAAATACAGGTGAATGGACAAAGGGCCGACAGAGACACATGCCCCAGAATAGAGAGAAAAACCCACCCTGTGGGGCTGACCAGGGTGCCCGTGGGAAATAAAAAGTAGTTAACCCCACCCAAGTCCCCCAGGGCAGACCCGGGTGGGGTTAAAAGTGTTTTAATTTACAAGCGTGTCGTAACTGTTATGCATCTATTCCAACGTATAGTGCTGGATATTTTTCCCATCCTCGCCTTCTCTCTTCGCTCAACACTCGACTTTCCAGTCCTTCCCTCAAACACCCCCAACCTGTCTGCCCTCAACACTCGACTTTCCAGTCTTTCCTTCAAACACCCCCAACCGGGTCTGCCCCAGGGGACTTGGGTGGGGTTGGCTACTTTTTAGTTCCCAGGGGCACCCTGGTCAGCCCCACAGGGTGGGCTACTTTTTAGTTCCCAGGGGCACCCTGGTCAGCCCCACAGGGTGGGTTTTTCTCTATATTCCGGGGGCATGTGTTTCTGTCTACCCTTGGTCCATTCACCTGCATTTTCCTTTTTTAACTCTCTCTACTGTCTGCTCTGCCTGTGGCTCTTGATATTGGATGTGTGTTGCTAAATGGTCTTAGCTTTATTTAGGCCCCATGTCGTAGGTTTTATTAAACATATTGGACCGGCTGGCGACATACATTCAATATTCTGTTTAGTTTTTGTCACTAGCAGTGCAGGCACGTCCTGAGAAAGTCTTGTTGCTGTCGGGACGTTAAGCAATGTACAATCAATCAACCTTCCTTCAAACGGACAGCATTCACACAAATAATACTTTACTACTACATCCGAAAATGGCCCATCCAAGCCTGCACTCTTTTAACTGCACTAAACGACTGACTGTAGCAGACGACGCATGTAACAACGCTGACTCTGTGACGTCATTTCCATTCAATCAATTTGTGCATACAATCCAAAAGGAAATGCGGCATTGATAACATCGACAAACCTACAAAATAAAGCAACAGGTTCAACCAAAAGGTCGGGCAGGACAAAAGACAACAGCAGCCTCACCCAAAGTCTATACGTCCTCTCTTACAATGCGCACTCATACAATCACTTCACTTCATAGCAACCGGTGCACGAGAATACATATGCTAAGTCTCAAATTTAACACTAGACATGACCTCCGACAACATTACCCCGGAAGCATAACACTTTTTTTTTTTTTTTTTTTTTTTTACAAAACAACCACACCCTCAAATAACAAACTTCATTTTACAGCAACATAAACAATTTCCTCCCTCACACAAATACAATACAACACCCCCCCCCCCCCCCCCCCCCCTGCCCCACTACCTTTCGTATCTCTCCGTTTCACTTCGGCTCACTGACGCAGTCAACCACCGATCAGGTATTAAGTTATTTATAGCTGAGAAGGGTGATGTCACACATACTAAACCATTTTACCGGTTTATGCAAACACACACACACTGCTGGGCAAGTTCAAACACACTACCACAGTGTATTTTAAACACAAAAGTGTGTGTAATAACCTCAAAGTGGGAAAAACTGATTTTTTTATCTTTTATAACTTCTTAAAGCATAGCAATGCAGAAACAACCCTCAGAAAAAATGGGTGTCTGACTTGGTCACCCAGAATTTTACACACACCCACTGTCCATAAGGATGGTAAAGACAGTCACCCATTTGAGGGGTTTTGTGCACACACACACACACACACACACACACACACACACACACACACACACACACACACACACACACAAACATACGTACACACACAGTGACCGTGGTAATGAATTGTGCATGGCTGGGGAAATGAAATAATGAAAGGCAGCGTTGTAGAGGTGGGTTTTGAGAAGTGATTTAAATGAGGAGAGCATTTGACAATTACGGACTGGGGCGGGAAGGCTGTTCCAAGTGGCGGGGCCAAGATGGGAGAAGGCATGACTGCCACGTGTTTTACATTTGAAATTGGGAAAACGAAATTTTATGTATGTCAGAGGAAGAGCGGAGGGTGCGAGATGGAGTATACAGATAGAGTAAGTCAGAGATATAAGCAGGAGAAGGGTTAAGGTAGTTAAATCAGTGACTTATTAAAAACAAACCTCTCGTGCAAAAGCTGAAGAGACGAGGCGCCTCATCCAACCAGAGCATAAGTCTGAACTGCATCCACTAACCCATTGGAGAGCGATGTCGGCCCACGCAGTGATGTCAGTCAGACAACGTCCTCTCCCCACGCTGACACCTAGTCCTACGAAGGTAGACTGCCTACTTCCTAGCCAACTGCCGCACGCTGGTAAGAGGCTGTCACTATTGTTCCCAGGACCGCGCCGTCGGTGTCACAGAACCGTCGCCTCCGTCCATCGGCTGCCAGCCGACTAGTTCCGGCGCAGAGGACGAAACTGCGCCTCCGAGGAAGAGTGGTCCCTGCCAGCCCAGCCCGACTATCTGCGCAGTCGGCTGGCAGGTCCTGCGTCAGTGTCCCTGGAAGGCTGCTACGTCCAACGCTGTCAAACGCGCGACGCCGGTGCTGACCTCGAACTGCGTCTCCGAGGAAGAGTGGTCCCTGCCAACTGGCCCGAAGGTCGGCTGCGGTCCGGTGACACGGCCTGCGTCGATGTCCCTGGAAGGCGGCTCCATCCAACATGGTCCTGTTCCTGATGGCCCCCTGCTGCTGGACCAAGTCGTGGAAGAGAGTCTGGCAGAACGCAGGTCTGCGGGCTGCCCGAAGGCGGGTCGGAGCGACGTGGCTGGGCCACAAGTCCTTGTTAGCCTCCTTGACGGTCTGCCAGGTGGGGCCGAAAGGAGTTCTCCACCAAGAGGCGCCCGGCGTAGCTGCTTCTTCAACTTGGTCGGCAGCGAGCATTGATTGATTGATTGATTGTACATTGCTTAACGTCCCGACAGCAACAAGGCTTTCTCAGGACGTGCCTGCACTGCTTGTGAAAAAAAAATAAACAGAACATTGAATGTATGTCGCCAGCCGGTCAAATACATTAAATAAACCTAACACATGGGGCCTAAATAAAGCTAAGACCATTTAGCAACACACATCCAATATCAAGAGCTACAGGCAGTGCAGACAGTAAGGGAGAGTTTTAAAAAGGCAAATACAGGTGAATGGACAAAAGGTAGACAGAAACACATGCCCCAGAATAGAGAGATAAACCCACCCTGTGGGGCTGACCAGGGTGACCCTGGGAACTAAAAAATACCTAACCCCACCCACGTCCCCCAGGGCAAACCCGGGTGGGGGGCAGCGAGCAAGCGTGCAGGACGGTATCTCAGCGCATCAGATCGCAGTTTGCAGCCGCAGCCATGGCGTTGACAGCGGAATGGTAAGCAGCCCGGTTGCCGGAAACTGCCAAGGCGAAGATGTCGGCCAAAGCGGTGAGATGGTAGGATTCCAGGCCCCCTCAACGCGATGGATGAAGGCCGGCATCACCAGGTTCAGGAACCCCACAAAGGCCAGGGAGTTGCAGATGAGGGAAGCAGTCTGTGTAAGTCCAGGAGTGGAATCACGTCGTCAAAGAGAACCAGCACAGGACAGCGCAGGAGGGTCCACCGCCGGGAGTGGGCAGGCGAAGCACTGTGAAGGTCGCGCGTACCACCTCTGATGTAAGCCCATAGACAGGTCCGCCAGCCACCTGGTGTCAGCGAAGAAGCCGGTGTCTCCCAAGGCGCCCTGAAGCAGGTGAGTGGAGAAGGCGTCGCGTAGGTCCCAAAACCAGGCGGTTGAGGAAGAGACTTGAGGCGCTTGGCCAGGTGCTCTGAGTCCACGAAGGCCGAAGCTCTCTTCTTGGCAGGGGGAGAAGGAGGGCAGTCTTCCGCCAGAAGACACGACGTGATGAGGTGAGCAGCTTCGTCCAAGGCCTGAAGTGTCTCCATCCTATGGCTCAGTGTAGCTGGTGGCGAATCCACCTCATCTCGGGACTGCGAGCATTGTGAAGGGGAGGCGCCAACATCTCCAAGCAACGCCAAAATGGAGTCCTCTGGGATCAAGCTGATGGAGTCGTACGTCAAGCGCGTGGAAGGAACAGGGGCAGAAGCGTCCAACTCCTCCGAACGACCGGTGATCGCAGACGCGACGACGGCCCGACGAGAAGAGGAAGCAGCGCTGGAAGGTTTCGTCTTCCGCTGTGGCGACGCCGCGAGCCAAGAAGCGCCGGGGAATCCCGCAGGGTCCTGTGTGAAGAGGCCGAACTGCTAGGGCAGACCGGCGGTCCCGAGGGGAGCGGCTGCGACGTGTAGAACGGGAAGGTCTCGAACGGGCGTCTCGGTGCAAACTGCGTCTCGTCGTTACAGCACGGGCCATGGGGGTAGATCGTACCTTGTCTTCCGTGAAGAAGGCCTAGGGTGACGGCTGTCCCGCGAAGTCCGGAAGGAAGAGCGCAGTCTCGGTGGCCGGTCCCGCGAACTCGAACGGCGACGATGTATCGTAGTCGAGCCGGTCTTCCCATCGCGTAGCGTCCCATCGGTACTGGTACGTCGTCGTATGCTCCTCTCGTGTCCCTTGTCTCTGTGTAGCGAGCGAGCGCTTCTGGAGTCAGGCGAACTGTCCGAGCGTGGCCGAGGGCGGGGGGCGGGGTCCTGACGTGGGGTCGTCTCTCACCTCTCACTCTCAGCACTGCATCTGGAGCGTGCTCCCGTCTCCACAATCGGAGCGTGTGGTCGTGGCACATCATAACTGACCTGGGATCGTGACGTGGACCGTGCAGCAGTCCAGTAATGCTCGCAGTCCCTGGATGCAGCAGGCTCGTGCTTGTCTATCCTGTGTCGGGAGCTGGTGCCAATCCGTGTCGGGAGCTTGTCTGGCCGTGGACACTCATCACAGACCTGCGATCGGGAAGCCGAGCATTTATCTCTAGGGGCGGGATCCCGTCGCGAGTGCGCCGCGTGTCTCTCTTCCCGAAGCACCCAGCGTGACATCTTCTTTCTGTCAAGTCTGCGTTCCGCCGTCTGGCCCGGAGCTAAGATCGTCGAAGAGCGTGTGCCGACGTATGCCCGGAATAGTAGGATTGGTCCGATTCATTACGGTCATGGGTGACTTAACAGCCCCATCCGTGGTATTCTGCGCAGTGGTAGTTGTACTGGTCCAATTCGTCACGGTCATGGGCAACTTAATAGCCCCATCCGTGGTATTCTGCGTGGTGGTAGTTATACTGTTCCAATTCATCACGGTCATGGGTAACTTAATAGCCCCATCCGTGGTATTCTGAGCATTAGTCGTTCTACTGGTCCGATTCATCACGGTCATGGGAAATTTACTGGGCCCACAGGACTTCCGTTTTCACAACAGTTTAAAGGGTCTGTAGACCCCCAGGAATACATTTCAGAGGGTACACAGACCCCCATCTGAGCATAATAGAGGGTCCACAATTTTATTTAAGATTGATTGATTGATTGTACATTGCTTAACATCCCGACAGCAACAAGGCTTTCTCAGGACGTGCCTGCACTGCTTGTGGGAAAAAAAAAACAACAGAATATTGAATGTATGTCGCCAGCCGGTCCAATACATTAAATAAACCGACGACATGGGGCCTAAATAAAGCTAAGATCATTTAGCAACACACATCCAATATCAAGAGCTACAGGCAGCGCAGACAGTAGGTAGAGTTTACAAAAAGAAAATACAGGTGAATGGACCAAGGGTAGACAGAAACACATGCCCCAGAATAGAGAGGAAAACTCACCCTGTGGGGGTGACCCTGGGAACTAAAAAGTAGTTAACCCCACCCAAGTCCCCCAGGGCAGACCCGGTGGGGGTTTATTTAAGAAAAACTGCATCATTCATCATTATGTTCTTTGAAATAAATTAACTCAATTCGCACTCTCCTCTTTAAATTTGTTGTGAATGTGTGCGTGTCCTTTCCATGATATTGATTCTTTAACTGGTAATCTATCATGCAAAAGCTCGTCTCCCTCTCTGTCTGTCTCACACACACAGAGAAAAACACACACATATATGTATTAATTTTGTATGATCATTTGATAATGTATTGTAACAGAGAATATAGCCTTTCCTGCTGAACGCATGTTGACAACTCGACCAAAGTCTGATTTGTCTAAACTCTCTATCTGTCTGTGTGTGTGTGTTTGTGTGTGTGTGTGTACTTAAAAGCTATGTACCAGAAGATGGATCGACCACGATAATTCAATTGTAATGCCAGATAAACTTGGCGCTTGATGTAGAGTGATGGTGCCCTGCTAATCTGGCACTATGCTCAAATTACTATGGCCAATTTATCTCCTGCTGTACAGACTTAGGGCTAAATGGGTTAAAGTCTGAATAGCTTGGTTTTTAGTAAGTTTGACACTAATAGGGAGGTTTCATTTGCACGAACGACTCCCAACAATGCAGGAGACTGGGGAGTGATTCATGGCAGATTGGACTTTGTACAATAAGCATAAAAAACACTGCAAACCTCACCATGTTGAGGCATAGGTCCCCATGATCCTGGAAGGATCCTGATGATCTATGCCTCTTGGAGATGTGTGGAATGTTGTCTATCCTTTTGCTTTTTCTCCGCCATTTCAGTACAACTTTTTTCCAGATTTAAAGTAAAACGCACGATGCCGTAACCCATAATACTATCAATGGTGACGTCACAGCAAAGTAACGCGTTCAACATGTAGCGCGCACATTGTAATAACATGCTGGCACCACACGTAATCTAACAGGTTGCGCGTCCAGCCCGTTACACTCGTACGACCCCGGAGTTGGGTCGATTCTGAACGCAGCCGCGACTAAGCAAGCGGTTGAACGAACCAAATCATCGCTAAAAATAGAACGCCTGTCGCCGACCTCTGTTAGGGTACGCACGGTGGCGCAAGGATAATACATCTCGGACGCAGATGCACTTTATTTTAGTGTGTCTGACGACCCCTTAGTTACATTTTCAGTACGTGATTTTGAGTTTTAATGCATCATAGACGCACAGACGCACTAAAATGGAAGCCCTGGCCTATCCGTGGTACTTTGAGCGGTAACTGATGGCCGCTCTCAGGTAGGTGTCGGACGTTCACAGCGGTAGAATCCCCAAAGCTGGGACCATCTCTCTTCCAGCCAGGGGGCGCATCCAGCACAGGGATGTGTTGACTCACAGCCAGAACCAGGCAGGCAGACTGCATGCTCGTCACAGGACCACTGAAATCGCCACATCGTGTGCCCGTACAAACCTGGTAACTGCAACACAGAGGCCATAAAGAAGAACGAGCGAGCGTGGCCTCCGAGGCCACGCACCAATAATTACGCATGCGAGGGTGAGAACAAACTCAATCAAGTGCACAGAGCGTGCCAACACCCGGCACTCTTCCCTTCCCTTGAGCGCCGGTCGAGGCAGTAACCGAGATTTTACCTGGCCATAACGGTGCGAGAAGCAAACCCACGCCAGTCGAAGCGACGTCCCGAGGCGCCACGGAACTCACAGTCACCACCCCGGTCAAGGCCGTCCCCAGGCATGCTAAGTCCAAGTCACACCGCACAGGCCAAAGTTCAAAACAGCACAAGGCACAATCCAAGTGAGCTCCAAGCTAGCACAATCCAAGTGAGCTCCAAGCTAGCACAATCCAAGTGAGCTCCAAGCTAGCACAACCCGCGCAGCCAAGTCCCAACGATGCAAGAACAGTTCAAGTAAGTCACAAGACAACCGGTCACATCCACACAGTAAGATCCGAAGAGCGATGTACGAACACAACCGTCTACAGGCTAGCTAAGAAACTAACTGATGAATATCGGATGAGCTCGTACCCGGGTGGGGCGGAAGGGAGGCTACTCGGCTTACTGCCTGGCCTGTGGCGCCCCTCACCTGCCAACACTCCCATATATGGACACAACCAATATTTGGCTAAAATTAGGCTAACTAGGTAACGTTTCCTATCAGTAATACCATCGGTAATGTGTTTTGAGGAAACAAGATTTATGATGGAGTCAACTCTAAAGAATCAGTACTGACAGCCAAAGGAAATTATCACCATCTGCTGGTGCTGCAAGTGAAAGTTTTCTCTAGTATCCCGGCAGATATTTTACCTTGTAAAACTGAGGCGAGACAAAGAGGAACCACTCCGGATGGCCAAGAGTAAACAGACCCTGCTCACTGGTCCAGCTGTTTATAAGACAATTAAAGAACACCCCCTCTCTCTGGTGAGGGACTGTGTTCAGTACTGTCAAAGGGGGACCTGAAAACAAACCTCTTCAAATTACAGTCCTGTTTGTAAACCCCCTTGCTCCTAACCCCCTTGTGCATGCAGCCATGCTTACATAGGTACATACATACATACAAACATATACTCACGTCACTTCTCACCAAAAGTATGTTCTGCAGCAAGGTTACGGTTAACTCAGTCTTGTTACCTCACTGTCAGAGTTTGAGGTCCGTCCACCCATGACATACTGATCAAGAATTTATATTCTATTTAACCCTTTGCGTGTTGGTAGCGGTTTTAGTCACGGTGATTCCCACAGGAATTATCGCGACTAAAACCACTACCGACACATAATGGGTTAATGAGCTCCACCACAACCCATCTGAACAGTCTATCCTCTTTTCAAAATGGCAGACTAAAAAAGGAAAGTATCACTATGCACATACCACCAGTCCTGTTTCCTTGCGCAATAATGGAGGCCAGGCTGCCTTGTGGCTCTTCACCAACAATCTCTGGATTCCACTGAGGCAGCTGGGTGAATGCTGCATGCTGCATGTGGAACACTGACAGAACCCCTGCTCCAACTCCCTTTTGCAGCTTCTGGCAAACAGAATGTAAAAACAACAGTATAATTATAATATACACCTGTACATCGTTTCTTGAGCACTTTCCCATGCACTTCTGTCTCTGTGTGTGCTTGCGTGCATGCTTGGCATTTGTATTGCAGACATTTTATATATATATATATATATATATATATATATATATATATATATATATATATATATATATATATATATATATATATATATATATATATAATATATATATAATATATATATATATATATATGCATGACTTTGTAATACATGCTGTACGTGCATTGTCCGAGTGTAATAGCACTTTGAGCCTGAGCATTATAAAAGTTATTAAAAGCATGCTTCTTTTTTTTAAATTATTATCATCATCATTATTATTATCATTACTATTTTCGTTATTATTTTATTATTATTATTATTATTATGATAGAAAACAATGAAGAAAGTTTTGTGGTACACAAGCAAAGCATTGTCAGTATAAATGAGAGCAAGACACAGAGAAATACTGTACGCCACAGGCTGGTAAGTGTTCTATACCATAGAGGCTCGTATATGATCTTACAATCACGGTCCTGCCTTTTCATCATCCTGAAGCAAGTGAGAAATTCGGGTGCGTATGAGCTGGAACGTGACAATGTATGAGCTGCTATAGTATGGAACACTTACCAGCCTATGGTACACAGGACTGATGATCTCTCCTACCACAGGGCTCAGGAGGGCCTATACATTTATGGGTGTTGCTCATTGTGTTTCAGCAGCAAAGGGGTTAAATAACCATCTCTGCTCACCATACCTTCAAATGTGGCAAAAAACCCTCCAAAGATTCCACAGCCACAACCTTCTTTAACCCAGCCAGTAACAATTTTCTCGTCACATGTCCTGGGCCTGCAGCAGAAAAGCTATGTGATTAACTCCTTGACTGCTACTGCAGTTACCCCTCAGCAGAAAAGATGTGCAGATTAACCCACTTACCCCCAAGGCTGCATTTCCCAAATTTTGGATGCGTCACCTAACGACTATGTACCAGTTGCAGGAGATGGATCGACCATGATAAGTCTACCGTAGTGCCAGATTAGCCTGGCGCCATCAGGCGCCAGGCTAATCTGGCACTACGGTAGAATTATCATGGTCATAGTGTAGTAGTGCATCAGGCCTAAATGGGTTAATCGCTTGACTGCTTCTGACGCTACCATTCAGCAGAAAAGATGCGTAGTTATGTGTCTTTTCCTCTGAGAGGTATTAGCGGCAGCAATCAAGGGGCTGATACATACATGTATTCTACTTTGTACAGTGCATCAAGTCACATTATTGACCATAGTTCACAAAGGAGTTCACAACCAGCAATGGTATAGTCTCAACCGCTGTCCAGACTTTTAATGATGCAAACAAACGCCAAACCTGAATGTATATACAGTATTGTCCAGCTATCAGCATAATATTTCATCTGTGATAAAAGTGACATGTTTTACGTTGTGATATGTCTTCTGTGATTTGTTTCACTGTGAAATCGTGTTTATTGACTTTATGTTTAGACCACAATAGTTATCAACGTATATGTGTGTGTGTGTGTGTGTGTGTGTGTGTGTGTGTGTGTGTGTGTGTGTGTACACGTGAGCAGCTTAATTATATTTTGATGTGTTTTATGTTTTTCTTTTTAAATTTATATTCCCCAGGATCAAGCATCTCAACACAGTCAGAAAACTGTCTGCAACAGATACTGCTTACAGTATGTGTATGGGTTTCTTGTGTACTATCTTAGAGCTTTATGATGTAAATACAATGCCAAATGTCGAAATTCATCGTTTGGAGGGTGTATTGTTTCATACCCGAGTCACAAATTTATGGTCTGCATCAGCCTTGTTTTGAATTAATATGCATATTTATGAGCCTACATCACAAGGCAGAATCCGGCTATCAGTGCATCACAATACTGCAGGTCATGAGGTCATCGGTGTGATGTACACACGTGTCAGTGTACACGTGTACTGATGTTCTCCGGCATCCCTTTGACGTAATTTTTCACCAGAAAGTAGAATAAACCTTCTGTACCTGCTATGCTGTCCAAATCACAATTCGGGTTCCGCTCAACCTGCTAATAGTATTGCACTAGGAATGGTACAGTAGTGCACTGACCGAGGGCTTGCGTGTTTGCGGCTCAGTCGCAAACTGCAAGCGTGCGTCGGCCACGGTGCCTTTTGGCCTTTGATCCTTTACCCCTCAGAAACACAGACTGTCAGACTTCCATCATTGAAACAGAGCATTGGTAATTAAACTGACTTTGTGCACTGCAGTCAATTTCACATCTCACATGTCAAGGTCTACATAAAGCATCATTAGCATCAAATTTACCCTCACAGCAGAAACACTACCTCTCTGAAACACTATCTCTCTGAATGAGAGCCGGCACAAACATTCAAAAATATGTCACGACCAGCGATGTGCAACTTTGACACACACCGTAGTTTCCCGCAGATCTCTGCAGCATAAATGTGATCACCAGCTCGTAACTATATGATAAAACAGGTTTAAAATCTTAAAAATCTGTCTAAGTGGGTATGTATACTGAAGCCCAGAAAAAGCTTTTTGGGAACTGAAGCCTTAGAAAAGGTCGGGTGTGCCCCTTTAAGTTGCGCAGCACCGAGACGATTTCCTAATGTATTTTAACACAAGGTAATAAAGTTATATCTTATCTTAACTCTGTTATCTGCTCACTGAAAAGTTAACATTGACACAAAATAATCCTAGTCCCACAAATCCAATGGTGTCCCTTGGTATTTCCACCACGCTGAAGACATATACATGAGATTCCTTCAAACGTCAACAGATGTAAAACAGGTATCAGATGGAAGAAAACACAGCACATGCTCCTCACAACCTTCGCTCCAACTGCCGCCCTGCCATGAAATGGACCACTTCATTATTCTGACAGGGGTGTCAGCTCTAGATTTACTTTTACATATCTACTATTAACACTACTGAACTACACCACACAAAGTCTCATAAAGACAGAAAAAAAATGTATTTTTCTCTAAAATGTATTTTTTGGAAAAATACTTACCGATGGATTTACTATATGGAATATACCCCTTAACTTACCCGATTTCAGCCTAAGACCCTTTGTATGTACCTACACGACAAGGGCTGTAACTCAGAGAGTTATATCCAAGTGACCGGGTAGTCTCCCCTCCCTCCATCCGGTCACGTGAGCCGTGCATTCCCACCAGTCTTACACTTAACGTAGAGGAGGCAAGCGGGTAGGTAGGAGGGTCCTCCGAGTAATGTCATCGGTAAGTATTTTTCGAAAAAATACATTTTAGAGAAAAATACAATTGTTTCCTCAAAATACATTACCGATGGCATTACTATATGGAAGAATAGCGAAAAATGCATTTTTCTCTAAAAGGTATTTTTTCGAAAAATACTTACCGATGACATGACTGATAGGGAAGTGTCTACTTACTCTCAATTTTAGCCTAGGAACCCGTTGTGCCCCTGCACCAACCGGGAGGCACTCGGGGAACCCACAGAGGGGCCGAGAGTGATCTCCCGTGACTGCCCATCCGGTTCCGAGTCATGTGATGATTACTCAGTTTAGGCTACTTAGCTTCCCAGCGGCAAGCGGGGCAGGAGGGAGGGTCCTCCGAGTCATGTCATCGGTAAGTATTTTTCGAAAAAATACCTTTTAGAGAAAAATGCATTTATTTCCTCAAAAACATTACCGATGACATGACTGATAGGGAGAATTACGAGCAGGAGGAGGGTGCCGCTGTCCGCAAAATAACCCAGGGGGCCTGCAGAGCCATCCTCCCAGTCGCAAACTCCCGACAATTTTAGCTAAGTAGCGTACCTACAGCGCCCGTGGCGCCGGGAGGGAGTGTTGCGCTGCCGTGATGTCCCCCATCAGAGCGAGGTTGTCTCGCTGGCCTGCCAGATCCCGGAGGTAGAAGCGGGCGAAGGTAGATTCCGCTCGCCAGCCTACTGCCGCCACAATGTCTTTAACAGCACAGTTCCGGTCAAAGGCAAGACTCGTGGCCATGGCACGTACCTCGTGCGCGCGTATCTTAAGCCTCTTTGCTCCCTGTGGGGAGAGGTCCTGGTAGGCGGACCGAATGACCCAGCGTAGCCAGGAAGAGATCGTCTGGAACGAAATGTCATGTCTGCCGGGCCTAAGAGGCAGGAAGAGGCGTGAGCGTCCTCGACGGACGGCTTTGGTTCTGCGTAGATAGACGCGTAAGGCGCGCACAGGGTCTTGTTGCCTGGTCTCTCGAGGGAAGTCCATTCCCCGCAGCGGTCGCAGTGTGATCATTTGTGGCGCCGTCAGTGGAGACCTGGTCTTGGCAAGGAAGGAGGGATCTGGGAGAAGGTGCACGGAGCCATCCGCACGAAATTGCAGGCAGGTAGGGCGCGCCGAGAGCGCGTGCAGCTCGCTGACTCGGGCCGCTGTGGCAAGGGCCAAAAGGAAGCAGGTCTTACGAGTCACGTCCTGAAGGCGGGCCAAGGGCAGTGGTTCGAATTTGGATGAGTTCAGCCACGTCAGGACCCAGGGAAGGTCCCAGCGCGGGACGAGAGAGCGGAGTACCGGACGTCGCAAGCCGAAGTGCGACATAAGGTCGGCGATGTCCTTACAGGCGCCGGGGTCCGGACGTCCAAGGTGTCGATAAGTGTCGGCAATCATGGAAAGGTATCCTCTGATGGTGATAGGGGCGAGACCCTGGTCTCCAAAGAGCCAGAGGAAGAAGTCCGCGAGCTGGGGGTGAGTCAAACCAGTGGGGTCGAGACGGAGGTCCTCACACCAGGCGCACAGCACTCGCCACTTTCCCTCGTAGACGCGCCGCGTTGAGGGTCTGCGGGCCGAAGAGATCGCCTCCACTGCTGCACTCGAGAAGCCTCTAGCGGTGAGGGCACGCCGCACAACCTCCAGGCGTGAAGGAGGAGACGCTCCGGGCACGGGTGGAAAAGGGCCTGTCGAGGCTGTTTGAGCATCATCCGGGGCGTCGGTAAGCGCAAAGGAGGGCCCGTGGCGAGGCTGAGGAGGTCTGTGGTCCAAGAGCGGTTCCAGGAAAACGGGGCGACCAGGAGAACAACGGCGTTGGATCCCCGGAGTTTGAGGAGGACTTTGGGGACAAGGACCGTCGGGGGAAAGGCGTAGGCGATCAAACCGTCCCAGGGGATGGAGAGAGCATCGACAGCCCAGGCCAGGGGATCCGGGACCGGGGAGACAAAGAGGGGAAGCTGATGGTTCCACCTCGTGGCAAACAGATCGATCTGAGGAGTCTCCCAGTGGGCGCAGATCATCTGGAAAATGTCCTGGCGAAGAGTCCATTCCGTGTGTAACATCTGACCACGACGCGAGAGCGAGTCGGCGAGGACGTTCAGGTGGCCCGGAATGTGTCTCGCTCGAAGGAAGATGCCGCGGGTCTGGCACCCAAGCATCAGCCGGTAGGTGAGCGTGCACAAGTCGGGAGAGCGTGTACCGCCTTGCTTCTGAAGGTACGCCACCACCGTCGCGTTGTCGGAAAGGACCAAGAGCTCCTGGTGCAGCAGACTCGATTCCCAAGTGATGAGGGCTTGCCAAACAGCCTGAAGCTCCAACCAGTTGATGTGACGGGCAGACATCTCTGGCGGCCAGGCTCCCGACGTCGTTCGGAAGTCCGGAAACAGGTGGGCACCCCACCCTGAGAGGCTCGCGTCGACACACAGGGATAGGCGAGGAGGGGGAGACGCGAGGGGAACTCCCGAAGCCAGCCACGCCGGATCCATCCAGTGCAGCAGATGGGGACGAAGAAGCGCAGTGACCGGTACCAAGGCTGCCAAGTCGGCGGAGGACGGGCGCCAGTGAAGGAGGAGGTGCAGCTGTATGGGCCGATAGTAGAGACGCCCCAGGGGCAGGAGATCTGCAGCGGCGTTCATCGTTCCGAGAAGCTGTAGCCAAGTCCTGGCAGGTGCTGCGTCTAGCTGGCAAAGATCGGCGGTCAAGGAGGCTAACCTCTGAATCCGCTGTTCCGAAAGACGAACCAAGTTCAGATCGGTAGCGAAGTCCATGCCTAGGTGGACGAATCGGCGACTGGGCGAGAGATCCGATTTCCCTCTGTTGAGGAGAAAACCGAGTCGCGCTAACAGCCGGATCAAGGCGTCTCTGTCCGCTGAAAGAACGGTCGCCGATTGGTTGCGTAGGAGGAGGTCGTCGAGGTAATTGGAAGTAGGGCTGGACGATGACTGACGAGCCTTGGCCACTACCGCGTCCATCAGGCGAGAGAATACCCAAGGGCTGAGGTTGAGACCAAACGGAAGGGCCCGGAACTGGTAGACTGCTTCGTCGAAGGCGAAGCGCAGGTACTTCCTGGAGGCAGGGTGAATGGGAACATGTAAATACGCATCCGACAGATCCAAGCTCACGGCGAAGTCCCTTGGCTGCACCGAGGCCCTGAGGGACCGAGCGGTTTCCATGCGGAAGTGAGGAGCCGAAATGAAGGAGTTCAGCTTGGAAAGATCGATGATCGGGCGCCACCTGCCGCCCGGCTTGGGCACCAGGAAGAGGCGACTGTATAAGGCCGGGGAGCCGTGACGCACAACCACCTCCGTGGCACACTTCTGCAGAAGAGCGGAGACCTCGGAACGCAGAGCGCTGGACTTTAACGGGTCGGAAGGCATGGCGGTCCACAGAGGGGCCCGTCGCAGCAGAGGAGGAGAGCGAAACGAAATCCGAAGGCCGTCGGAGACGGTGGTCCTGATCCAGGGGTCGTCTGGGAACAGCGAAAACCACTCTTCGCTGAACCGGGCAAGCCTCCCGCCGACTGGAGGACCCAAGACGGTCGGCGGGGGCGGAGCTAGGGAGTCAGTGAGCCCGCCCGCGCCCAGGGCGACGGGCAGGTCGGGACCGGGCGGGGGCAAAGGAGCTAACCTGACCGGGTCGACCAAAGGCAGGGCGGCGGCGGGGGTTACGAGAAGGGAGGGGGTCTGAGGACGCAGGAAGTCCGGAGCCCCGCAGGGCGCGACCCGCAGCTTTGCGGGAGCAGCGAAAGCGAGAAGGCGCAGATTTGGAAGGCCACCGATCCGAGTTCGCGATCTTAACCGAAGACCAGGTATCGCCAAACAGAAGTGATCCACCTAGGGGGGAACGACGCAACTGGTTCTGCAGGTCCGAAGGCAAACCCCGGCAAGCCCGCAGGACAGCATCTCGACGCATGAGGTCACAATTGGAGGAAGCCGCCATGGCGTTAACAGATGAGTGATACGCCGCACGATTAGCTACCTCCGCGAGGGCGAGAAGATCTCCTAACAGGGGAGTGATGGAAGGATGCCAAGCTTCCTCCATCCGCTGTACCGCCGCTCGGGTGACAAGCTCGAGGAAGCCCGAACAAGCAAGGGTGTTACGAACCAGGGCCGCTGTAGCATCCAAACCTCGAGGAATGGCGCGTTTCAGAAGCGAAGAGCCGCCAGCCTGAAGAACAGCCGCCGGATCCACTGGAGGAAGAGCGCAGACAAAGGACTGGGAATGTCCAGAGTACCACTCCTGCCGGAAGGCGATGTCGAGGCCGGGGGGCCATCTGCGGTCGCCGAAAAACTGATGTTCCCTAGGGGCAGCGAGGAGGTGCGCGGAGAAGGCGTCCCGCATGTCGCTGAAACCAGGAGGCTGAGGAAGAGACTTAAACTTCTTCGTCTGCCGACCAGCATCGACGAAGGCCGATACCTTGCGCTTGAGGGGGGGAGACGGAGGGCAAGCGTCGACTGGGAGGGAGGCGGAAACGATGCGGGCGGCCTCATCCAAGGCGAGCAACGTAGCCGCGCGAGAAGAAGAAGGCAGCGGAGAAGAGTCCGAGATGTCCGAAAGGGACGAGCGGGAGGCGGGGGAACGGCTACCTGGGCCTAGCAGGGCAGAAGCAGAATCCTCAGCCAGCAAACTCAAGGCGTCCTCGTCCCGGGGAGGAGGGGGAGCGGCAAGCGGACTGCCGCGGCGAGAACGGAGAGGTCCCCGAGAGACGTCCAGCCGGGAGGAGTAGGGAGAGCGACTACGAGGACGGGAAAGAGGGGGACCCTCCCGGCGAGGGCTCCGCGCGGAGCGACGCCTAGGGGAAAAAGACGGCCGACGCGAAGAGCGATGGGGCGAAGACCGCCGGTAGCGCGAAGAAGACCGCGGCAAAGCCGCAACCAGGCGAGGGGGGCTGGAGGGCGTCCGACGAGAATGATGATGCCGACGACGAGAGTCCCACGGCGAGCGAGATCGCGGCGAATAGGGAGAAGCCCTAGAGTCGTGAGTCCTTGGTCGCGTAGCACTTCGTCTCTGAGAGCCGGGCGCTAAAAGGCAGGCTCCCTGCCGGTAACTTGACTCCTCGTAGGAGCGCGCGGGCGTGAGAGACGAGCGAGAACTGACCGCAGACAAGGGGCGGCGAGGGTCGCGTCCCCTTGGGCCGAGCTCAGGGAGGACGGCACTTGGGGTCTGCAAGGTAGGGTCAGTTGTCCGAACAGTGCTGGGTGTACGCGTTCTAAGCGGCGTCCTATCCATGGGGTCCGAACGGACAAGCTTGGTCCCTGCTCCTGACACACTGGGGGACGCTCGGACGGGAGGGTTACTCACAGGTAACGGCCGGTTACTTACTTACGCCTGTCACCCCTACCCGGGTATAGGCCGTCGACGAGAGACCTCCAGCAACTCCTGTCCTGTGCTTCTCCTTCGATTCTACTCCAGGTGGTTCCCAGTCTCTTGATGTCTGCTTGGAGGTCTCGACGCCAGGAGTTTCTCGGCCTACCTCTTTTCCTCTTTCCCTGGGGGTTCCATGACAATGCCTGCCTAGTGATACTGGAAGCTGGCTTTCTCAGACTGTGACCGATCCATCCCCATCTTCTTCGCCCAATTTCATTCTCTGCTGTTATCTGCTCTGTTCTCTCCCAGAGTCTGACGTTGCTGATCTTCTCTGGCCAGTGGATTTTCAAAATTCTTCTAAGGCAACTGTTCATGAAGGTCTGTACTCTGTTGACTGTGGTTTTTGTCAATCTCCATGTCTCTGCTCCATATAGGAGAACTGCTTTTACATTGGAGTTGAAAATCCGGATTTTGGTGTGTTGTGACAGCTCTCTGGAACTCCACACTTTTTTCAACTGGAGAAAGGCTGCTCTGGCTTTACCGATTCGTGCTCTGACATCTGCATCAGTGCCGCCTTTTTTGTCTATGATGCTCCCGAGATAGGTGAAGGACTCCACCTCCTCCAACGGGGTGCCAGCAAGCAAGACTGGTTCTTCCCTGGTTGCGTTCAGCCTCATTGTCTTTGTTTTCTGTTTGTGAATGGTGAGGCCCACTTGGGACGAGATGTCAGCAAGCCTCGTGGTCTTGTCCTGCATTTGTTGATGAGTGTGGGACAGTAATGCCAAGTCGTCTGCAAAATCGAGGTCGTCAAGCTGTGTCCACAGTGTCCACTGTATTCCACTTCGTCTGTGCTCTGTGGTCATCTTCATGACCCAGTCTATGGCCAGTAGGAAGAGGAACGGAGACAGCAGACACCCCTGCCTGACACCAGTTCTGACCTGGAGCTCTCTGGTGAACTGCCCTTCGTGGATCACGCGACATGTCATGCCATCATAGCTGCTCTTGATCAGGCGGACGAGCTTTGTGGGTACACCGTAGTGTCGTAGGAGTTTCCACAGAGTCTCTCGGTCCATGCTGTCAAATGCTTTCTCATAATCCACAAAGTTGACGTACAGCGGGGAGCTCCACTCCAGAGACTGTTCCACGATGATGCGGAGAGTGGCGATCTGGTCTGTACATGATCGGTTCTTCCTGAATCCTGCTTGCTGGTCTCTCAGCTGGGGGTCAACGGAGCTCTTCATTCTCTCTAGGATGATCCTGTTGAAGACCTTTCCTGGTACTGACAGCAAGGTGATTCCTCTGTAGTTGGAACACTTGCTGAGGTCGCCTTTCTTGGGAAGCTTGATTAGGTACCCCTCCTTCCAGTCAGCTGGCATCACCTCCTCTTCCCAGATCTTTCCAAACAGTGGGTACAGCATCTCAACTGTTGTCTCTAGGTCTGCTTTCAGAGACTCCGCTGGGATGCCATCTGGCCCTGCTGCTTTGCCATTCTTCAAAAATGCCACTGCTTTTCTGATCTCTTCCCGGCTGGGTCTGTCACAGCTGATGGGTAGGTCGGTCTCTGCCGGCTGGATGTCGGGGGGGTTGGGTGGGCTAGGTCTGTTCAGTAACTCTTCAAAATACTCGGCCCATCTGTCGAGTTGGTCTGCTCTGTCTGCAATAGGCTTGCCTTCTTTGTCTTTTACTGGTCTTTCTGTATGGCCATACTTACCCGACAATCTTCTGGTAATGTCGTAGAGCTGTTTCATGTTGCCGCTGCCTGCTGCCTTTTCTGCCTCTGCTGCCAGGCTGTCTGTGTAGGCCCTCTTGTCTGCCCTGATACTCCTCTTCACCTCACGGTTGGCTTCCGAGTATTCCCCCTGTGCCCTTACTTTGGCTGCTCTCGTGCGACTGTTGTTGACCGCTGCTTTCTTCTGCTTCCTCGCTTCTATCTT